>OY744523.1:27806973-28406973 GCA_963556195.1 Sepiola atlantica | reverse complement strand
ATTGTAACAGAGACCTTCGGGCTAGTATTATTAATCTAATCTCCAAATCGGTAAGATCAGAGTTGTTTTGGGAAAAAATGAGTGCTTATTAAGGAGAATCGGGGAGATGGATTGGTAATAGTTATCTATATTGAAAGTTATGAAATCTAAATTTAAATTGGATTTGTCCTTAATATTTGAAAACCAATGAGTTACCTCATCGGACGATTGCCATAGAGAAAAAAAGATTTTTTTCTTTTATGCCAGGAAAAATTCTATCAAGGATTCTTTTTTACTAATGATGCCTAAATCAGATTTAGAAAGGCAAATTAATCTAATAGAAAGATTATCCTGAAACTTTCTTTTATGATCTTTCAAAGTACATCTTGGAGTTGCTGGAGTAAAATCTTAGTGTATTTAAGGATATTCATAGAGGTTAATAATTTTTAGCTTCTTTGTTTATGCTGTTGAGTGTATTATTGGAGGTGGTTTTGCATGATTTATTGAGCTCTTTATATATTAAGTTCTTATAAGAGGTATAGCTGAATTTGAAGTAATTTTTAGTTTTGTCGGCCGGGACAATTATATCAGGGTGTTTTTAATCTTTTTAGTGAAGTTGTTGATTTTCTTGATCATTGGGTTGGAGTGTGTTCTGTGTTTTTTTAAATTTTATACTTTTGATGAGGTCAAAGAGAGCGTTTTCAAAGCTGCTCATTCTGAGCAGGTAAAAAGGATGTTTTTAAACCATTACCGATTTATATATATATATATATATATACGGGGGAAAAATAGTACGATTACCTCCTTATTTACGAGCACTGAGGTAGCCATCCCAAGAAATAAATGCTTTGGATACTTAAACATTATTATAAATATTTTGGTTGTAGGCCAAAACAATTGTATGCTGGTAATAATAAAAATGACTTTTTAGTGAAATGGTGTGAATCTGTTCTTCCCTACATTTGATGTGATTTAAATAACATTAAAATATATTCTATCATAGATATAGCCCAATACTATTGAGCTATTATAATAGCTGTATGTTATTAAATTGATATTTAAAATATAATATTTTTTAAATATAAATATATATATACAATTGTATGCTGAATAGAAAATAAGTTTTATGAAATAACGTGAATCTGTCCTTTATAACATTGAAATGGTATAAAACTATATAAAGCATATTGAATATAGCATAGCTCTGGCCTTAAACTATTGAGCTATTATAATTACTTTATGTTATAAACTTTATATTTTAATAGAAAAAATCTAAATCTAAATAATAAAGAAATACACACACATATATATATATATATATATATATATATATATATATATATATATACATATATATATATGTGTGTGTGTGTATGTTTGTATATATATATATAGCATTATTTAATAATAAATATTTAATTATTTATATATATATGCATTGATTACATGTCTAATGCAAGTTTATACACGCTTTTTACATATATTTCATTCATATGCATACATCAACTGCTTACTCTCTATCCTCTCAACACACACATTTATTCAAATTTAAAAATTGTGCATATATTTTTCCCATAGCAATTTTCCTGTATCCACTTGTACAATTTAGTCATCTTGTAAATATGATATCGATATTTCTTGTTTACTTATATATGTTCTGAATCAAACTAATTGTTATTTATATACCTGATTTCTGGTTTATCAATTCCTTTGTGAAATCTTCTTTTGGCCCACTTGCAGTTCCTGTAAAATAATTGTAAATTTTAAGAAGAAATTAATACAGTTCAAGATATACATAGATCGATATCATTATCGAAATTAGCAATTATTTAATTTTTAAATAAATGTATTAGGGTACCCTGGGGTGAAGTGGGCCGCCGGTGTGAAATGGGCTACGAATGATTATCCCTATTTTCTGCCAACTTAGTTTTTCCCAGAGTTTGATTCTTCCATTATGGATTGCATCAAGCAATGTCTTTATGATATCGCCATTGAAACTGCATCATTCTATCTGCTCCAAACTCTGATGAAGAAGGAAGTGTGAATGCCACTTTTTTCACTATCTAATACGATATTTTGCTGATTTGTATTTATATCCCTTGAGAACTCTAGTAGATGATATTCTTGAAATGAGAACGCCATATAAGTATAATTGCAAAGCCTTTTTAAATTTTTTTTGATGGGAAGCAAGATTTTTCTTAGAATTAAGTAACCGGGCTGAAATTGGCCAACCTGCCTTTTATATATTCATCGAATCTAGCATGAGAGGGGTATATAACTTAAGAGCTGCATAATGATTCCCATTCCTAACCAAAACTCTGCCAATGCAGTGTTTTGGTTGTTTTTTTTTATATTCCGGGTGTGACTGTGTCTAAACATTGTATTAATCTATTTTATGTTTGTTTCACATTTGTGACCTTATGATATAAGTTGATTGATATGTGACATCTGTGACGAGTGTGTATGCCCTGTGTGTTACCAAGTGATACTGATCTTTAACAGGACTTTTATTTTTTTTAAATGTATACAAAAATAAAGTAACTTCATCTAATATACGTGATGTGTTGATGAAAAATACTTGATGCTCTTCTTTATGGTGATTTTTAAATGCTTAATATAGGTGGACTATTTCACCCCGGTAATTTTTTTCTAAGATATGTAAAGTATCTTATAAAACCTGGTACATTTTAGTACCATAAGGAACATTACCATGCATTATATTTATTTGACTGAGTGCTGAGACCTCATTTGCTACCCTGACCACATTTTTTCCTCCTTCATGCATGCAGTTTTGGGGAAGTTATCAGAAAGAAAGAAAAAGACGCCAAAAAGTGGCCCATTTCATCCCGGTTTACTCTATATAATGAGTACAAAGTGTTAATTATGAGCTGCTACTTGAAAAGAGATTGTATGAATGAATAAATTCTCTTGCTGTTCAAAAGACATGAATTACATTCCAAATCCGATATATTTTCTTCATTGAAGTAAAATCTCTTTCACTGGTGCATTATTGTGAGGTTTGCAAACAGCCAGTAGTCGCTGAAAACCAAATCTGGCGAATAGGGTCGAAGCAATTCGGTGTTTAATTCATATAGTTTTGCCATCATTGCAATCGACTTGTGACAGAATACATTGTCTTGGTGAAAGAGCACTTTTTTCTTCTTGATTTGTGGCCGTTTTTTAGTGATTTCTTCCTTCAAACACATATTATTCGCTCTTGATGATTCTTCCTTTCTCAAGGTAATTGCATATCTCAAAATAATAGGGCCAAACCCCTGCCTGCTGATGTTTACATCTTTGGTCGCTTTGGACGGTTTTCATCTGCTGCTGTCCACTCAACTGACTGTCGACTTGACTCCTGAGTTAAGTAGTGGATCCATGCTTCATCCATTTCACACAAAAACAACTCCTTTTTTTGCCTTGAAACAGTTGCAAACAACGCTCTGAATTGTGGGCACATTGTTGTTTTTGATCAACTGTGAACAAACGTGCACCCACTTTGAACACAGCTTTCCCATTGACAAATGTCTATGCAAAATGGTTTATAAAGTGCATTCTAATATCTTCAAATTCTCTACTATCTTACGCAACTTCAATTTAAAATCAGTCAAAACGAGTTCATGGACTTTTTTGATGTTTTTTGGAACAACTGCTAAATTTGGGTGACCTGAGTGTTCAGCATTTTTGTGTCCGTACGACCGCGTTTAAAGTCAGCATACCACCTCTTAACCGTTGTTAGCGATGGACGAGAGTTTTAATTAAACATTGCTTTGCTTGAGCAGTATTTTCCCCATCAGAAACAATGTGCTTTATCAGCACACGAAATTCAGATTTTTCCAATTTTTTAAAATTTGAAACAATAGCTTCATTTTAATAACTGTAATTTGTAAACAATAATTCAATTGGGCTCAGATTTTGACACATGCCATTTTAAGGTTAGTACTTTATAAAAACAATATAGGTTTTCTATTAATTGCACTATCTATATATCAGGCCCTGGATTTATTGAGTGATGTGTTAGCCTCGTAGTCACTATATAAAAGGCGTAACATGGAAACTCACTTCCCCTCTTCCCCATTTTTCGATTTGATTACTGATGTGACAACATTGCAGTCAGTCGCTTCTCTGTCAAAAAGAATATATGTTTCGAAACTCTATGAAATATGTGCAGGATAAATTCCGTACGGCCATTATTAATATTACAACGTATTATGTAGGACAAAATAAAAGTAATAAGAGAAAGAGGAAATTACAAAAATAAAAGAAATCTACATGTCTAAGTCAAGAATTCCAGATTTAGATTAAATCAAACAGAAGAAACAAGAAAAAGAAAACAGATGATAACAAATATTGGAGTGGGGGGGGTGTCTTAAGATATTGCTGAATAGGAAATTCAATTGTCAATGGAAGTGTAGAGTGACGTTAAGTAATGCCAGAGAGAAAACAGAATATAAAATAGAACTGTAATTAATTCTGATAAAAAAAAAAAATCTGATAGACGAGGAATTATTTTGATAATATGATTAATGGGCCAGATCATACACACCTGGGCTGTAGTGAGAGAGGGGAACAATAGGGTCTGGAGGATCATGGGCAACATAATGACACTTGTCGATAGCGAACATTTCGAAGCGTTGTTAGTTTGTGCATGTTTAAGGTCATAAGCATAAAAAGAAAGTCGAGAATAATAAAACTTAATTCCTTTCCAAGGTCATTAACAATAATTCCTTGACATTTGATTATGTTGGTAAGTAAGGTTAGCCGGTGGAATGGTTAAAAACAAAAGCCGATAAAAGACAAATTCAATTCTCTTTTGTTATTGATTGGACAAAGTTCATCAGAGATAAAAACAAACTCTGCTAATAAATTGACCAGAAAAATATTAATTAGCTAACTAGATGCAGTTCCACAGACAGTGTTATGGAGACTGTGAAGTATCTGATGAGCAGCAAGATTAGCCTAGAATGTGTGGAGAACAAAACTATCATGCCATCAGAAAAGAGTTGGACAAATTCTTCAAAATTATAATTGTGGGGAGATGAGGGAAACGGGTGGTAGATCTAAAACATCGACTGGATCCCTGTATCGTCTATCCCACCCCAGCTTAGAGTCCATCTCAATATAAACCCAAACTCATAGCATTTTAGAAATAATGGAGAGAGATTTCTATAATTGGAAAAAACGGCTCCACTAGACTCTCTGCTGAGCTTAGCCATAAACCAGACTTGCTACTCTCAAAAGTGATCATTTGAACGTAGTCGATTTTTTAAGTGAGAAAGGACTTAATATAATCTTTATTGTCGACTTTTAATGCATTTACCTGGTTTCGAGGAAAGAATTTCCTTGATTATTTTCTTACAAGTTGTGTCAACTGTTATAACTGTATAACTGCATTGAATTGTCTTTTCTTTGATACCTTGTTTGTGTCCAACGACCAATCTCCATAGAAACATCGTTCGGCAGCGATCCATGCCTTCCATCATCAGCAGAAGAATGTGCATCATATGAATTGCCGACCAGAACTAATGATGATACACGAGCGACAACTGATAGGGACATGCAAGAGGTTACAACGATTACTATTTAACCGAAATAGACATTTCGACACACATACATGTAAACCCAAGCAGAGGACACCATTAGCACTATTCAACCAAGATGCAGGGATTACATCCAGCCAAGAAAACCCCAGAAATTCGATCAACAATGCGACCAACAATAAGTGTAAAACCATGCCAGCCCCACAACGATCACCGACCCTCAAGACGCAGGTGCACCATGTTTTCTCTTGATCTTAATCTTCTTATCCTGGCTGTGCCGTTCTTCTTTGTTTGGCGATTCCTTCTTTCAAACACTAATAATGCTAAAGCTGCTGATCTGGGACGCCACTTGTTCTAACTCCTTTTCACCAGCAAGGATTGCGGAATCCATGGTGAAGCCCAGCACGGCGGCTCTGCTCGCCGAAACAAGGAAGCGTGGAAAATATAGCTTGCTCACTGACCGTTTCGTCTTCCAACCAATTTCAGTGGAAACGTCGGGTGTGCTTGGCCCTGAGACTGTTAAATATTTTCAGGACATTGGACGGAGGATTTCAATGTCTAGGCACGAGCTCCGTGAGTCAGCCTGGTTGTTCCAACGCATCTCCCTAGCTATCGTTCGTGGCAACGCTATGTCAGTAACGGCGGCGTCACTTCCGTTCTAATCGTCATCTGTGGACTCTCTCTTTCTTTCTCTCCCCCTCTCTATCTACCTATGTCTGTATCTGTTTCTTTGCTTCTCTTTCTCTCACATTATTGTTTATAAATAATTGGACTTGTTTTGGTTTGTCTTTATAATGGCAGCCATGATTGTTTATTTATTGTTGGTTTGAAATTGTATTTCTTGTCCTATATATAAATCTATACTACACGATTAAAAAAAGAATATTTTCAGAAAAATAAAATAAAACGAAACCTATTCGCTATAGATGGTTCTTCTTTTCTCAAGGTAATCGATGAACAAAATACCTTGTGCATCCAAAATACGGAGACCAAAACCTTGCCTGCTGATGTTTGCATCTTTGAGCACTTTGGACGGCTTTCACCTGTTGCTGTCCACTTAGCTGACTGCCGATATGACTCCGGAGTTATGGGATGGATCTATGTTTCATCCATTGTCACATATTGACTCAAAACTCCGTTTTATTGTGTTGAAATAGTTGCAAATAACACTTTGAATCATCGACGCTAGTTGTTTTATCATACACTCTAGAGAAGCATCGCTAACCTTGTTGTCTCAGTCCTGTATGACAGTTGTAGCACAACGTTTGATAAAGTCATTCACACATGGGAAATTGCTCCACCAGTTGGTCACACATGGAGAAGATACATTTTCATGTCATGGTTATAGTACCGTCCATAGTACTGTTTTCACTCCACCATCGTAGTCGACCATGCTCCTCCCAAACTTCTAATCCCAGCACTCTTGAACCGTTTTACAGTTTCTCCGATTCCTTACTAGTTAGTCCGTACAGGTTAAGATGCTTCCTCACGGATTCTGTCGATACCACTCCTCATTGATATATATATCATCGATATATGCCGATGTTGCTCTCCTTATTTTATCCTCTTCGGCTAACACAGCCTCCAGCGCAGCTCACATTACCAGAGGCGCCACATTCAAGCTAAACCCTAACCTAGTTAGATAATATCTTTGTCTTTGAAATATCATTGTCTGGTACGGCCAAAGAGATTTTTCACCATGGATTTGTAGGTATGCCTTCCTGAGGTCCAGACTGGATACATGGATACATTCGTCCCTTGCTGTCTCCATTCTCACATTTTCTCTGCACAGACATCTGCATCGCCAGTTAATGCATCAACATAGGTGTTTAATTCATGATAATTCATTATAGGGCACAATTAACTTTTATTGGTCTGCAGTACAGCAATCAGGGGTATCAGTCCCTTGAGTAGACCAAACTCCACCTCATTATATGGCAGCAACCAACCGTTGTTTATCAAGATCTGCAACTCATGTTCATAATCCTCCCTCAATTCATTAGATATTCGACAATCCGAGTTTTAAGCTTCTCTGGTGCACAACCTGCTAACCATCTTCATGCTGCAGCCCACACTTGTCGAATTTTGCAACAAAATCAGCTTCATTGATACGAAGCGCTGCACTGGGTGTCTCTCCAAACTCCATACTTCCAGACTTCATGAATGGAACGTGAGCATCTAGTGTCAAGGAGAGCCAGGCGTCATCAACATAGACGGTAATGATGGGTAGTGCCGAGTTTACATTCTGACTGGTGCTGATGTCTCGTCTCCAAGTTTGTTTCCCAGACAATCTATGAACGTGAACGATTTGTGATAAGTGTTGTACTGATAACAGCATTGATGGGTGGGTTCCCTCCTCCGTATGCAGTCGCGCAAAATGATTAGGGCCATTGCATTTATTGCACTGATAATCAGACTGGCCCATTCCCACAGGTGGTTGAGTGATTTGAGCAGGCTGTGCTGCAGCCACGACTGGTTCCCCCACTTAAACATTGTCTTTCACCAACGCTTGAGCTCGAGCCAACAGCTCTTCTAAGGTCACTCTGGAGGAGGACTGCAAACGCCTTTTCACTGGGTCAGGAAGCCCTCGCAAAAACATGCACACCATCACATGATCTTGTATTTTCCCAAATAGGACTGACAGCTTCTATAAATCCGCCAAATACACATCTATGGTCTCACCCAGACGCAACACACGTGCCTCGAACTTCTCATCCGTAAATCTGTCATCGGCAAAAGCAGTAAATAGTGCTGCTTTAATTCATGCTGCAGCAGATTTCTCTTCTTCCTCTGGTTGATGGGCATGCACGACATTTGCTATTCAGTTAGTAAGTCTTCGTTTCTATTGTCACAAAATTATAAAAATAACTTTTAAGATTTCCTTGCTACGGTGGTGCGACAAAGTTTGGCAACAACCCAATACAAATACTATGGCCAGATAAGCAAAGAATAAGATGATAAAGAAAATAACTATATGCATGTTTATGAATTTATATTAAGCAAAATTAAACCAGATAAACCTTAAAATATCGATATATCACAGATGTGAGTTTTGATTCCGAAAACATGTAGCAAATCTGTGTTCTTTTTGTAACTCACAATAACTATCATTTCAAAGTTATCAATAAATATCAAAGATGAGTTTTAAAATATTTAATTTTAGACACATGTTTTATTTAGGACAACTGCACATTTTTTTATTGCTTTATTGTTACAATATTTTAGATGATCCATTCAATTAATCAGAAAAGACAGAGTTTCTTTTTCATAAGATAAATAAATATATTATATATGCATAATGAAAAAGAAATGTTTGCAATACATGTTTAGCAGATACTATTATATAAATAAACAGACAGTTTATAATTATTCTGTGTGGCGGTTTGTATATATGTATTTTGAATTCTAAACTATCAACTATCACTTTGACATCTCGTTACAAGGAACAATCATGTAATGATATATCAAACTCTATGTATGTTTACAACATTAAAAAAATGTGCAGAAAATGAATTAATCAAATTTGGTTCAATACATTTCTGTCTTTGAGTAATATCTCTGAGGTTCAGCTTTTGGTTGGAACTTTTAAATTTAATAAATCTGATCTATTGTTGTATTAACTTGTAATCTCGTAGTAGTTAATTTGGTACTTGTAATAAATAGGTATCCAGAGGATTTCAATACTTACGTAGTCAGTCTCGAGTAGTGACGGAGAACACAGAGCAACTCCCGGAAATGGCTGAAATAGCTGACAATTTGAAAGCCACCTTATCTTCTTTTCTTTTCTTAGGAAGATTTTTTAATTTTATTATTCATTTTAAGGGGCTAAAAAAATTTAAAACCCTAACCCTTCATATGCTTATGTCGTCTGTTTTTTTTTTACATTTCTTTTGTGACTTTCAAATCGTAAACAGCTTCGGCTATTTTGTCAATACTCGGGACTGACTCCGTAAGAATTGAATTCCTCTGGATACCTATGCATTACAAGTACCATGAATTTAGCATCACAGATTTTAATATACAATTAAATAAAATAAAGAATAGGAAATAATGAAATCACTATTCCAGTCACACATGTTCGATACGTTCAGACAACAGCGCGACATGCACTTTGTGCATAGCATCTTTGCACAACACTAGAAGATTTCACCTCTAGAAAAGCGACCGAAACAGCCGATATTATAGAATTCTACGCATTTGTTTTTACATGACGTGACATGTAGAATAATGAACAGATGTAGTCAGCTTGTTTGTGATCTGCGCAATAAACAAAACACCAACAACACAACAAAAATACAGTGCATTCCCTGTACCTCGCCAGACGTGACCAGGCGCTACAACAAAATGGGGAAGAAGACGACATAGTAAATAAGCAGTTAGGATTTTAATGACCATCATTAAACCACTTTTGTCATGTATTGTGTCTGCTTGTCATCTCGACATCCCACCCACTATGTCTCACCCACTTTTCTTACCTCTTTTACACGGGCAAACACAACCAAGAAATTACGTTGGTTTCGTACTAACAATCTGTCGTCCCACCGATTAGTTTAGGGACGGTCTTCCAGTGTAAACTTCTGCTGACTGATACGTTTTTTAGGTTTTCATTTTTCTCGGTTTTAAATATAACGCATCACTCAATAAGTCCCGGCCTAACTACAACGTTTAGGCAAAATTCGACTTTATTCATCAACATAGTCTCCTTTTAAGGTGATATACTGATTCCAGCACTTTTCTAACAATTTTTTTTATGGAGAACGATTTGTCTTTGGTTTCAAAATATGGCCCAGTTTCTGATATAACTTCTTCATTGGATTGACACCTGGAGCATTTTTGTGGGTCTGCAAACAGCCAGTAGTTGCTGGGGACCAGATCTGGAGAATAGAGGGGTGCGGAAGCAATTCATGTAGGCTTAGGTTTACCATTGTTGCGAACGATTTGTGATAAGTGTTGAAAGTGCACTTTTGTGATTTTTTTCACCAATAATGCAATATAATATTCGCAATTGCTGTTTCTTCCTCAAGGTAATCGATGAACAAAATACCTTGCGCATCCAAAATACATAGACCAAAACCTTGCCTAATAATGTTTACGTCTTTGGTCGTTTTGGGCGATTTTCAACTGCTGCTGTCCACTCAGTTGACTGCCGATTCGGCTACGGAGTGAAGTGGTGGATCCATGTTTCATCCATTGTCACATCTTGATTCAAAAACTCATTTTTGTTGTGATGAAACAGTTGCAAATGATGCTCTGAATTGTGGACACCTTGTCGCTTTTGATCGACTGTGAATAAACGCGGCACTCACTTTGAACACAGCTTTCTCATTGATAAACGTTCGTGCAAAATGGCGAATACACTTCCATTCTGATATCTTCAACTCCTCTGCTATCTCGCGTAACTTCAATTAATGATCTGTCAAAACGACTTTGTCGACTTTTTAAAATGTTTTTCGAGACAACTGCCAAATTTGGACGACTAGAATGTTCAGCATCATTTGTGTCTGTACGACCGTGTTTAAAGTCAGCATACCATCTTTTAACTGTTTTTTTCCAATGGAACAGCAGAGTCCGGATAACACTTATCAAGCCCTTTCTTTGCTCAAACAGTATTTTGCCATCAAAAATCAATGCTTTATCAACACACGAAATTAAAGTCTTTCCATTGTTTTTAAAATTTGCAACAGTAGCTTCACTTAAATAACTGTAATTTGTAAACTAATAATCCGATTGGGCCCCAATTCTGACGTGTCATTTGAAGGTTAGTACTTTACAAAAAAGTTATATAGATTTTTTTATGAGTGGCGCCATCTATATGTCAGGTCCGGAACTTATTGAGTGATGTGTTAAACATTTTTTTCTGTCACACATCAAAACACATTAATAGAGATGCATGCGAGAAGTTTTGCAATAACTATTTTATTTTTTGCATATGTAAACGAAATGCTTACTTATAGCAGCAACAGTCATCTTGTCAGGAAAAAATCGTTAGTTTAAATGAATGAAAAATATGAAAAAGTGACGAAATGAACACATGAGCATAAAGGGAAGTTGAATATAAAAATGGGAATTGATGATAGACTAATTAAAAACGGTTAAAATAAATTTAATATTCGTTTAAAAACGATTAAAAATGCACAGTGAAGGATTTAAAAAATAATTAGATGAGTGGGGGGGGGGGTTAAAGTTTTACAAAGAGATTTAATGATTTAATGAATTCCTTCTACCAGCATAAAGAAGGTTTATGAATGGCAATAGAATCAGATTACAAAAGTAAGTCTTCGTTTCTATTGTTACAAAATTATAAAAATAACTTTTAAGATTTCCTTGCTACGGTGGTGCGACAAAGTTTTACAAAGAGATTTAGTGAATTAATGATTTAGTGATTTAATGAATTCCTTCTACCAGCAGGTTTATGAATGGCAATAGAATCAGATTACAAAATTTTCAAATAGTTTTTGGAATCCGTTCTATGCAAGACACTCTATTTTATAGTTATTGCCACAGTAAGGATTTTCCACCAAACTCATAGCATGGCTAATAGCAGAGTCCAAGGTCGAGGAGGAAGGGTGACCCAAGAATCCTGCCTTTCCCTGCCGGGTATCGGATGAAACGTGCTGGACACATTCTGACTGTGTTTGCACAATGAAATTCACCGAGAAGCTGCAAAAAGGCGTGAAAAGATCCAGGCATAGCAATGTGGACCTTGGCAAGAGAGATGGACGTCAGAGTGGCAACTATGAAGAAAACACAGAACGAGGATCTTTGCTACTCCTCACAAAAGCATCACAAGGGCCAACTATTTACCACCAAGGCTGAAGAGGACTGCCTTACAGAAACTAAGAACATAATCAAACACCCAGTTAAACCAGGGATGCTATGGTTCTTCTCATGCCCATTTGCACAACACGCAGAACAACAGATAGCTAGCTTACAGTTTGCACAATGTCCCACCGTCATGAAGACCAAGTTCTCTCAAACTGTAATGGTCTTTGGGTGTGTTTCCAATGCCAGACATTACCGCATATACAAAAGATACAAAAGCCAGAACATTCCTCGCTGGCTGTGTGGAAAGATTTGGTGTTCCGTTCAAAGATCGACAGTTCAAGTTCAAACTGTCAAAACTTTTGGGCATCAGGAACATCCACACTATGGGTTATCAACCCCCAAGCAAACGGTATGGTCGAGCGATTACATCGCAGCTTGAAAGCTTCTTCATATGTAGAGCTTATTACTGATACAAAGTGGTTAGAACAACTCCCACTAATACTTTTAGAGCTGCGCACCACAGTAAAGAGAGAAATTAATTGTTCAGAAGCAGAAGCCCTGTATGGAACCACATTGAGGCTACCAACATAGCATTTCTGTGATGGACCAAAGAAAGTGATGTGGCATCGTTCGTCAACAGACCGACGACAGAAGAAAATAAAAATACTAAAGTATATTTACTTAGACATTTAAAGACCTGTACACACATATTTATCCGTGATATAGCTAGGTTGCATTCTCGGCAACCATCGTATTGTGACAAGTTTTTCGCTGTTCTTATTAAGAATCAAGAACAACATATTTCAGTGGACAGAATAAAACCAGCAGTAATGAAGGACACATACTTAGAAGTAGCACCTTCCAACTTGATGCCTGTAGACATGACACCTGAAAAACAATCTGTAGAAAAAAAGACAAGTTCAGGAAAACATGTGAGATGGCCGAGACATTTGGAGAATTTTGTTTGTGTAAAAAAAATTATTTTTGTGTTTGTGTTCATTTTCAGATATTCTGTATTTTTGGGGGGAGTATTCTAGGGAAACAAACTGAGAATACAGTGTCTAAAGACACCGGTGGATTATTCTCTGGGTTAGAGAAAAAAAGGGACGGATGGACGTAATTCTACATTGCTCCTAATATGTAGAAGTTCTGGCCTTTACAGAGATTCATATCCTACCGTGCCTGATAGAGTTTCACCACAAATCGTGAGTAACAATTATGTATATTCTATGTTTTTTTATGTTACGTTACATGTCTATTTAGACTTGTCAACATTTTGTAAAATATGTAAAATTGTATTTGGTTGAATTTCCCTTTCTTTGTTCTCAATAGCATTATGCTTAGTACATAATATCTGTTCTTTCTTACATGTAGTGAAATTAACATATATAATTACTATCAGCTTAATTAGAAACTTTTCATATTTCTTTTAAAGTGGTCGACTTGAACGGAGCTTTATATATATATATATATATATATATATATATATATATATATATATATATATATAGCAATAGATAAAGTGAAAAAATAAAATAAGGTGCAAATCAAATTTTATTACAATTCAATGTTCAGGCAAAGTTCTTTAATGTCCTTAACTCATGAGTTTTCAAAGAAAATCTTCTCCTCAGAGGACCATTACCGCAATGCCATTACTGCAGGTAATAAAAATTAAACTTTGAAAAAATATATAAAAAAATATATATAAAAATACATAAAGGTATATAAAACATCAAATATATCGGCCCAAAACATACTTTTTTGTAAAACTATACAGTTCATCCAAGTCAACAAGTCTAAAATAGCCCCAGGCAAGATATCAAAGAGGTTGATTAAAAAATAATCCAATTGGGGAATGGTGGTCCAAAAACGACAAAAGGTATCCAGGCGGGAAATTCGTTTGCTATCGATGCTTTATCCAGTATATTGAACTTTATTTTCATCCGGATGTTCACTAATTAAAGATATTAGTTGCCTCTTATATCTTTTGTTGTATTAGCCTTATATATATATATATATATATATATATATATATATATATATATATATATATATATATATATATATATATATATATTGTGTGTGTATTTTCATTAATGCAAACATTGTTAAAAATAACAGAATTCGTCTGTTTAATTATACCTTTTTTATTTTTTAAATTTTTCTGATGATCTTTTTTGTATTAAAATAAAAAAAATAGTAAATGTTCCATAGGTTTCACGAACGTTTTCGATTCTTCGTCAAATCATCCTCAGGTGTCAAAAGAATTTTAAAAAGACGGCGGAGGGAGATAAATAAAAACTCTCGTTTGCCCTTTATTTATTCTTTTAATCCAAACATTTCATAGGGGATGTTTATGACAAAGTGGAAATAATTGCTGTTTCCTGGATCGGCTGTTGTTTTGTGCGGGTGGTATGTCGAGATTTGCAATCTTCTCATAGTATTCATCATTAAAACCCAAAATATTGTAGCAAAAAACAACTCCTCCCCAACCCCAAAACTACTAGAAAGAACCAATGTTATTTATAAGTTTTAATGCCCTTTGGGAGAATGTAACTCCCATAATAATAATAAAGCTAATAGCTACATTGGTTTTACAAGCACTACCCTATCCCGCCACCTCACCATGCATCTTGTTAACTCTAGCTCAATTTACCAACATCTACAAAAACATAACTACCCTCCCTCTGATTTAAGACAAATTCCAGTTAATAACACTAAAATAATACATTCCGATACCAATTTAAAACAATTAAAAATACTTGAAACTATCTACATAAAAACGCAGCAACCTAAAATTAATAACATCACATATGAAACAAGTGGTAACATTTTAAAATGCTTAATGTAATGCGATTTTGTTCTGTGATGTCTTTCCAGCATGAATTTAAATCGTCAACGACTTTCCTGGTACAATGTGAAAAACGTTCTATGCGCGTTTCTCCGCCGTTTTTGTAGAATTCTCTTCTTTCTCCAGCTTCTTTGTTCATTTACTTTTGACACCTGATGATGATTCAATGAAGAATCAAAAACGTTCGTGAAACCATATGGAACATTTATTAATTTTTTTGATTTTAATATAAAAAAGATCATCAGAAAAATAAAAAAAATAAAAAAAGGTATAATTAAACAGACGAATTCTATTATTTTTAACAATGTTAGCATATATATATATATATATATATATATATATATATATATATATATATATATATATATATATATATATTTAATTAATCAAGTTCAAATATATTAATAAAATTAACATAAAACCGATATTTTTAAAAAGTGATCAATAACATATAAAGCATTTATAAAATTAAATAATCATTGTTACAGTCTACGCCAATTAATCAGCATTTCGACGATTTCACATCTCTTCACAGACTGAATAAAAATAAAGAGTAAAAAGAAATCCACTTCGAAAAGGCCACCAAAAAAAGCAAAAAGTGATGAAAAAGAGATAAATATATAGATAAAATGGTTATCCACGGACACGTGTTTCACCGCCACTGCGGCTCATCAGCGTGGCTGATTATAACTTGGCTCGAGCCTAGGTCACTGGGGCTGTAACCGGTGCACTAACTGTTACACTAAGAAAACCGTCTGAAATTACGTGACAATTTATCGTTTATAAAGTTACTTTTTTGTTGTTATTGTTTTTAGCAATATTTAACTAATATATAAGGTTGTGGTTTCTGTCCGTTCATGAACTACCCCTAGGGTTTTTGAGATAGACTCCCATTGCAACATATGTTCTAAAACTCCATTACATGGAGTACTTGGATAAATATGTGTTATTTTTATCAAAGAAAGTACAATAATATAGTGGGGTCTGTGTTCGTGTCAGACATCCATAAATAAGAAAATACAACGTTTTACTTTATTTTATTTCATTTATGATTTGAAAATTATAGAAATTCAAAAACAAGAATAGAAATGGTAATATGGGGTTCATTGCTTGGACAGGAGAATATAAGGGTCATCAACCATTCCTGGAAGTCGCTGGGTGTGCCTCAAGGCCTTTAAATTTACGGAAAATTGAGATGAAAAAAATAACAATAAAAAATTTAATATTGTGTTATGGACAGGGGGAAGAACGGGAGAGGGTTCTTTATTACAACGTCGGTTCTTCCTGATAGTTTTATTCTAATACTTCTCAAACTGATACCAGGTTTATAAAGCATTGTTTAGAGGCACCACTGATACTCATATGGTGTTGTGTTGATTGAAATAATATGATGCTTAAACATCAATTGGACTGAGGCTGTTCAAATGCTAGTATAATTGGAAATGTTAAACGAAATGCATTTCAAAATTTTGTAGAGATATTGGGAATTGTTAACATTGCAACGGTATCTGACTCAAATAACTGACAATATGAAGTTTAATAAGTGTGTTCCACATGAAACTAAACAAAGTCTTTGACTGCAGTGTTTTGAAAGTGTTTTCTATATAGAAAGTGTTTTCTATATAGGAAGTATATTCTATGCTTGAAATGTATTTTATATAGGAAGTGTATTCTATATAGGAAGTGTATTCTATGTTTGAAGTGTATTCTATGCTGTTTATGTTACACAGACACCATTTATTTCCTCGTGAAAAGTGACACGTGATAAAAGGTATATAAAATTTCATGAGAATTGCTAACATAATGGCTTAACAGTTATGGTAGAGAAGGGCGAGAAAATGTAGTTTGTTGTTTGGAATTGAAATAAATTATTTATAACACCAGCTCCGCTACTTTTCAGACACACATCATATATTTTATTGCTTTTATGATATGTATGTTGTATCTTTAATAAAAAATATACACTTCTTTTTGTATATTGATTTTTGAAATGAATATATCTTCTTTAATATAAGTTTGTAATGCGTTCTTTTTATATTTTTATTAAAAAAAAATTTCAGTCAGATATTTGTAACAGGTTTGCTCTTGGGTAGTAAATGAATAATTGACATTGAGTAACAAACTATTTCATTGATTTGATGTCACACAGGAAAAGTCAAGTTGGAAGTGGTTAATTCCACTGAGATAAACAATTTTCAAAGAAAGTTTTTTGGCAAAAATTAGTAAACTGAGAAAAACATTTTGGAAGTTACCATATTTAACTTTATTTAGTATACTGTAAAAAAAAGACTTTTGGGTGAGCCTTTTAAATCAATCTTTTTAAGCAACAACATTGTTTAACAACGACTCATCAACATTATATGAGGATTCAGTTCTTTTTTCTCAACTGAATGTAGTAATTCAAGGTTTTAAAGAAGGGAGTCATTTACGAAAGTTTAATTTGGGTGCGATTACATACAACCTAAACTTACCGGTGACTGTGGTTAACTATAGATTGAATTGAACTCAGTCATGTTATTTTGTAGGAATATCAACGAATGGGGAAATGTTTTGCAAAAAGAAACTTGTTAATGAGCTCTCATAAACTGGGTAGAATCAATATTTTGGGTAGAAAGACATTTCTCTTCAGAATGCAACACTAATTTGGTAATGTCTTTTTCACAGTCATCTTTTGGCAGACATTTAAAACAAGGGTAGATTGTCGTTAGCAATACATAATTGATGGTCCTCAAGTTGGGCATTTTAACTGTTTGTTCTGGCTTTGACAAAGTGGACTGCATTTTTAATTTGAAGAGCACTTTAAAACTTTTAGGATAGACCACTTCAATTCATTTTTTAGTGAAGGCTTACATCATGGCCACAAGTAATTTCCAATTGATAGAAAGAGTATTGTTTCTGTTATGGAGTGTTCAGCAGAGTTATCTAGCCACACACACACACACTGGTCTCTAGTTAGACGCCGATTGCATGCTTATCCTCGGTTCTACTTTTATAGAGGTACACTGATTTGCATACGATACTACACCTCCATGAACCGAAGAGGCTTTATGCCTTTCTTTAATCTACTACCTCTTCTAATTATTCTAGGGGATCTTTCTTGATGTGTATCTCAGATTCTTCTTATTAAGGATCTAGATCTAAACTTGTTTTGGTTTGCATATTTCAACTTCTCATTGGATTCATGATCAAGGTTTTTTAAATCATTGCTTTCTAGACATAAATCTGTAATCGCTTTCTATTGCCTAAACTGTTATCGCTTTCTATAACCTACTTTTATAGGTAGTAATAGCAGTATTAACAGTAATAGTGAGAGTAACATTAGCAAGGGAGTGGCGGTAGCAATAGCAACGACAACCCTAATTTGTTATTGCTTTCTGAATCCTAATCTGTTATTGCTTTCTATAGTCTAATTACTAGACTAACATGTTTCATGGAGCTAATTCTAATCACTTTCTAATCTGCAATCGCTTACTTGCACCATATATTTCTTTTGATTCTCTCTATTATTTGGATCAATACAGGATATTGCCTTGTTTCTATTCTGGATCGATTAAGATTATTATTTTGTCGTCTGCATTTTTATTTGCATCCGTTGTCATCAAAACTTCTTTCACTATATCTGGGTAGATATTCACGATAAAAATTGTTAGTCCCCAAAAAGATCGTAATTACTTTTTTTTCTTGGTGTGAACACTTCTGATATTTTCTTTGTTAGTCTATCATCGAGTGATATTTCTCCTTTAGATATTTGATATCCTAAATATGATATCTTATTACAGTTTAATTAGCATGCCCTCTTTCATTTAATTTATTCAAATTTTACTTCGTTAATGTCATAATTCTTTTTAGTAAATGCCCCCCTCCCATATGTATTATGAATTAAAAAAATTTTCCCAGTTAATTTTTTTCAATCACATTTAAAAAAAAATATGTATCAAAGTCTGGCAACCCGCAACATAATGCAAAAAAAAAGTGTGTATAGGCACTGAAAATGGTTTTATGTTGTGTTGTTAAATAACATTTAATGAGGAACTATTTCGAGTAAAAATCAATGTATTATTACCCATGTAATCGGAAGAAAAAGACGTTTGAAATGTGTAAATTTGCTACAAGAATGGAGTCTGAACAGCTACAGAATGGACGCGAACAGACCGGAAGTATGGCCTAATGAAGGCTGTCATTGTCTGTTTTAGACGAAAAATGTATTAAAACGTCTTCTTTTTCCTTATGACTACATAATAATACATTGATTTTTACTCAAAATGGTTTCTCATTGAATATAATTTAAAAAAATAACAAAATAAAACCATTTTCATCGCCTATACACAATTTTTTTTCGCATTATGTTGTGGGACGCCATCCTAAACCCTTGCCCAAAGTCTTTATGCCAAGCAGTAGACGATGCCATTTTGGAGTGTTTATAATAATTATTTCCTTGAATTTATTGTCGATTTTAATCTGGTTTTATTCTGATTACTTATGGTTCGTACTTTCAATATTTGACTGGAAACGAGTCTCAGCAAATGTGGTGATCCATCTCTATCTTGTAATCCCCACATATTATTATATTCCCATTGCGCTTTCGTATGGCTATAGTCATGTATGGCCCAATTGTTACCACTTTGAGGAGTTTTCCTAGTATTTCTTGTTCTATATACGAACGAACGAACATATACTACACTGCCTGGCAAAAGAAGGAGGTAATGCCTCGGCAGATAGTCTCATAATATAGATACTACACTACCCCTCCACCTCCACCCAACAATGAGAGAATAATGCTTGGGAGGATGGTAACATGACAACAGAACAGATACTACACTTCCTCCCGAAAGGAGGATGTAATGTCTGGGAGGTTGGTCTCATGACAACAGAACAAATACTACATTACCCTCCCTCCCCCCCAAAAAAAAGAGGAGGAAGTAATGTTTGTGATGGCATCATGACAACAGAACAGATACTACACTACCCTCTGAATTGAGCATTGAAAGATAATACATGAGTCTGAAATAGCATAGACGGCAAGAAGAACAGATCATTGATCAATCTATCACAAAAAGGATCATTGATCAGATTGTAAGAAGAATAGATAATTGACCAGATTGTAAGATGAACAGATTTCTCATCAGACTGTAAGAAGATATATCTGATCAGACTGTAAGAACGTATCACTGACCAGACACTCACTTATCAGCCTGTACGTACAACAGAGCACTGATCAGGATGTAAGAAGAATGGATCATTGATTAGACTGTAAAATGAACAGATCACTTATCAGAAGATTGGATCATTGATCAATTGTAAGAGGAACACATCACTGATCAGACTGTAAGAATATTAGATCTCTTCTCAAAATGTATGAAGAACGAATCATATACTGTAAGAAGAGTTCACTGATCAGACAGTAAGAAGAACGGATCATTGATCAAACTGTAAGAGGAACAAATCATTGACCCGACTGTAAGAAAAATAGATCACTTATCAAAATGTACGTAGGATGAATCATTTTTCAGACTGTAAGTTATGAATCTGCTGTGTTAGTGAAGTTGTATTGATGATGAAAAAAACACAAGATTTTCTCTCTACAACATAGGAAATAATTATGGAAACGTTGAGTAAATAAAAAATCAAAGTAAAATTTATAATTTAACAACAAACAAACATTTATTATTGAATTACTGAGGTAAAATGTTCAGAGTCGATTGTCCTTCTAGTAAAGTCATATGAAGTTCTAGATTAATACATTTTATTCTATGTTACACCTGTATAGACTGTGTAACTCACTTTTTAATACTGTAGCAGGTTATCGTAACTGTTGCTATAGTGATCCGTAGAGTTTGGTGACCACAGAAAGTGTTCAGATAGAGCTAATCCCGAGTCTTAACTCTAAGGGTGGAACAGAGCAATATTTTCTTGGTCAGTATAGGCTCATCTCCTGTATAATCTTTGCAAATGTCAATTATTTGACAAGCTTTCAACATGAAGAGGCTGTTATGATCAGCTAAATAGGAGTACTTGCTTAGGAAATTACTGGAGCTGCAATATCCGGCCTGTTTACAGTGTGGGCAAGATTTTGATAGACAAACCTGATCTGATCTTCAGAGGGTGTGGGATATTATGATATCATGAGTCGTTTGAATTTCATCATGTAGTGAGTTCAAAGATAATAATGGCCAAAACAGTTAGGAGAAGAAACATTTGATGTCTAAAGAAAACAATCAGAAATAAATTATAGTGATTAAAAAATTGAAACATCGTAAAAAATAGGTGTGTCTGTAAAAAGGTTGACTGACTTAATAAATTAATGTCATATCTAACTAGCAGGACCTGTGCACGGATATTTCCCAAGAAAATTGAAGACCCCAAGAAACTTATGCTCCCACCTCTGAATCTCATATTTTTACTCGATTTTCTAATTAGCTACAAATATTAATTGTCGTATTCTGTAAGTATTAAAGGATCAATTATACTTGAGGCATCCCAAAATCATAAACGACCAAAAACACGCATATTGGCTCGACACCGGTTCCTTTTTCTTTTACTTCTGGATGAATTATAAACAACACAGTTGCCATCGCAGATATTTTGACGAAACGTTTTGTTTCGTAAACTTCATAAAATTATAAAATTTTAATTAAAAAAAGTTACAAACATTTTATTAAACAAAATGTATAAACAAACGGAGCAAATTTAAACAGAAAACAATGAACTAAGTAGATGTTATGCAAATTTATTTACAAGCATAATAAAATAAATTTTTAAAAATAGATAGACATACATATTTACAAAACTTTTTATAATAAACAAACGAAACAATCAGATATAAAAAAAAACATTGCAGGTGTTCCTAGTTACTAGCCTCCCCACGAGGACAAAACGGCCCTTGAACTTTTGGCTAGGATCAAAGAGTAGTATATGTTATGATACTAAACTTCAACTTTCCTCTCCTCGATAAGTGAAAAAGAATTCATTCTAGACTGAGGCAATTAAAATTTTCGTCCCCATCCAGAGTGTCCCTTTTTGGGGAGCTGGATTTTCCCTACATTAAAAACCGACTTTGTGTCAAACTCTGCCCTCTTGGGGAGACAAGTAAATAGGGACACCTGCGATGTTGTTTTTTTTAAATATTTGCTTCGTTTTTTTATTATTAAAAGTTTTGTAAATAAAACTATGTATTATTACAATGTTATTTTGTTAGGATTTTAAATAAATATTTAATATAATCCCCGTTTTTTATGAATCTCCAAAGTTTACAAAACAAAGGTTTCATAAATCACTTATTTAAATGTTTTTTTTTGTTTAAATTTGTTTCGTTTATTTATACATTTTGTTAAAAAAAAGTTTGAATTTCTTTTTTAAATTAATTTTTCTATAAATTTTTAAAGTTTACAAAACTAAACCTTTTGTAAGAAATCAGATAAAAAAACTCTAGAGTAATTACTAAGAGGATGGCATCCCGTTACCTTTTAACGTTGTGACAAATTCGAAATTACACAAAAACACTGTTTTTTTGCATCCTAACAGTAACCGTAATTCTGGGTGACAATAAAAGAAAAATGAAGAGAAAAAGGAAAAAAGATGGAAATGGTGCGCATGCAGTGGTCATAACGGAACCGTGAAAAATCAATTTATAGTGTAAGGAACCGATAAAATTTATTCGAATGCGAAAGTGTTCTACTCAGCCCGTCAGCACTCCATCACGGATTAGAACGCCTCAGTCGACAGGCAATGATCCCCCACCCCCGAAATGAGTTAGTAATACCTGGGAGAGAGGAGAGAGATTTTTGCAGCTATTTCTAAGTACAAAAGTAATTTAAAGAAAGAATTTATTGAATTGTAAACGAAGCACGCAAACATCTAGTTCGGAAATTAATAATAATACACATTCATTAGCCGATATCAAAATCTCTCACAATTCTCGGCTCCATGGCAAGATGTGATAAGATAGCAGGTTAAAATTTTTATATAAGGTATCCTTTCCAAATATGATATAAGGTTGTTTACTCACGTACAATTATTCCATAAAGAGAAAAAAAAACAAACAAACAATAAGGCTTGAAACAATTGTCAGAGAAAGAAAGAGAGAGTCAACAGATGACGATTAGAACGGAAGTGACGCTGCCGTTACTGACATAGCGTTGCCACGAACGATAGCCAGGGAGATGCATTGGAACAACCAAGCTGACTCATGGGGCTCGTGCCTAGATGTTGAAATCCTCCGTCCAATGCCCTGAAAATATTTAACAGTCTCGGTGCCCAGCACACCCGACGTTTCCACTGAAATTGGTTGGAAGACGAAACGGTCAGTGAGCGAGCTATATTTTCCGCGCTTCCTTGTTTCAGCGAGCAGAGCCGCCTTGCTGGGCTTCAACGCAGATTCCGCAATCCTTGCTGGTGAAAAGGAGTCAGAACAAGTGGCGCCCCAGATCAGCGGCTTTCCAGCTCGGAAAGCAAACACAGTCATCCCGTCAGGCCTGCGACCGTAGCCCCTGTTCAGGCCAACTGGTTCAAGGACTGATGCAAAACCTGCCGAGTCAAGACCTCGCCTGACTACGTCGTTAAGGGCGGAGTGGCGAGGCAGGCGGCCGGCACTAAATCGACAAGAGAAAGGATGCAGGTCAAACTCGTCAACGACCTGCCCACAGTGACACCGGTGTGGGTGGCACAAATGGAGTCCCAGCCGTTGTGAGACGGTGATCCGGATAGTGTCATTGTCCAAGAGGGTTCCAAGTGTCGCCGAAGGGATGGCACTGAGCCAAGCACCACTGTAAGGTGAAGCCGATGCTCTCAGGCAGGCAGCTCTATGCTGGTTACTGCTATGGACGAGTTCGGCAAACATGGATTGACATTGAATGTCGTCAGGACGACTGATGTATGAGATCGGGTGGTTGCTGAAGGTTTGTTGACGTCCATGTTGACAAAACGGCTGTCAAAAGATCTGAAGACGGGGATTCGAGATATGAGGAGAGAATCTCGTCAACGAGACCTGCCGAAGCGTGAGTCGAGGAAGCATAAGCCGGCAGCGCAGTATCGGTTGCAGAGCGCAAACCAAGGCCACCGAACCGAAACGGCAAAGTGGCCTGGCGCCAACCGGTGTCGTCAAAATTAACATTACAAATTTCACTGGCCGAGCGATGTAAAATTTTGTTAAAATTTTCCAGAAGATCGACTTTGTTGTAACATGGAGCACTTCCAAGTGTGAATAGCATTGGAAAACAGTTTTGCAGAAGGAACAGTGCCGTATGAGCGTCGATCATGTTGAGGCGCTCTGCCATAGACTCTAGCTTAGTAGACTTGTCTTGTAGGGATGCAGCTATACCTTTAGAGCAGATAGGCGACCCAAGAGCAGACGAATGAACGAATTAGGGAATGGAAACCGTTATCGCTAAGAAGTCGTCTGCCTTAATTGAAGCCTGGTTACGAATGGGTACTTTAGGAAAGTAGGAAAAGTAAAATAAAAGTTTTTTAACGAATTTATAATATACGAACATTATTTATTAGAATGGGAAAAGGCATTATGAATGATTATGTTTGAAAGAAGCCAGCAAACAATTGATGAGAAATTGTGGTATTGACTGAAATGGCTGTTTACTGTTCAGAAATTTAATCTGCTGAAAAAGCAATGCATTTGGAAAAAAAAGCAAGTGATTATTTTCATCGAGGTATTTTAAACCTCCGAAAATCGGTACTGTATTAGGAAAAAGTATGTTAATCTAGTGTACCCGGCGTGATATTAAAAAATAGAAATTCTATGGTTTAGAAAACGTTAATCTGAATGCATCAAAATTAAACAAGCCGCATGTGCGTGGTCCCCCTCTGTATGTGACTCGATGTGGCGAGTGTAAAATGCAATAAATTTGGGCAATTTGGGGCATTTTTGACCCCCCTTTGACCCCCCGGGGGGTGCGAACCAGAATTTTTCTGAGGTCAAGGATGCTTATTTTATATCCAGAACAATTGCCTACATTTTGGCCAAGTTTCAGAAAGATTGAATGTATGGATCAAACGTTATGGGAGGAAAGGGTCATTTTTTGCCATTTTGGGGGCTTTTGACCCCCTGGGGGCGTGAACCAGATTTTTTCCAAGTGATACTTATTTTCTATTAGGAACAATTGCCTCCACATTTTGGCCAAGTTTCAGAGAAATTGAATGGATGGATGAAAAGTTATGGGGCAAAAGATGTCATTTTTTGCCATTTCTGGGCCTTTTGACCCCCTGGGGGGCTAACCAGATTTTTTTTTTAAATCGGAGAATGTCACTTTCTAACCTGACAACTTCATGCAAAATTTCAGAGAAATTCAATGGATGGTTGCGGAGAAAAATCCGGACGGACAGACGGACGGACATGCCTCAAAACATAAGTCCCCCGATTTTATAAATCGGGGGATCAATAAACATTAAAAAGTAAGAATAATGGAAACGACTGTTAACGAACAATTAGGCCATTCCGCGAATCTGCTAAAATGTTATTCTGCCAATCAAGTATATAAAAGAAAGTCTTTGGAATAGCCAATTAAAACGCCCCAAAGAAAAGAAAGGGGAGTTGAAAGGAGCGTTCCATATTTAGGTAGGAAATGTAGTGTTGCTACAAGGAAACAATAACAATGCTAGGAAGAAATAGTTATCTTAAGAAGCAGACTTTCAAGTGTATGTCGGTGCCAGTGATCTGAGCGTGAAAGAGAAGGTAGTTTTGTTTTACAGCATATCAACCCTTTTTGGGTTATTTAATGCCGAATCTGGTCATTATAGTAAAAGATTCATGCTTCAAGTTCTAAAAATAAAATAAAAAAGGGGAGGGAGAAAGGGAGAGGGGCTGTTGTTTTTGTTTTTGATTTTGTAGAACATAATTAAGTTTTACAAAAAAAAAAAAAAAAAAAAAAAAAAAAAACGTCAATGTAGGTGAATTTCGTCTCAGGGAGCCACAGGGCAGCCTGATCTGGTATCACCAGGTGAAAGAGAAAATTCCCCCAAATTCCTGTATAGACGACTATGTTAGGAGAAGCTGTCTAGATGGAAAAATGTAAATATTATAGAAAGCGAACAAAAGGAACACATATTTTCTGGAAGCATCATCAAGAATTCGCCTAAATGGCTGCCGAAGCAGATTCACATATGTAGGTTTTGGTTAGAAAGCTCTAATCGTCAAAAGATCAGGAAAAGATCATTTCACTTTATTATAAAGAAGAATAAAAGATTATATTATGTTTACTTTATTATTGTAATAATTACTAGCAGGAAATTCCGTGGCTAATTAATAAAAATAGACTTAAATTTTATTACTTACTAACGAGACCTGTGCAAAGACCCCAAAAACTCGTACTCCCACCACTGAACTCCAAAGAAATAGTTTTACTTGATTTTCACTTAGCAATAAATATTCATTCTAGTGTTCTGTATGTATTAAATTTATAAATAACATTTAAGTGTTTTTTTTTGTTTTTAAAACTTTTATTCACCCCAAACAAGGCACATTGTCACTGAGACGTAAGGGGCTACTATAAGGGACCATGGCTACAGGTACACTTTAAGTAGTGAGTTGAGTAGCGAGAAGTCTGTTTGTATTAAATTTTAATTTCTGCATGTTAGTAGTCAGGGAAGCAGAAAACAGGGAGGGAATTCCAAAGTCTTGCAGTTCGAGGAAAGAAACTATTAGAGTATAAAGCTTTCCGGCATCTGGGGACCTCTACAATGAAGGGGTGGAATTTTGCCGCTTGTCAGGTTAGTCGGAGGTATTTACGTCGAGGAAGCATCAGTGTCACAAGTTTGTCAGAGCACATTCCATTAAAGTACTTGTAAAACAAGCACAAGGATGCAACATTGCAGCGATGGGACATGGGTTGGAACTTGGTTGACATTGCAGGACCTATTAGATTGGAGATCTTTTTGAGACTCTGTCTAATAAGGAGAGACTAGTGGTAAATGCACCAGTCCGGATGTGGTAACAATACTCCATACATGGGCGAATGGTTGCTATAGGATATTAGCAGGTACGAGTAGTTTTCTAGCGCGGTAGAGGGAGTCCACCTTCTTTGCAGCAGCCTTGGAAATGTCTTCTATGTATTTGTTCCAATTCATGTTGCCTGTGAATGTTAGGCCGACGAGTTTGAATGATGAACTCTCAGGTAGAGTGTTATTAGCCATGGCAATCGGTGGTTGAGAAGGTTTCTTGTAATTGTTAAAGGAAAGAAGCTTTGTCTTAGTAGCATTAAATGTTACCATCCATATACTTCCAAATTCCACTACAGACTGGGGGTCTTTTCTTAGGTTTCAGATATTGCCTTGGATATGTGTACATTCGTTTTCCCACATGTCTGGTATAGAGCGTGGTGTCATCAGCAAATATACTCATCTCGTACACAATTTCATCATTTATGAATATCAGGAATAATAAAGGTTAAAGTAGCGACCCCTGGGGCACACCTGCATTAATATGTTGATTGGATGTACGGGCATCGAGGACAACATGGATTTTTCTCTCGTTTAAGAAAGATCTGATTATATTAAGTATTCGTCCAGTAATATCGTATGCTTTAATTTTCATGAGAAGACCTTTATGCCAGACCTTGTCAAAGACTTTGGATATATCAAGGGCTACCACCCTAGCTTCCCCTGCCTTGTCCAGTACATGATATATGCCAGGGGTCGGGAACCTTTTTGGCTGAGAGAGCCATAAATACCCTATATTTTGCAATGTAATTCCGTGAGAGCCATACAATATGTTTAAAACTAGTGAACAAGTAAATGTGTGCATTTTATGTGATTAAAAGTATAATAAGTCTCTGAATTTATTTTAATAACATTTTTATGCTGTTGCTAATTAATAATGAGTATTTCTTACCATTAATGCGACTTCTGGCGCTGCATGGTTTTGCTGATGGCTTTGTAATCTGGTTGATACGTGGTGAGGTTAAGCTTCATGCAGGCGTTGAGACTCCCATCCGTTAAACGTGATCGTAAGTTGGTCTTAATGTTCTTTAGATGTGAGAAAGCCTGCTCACATGCATATGTAGAGTCAAACATTGTCAGTACAGCGATACTCACATGCTGCAGTGTCTGATATGTGACGGGAAGTACTTTCCACGTTTTGACAATCAGCTGGTCTGCGGGTTGAAGTTTTTTCATTTCTGCCCACTTGTGTTGGCTCGCCAACTCTGCTTGCTGTCGTGCAAGACTTTCCAAATCTTCATTGAGTGACTTAAAATTATTCACCCACATGTCTGAGGCCTTCAGGTCAGCAGCTTATAGCTCAAAATCTCTAACAGAAACACGAGGGATGTAATTCAGGTCAGCGCTGTCACCTGCACACTCGTGTGGATGAGTGATGAACTTAACAAGACGAGTGCGCTCACGAAATTCTCCAAAGCGCACTTTGAATGACTGCAGAAGATTAGATGTGAAGCCTGCTAGCTGCTGAAAAACAAGATGTTGAGCAGGGTCACTTGCTGTGCATGCATCTTTAAACTCTCCCAGTTTTTTCAAAGTGTAGTAGACGACCTGTTTCAATGTCGTCGATGAAGAGTTCTAGCTTGTTTTCAAATGCAGACAATACTTGTTGGAGGGATAAGATTGTATTTCCAACGCCTTGCATTTTCATATTGAGCTGGTTTAGATGTTCAATCATGTCCACGAGATAGTAGAACTTCAGGAGCTAACTCAGGATGCTCGACATTTTTCATTTCAAGAAAAGTCCGGATTTTGCTCAGACAAGCCACAAAACGACCGAGCACCTTCCCCCTTGACAACCAGTGCACGTTGCTGTGCAGAAGCAGACCAGGATAATTATTCCCAACTTCATCCAGCAGTGTTTTAAACTGGCGATCATTTAAAGCTCAGACAACAATAAAGTTGACCACCTGAACGACCAGCGACATCACCTCATCAAGCTGTTTGCTACACATCTGGGCACAAAGCGCCTCCTGATGTAAGATGCAGTGAAAACTTAGGATGCGTCTCTTTTCATGTTCACGAAGAAGCGCTACCAATCCTTTGTTTTTCCTCACCATCAGTGCACACCGAAACAAGTTTATCCATCGATAGATTTTTTTCTTTTGCAAACTCGGTGAAGGACTTGAATAAATCCTCCCCTCTGGTTGTCCCTTTCATAGTCAAAACTGCAAGACTTTCCTCATGTCGTGTGTCACGATCAACATACCTTGCAATCACGCTGAACTGGGATAAATTGCTTACGTCTGTTGACTCATCCAAAACAAGAGCAAAAAACGGTGCCGTATTTATGTCCTTCACTTGCATTGCCTCAATTTGATTTGACATCATGATAGTGCGATCGTGAACAGTTCTTGCCGACATAGACATGTCTTTTATCAGTTTAATTATCTTTATTTTATCCGAAAAGTCGTCAAAAAGTTAATTGGCAACATCGAGCATGAAGTCTTTGGCATACTCCCCATCTGTGAATGGCTTTCCGTTTCTCACAATTGCTAAAGGTAGCCGAATTCCAGTCACCTTGTTGGGTCCAAACACGGAGTTTCTGCTGACTAGCTTGCATTCTTGATAGTAGCTCTTGACATGCTTTCTTCCTGCTGCCCCCCCCCCCCCCGCAGGATATTTCGATGCAAATGTAAAATGTGTCAAAGTGCCGCTTTATATTCGACCATTTCATAGATGCAATTTTATCATTGCATATTAGACACACTGCAGAATCTGCTCTCTCCACAAAGGCAAATTCCTCTGTTCATTCCTGCTGAAAAGTACGATACTCCTCCTCGACTGTTTTTCTTTTAGCCATCTTCTCAAAAGGGTTTGTTAAATCAGTTAGCTGACAACTCGATTAAAACAAGAGAAGTTTGCGGACCCTTTTGCACATGCGCACATCGGCCGCTATTACGGCAACCCCACTTGAACAAAAGGGCGACTCTTGTAACCTATTTTGATGACCGTAAAACTTATTTTTAAATTGCATCAAGTGAAGTCATTTTATTTCATTTATTTCATAAGATCGAAGTTGACAGATGAAGTTTAGAAAATTGGATTTCATTTTTATTTGATTAAAAAAAGTTGGGGTTTTTTTTTACATGCGTTCACATTGCAATACAAGTTGAAATCAAACATCGGTTTTTTTCTTTGTGATCAAACGAAAAATGCACAAAAGTTAATTTAATATAATTATTTGCGGTAATTTGCAACAAAGTGGCGTGATAATTAAATGAAAACATCTGAAAAGGCTAGGTTTGAAATAACTGAAAGAAAAGTTTATATCATAACTTAGTCGACTTGCAAACTTTTGTTGTCGTGTTGGCAGCCATGATAGAAAAAGACTGGAAGAATAACAAAAGAAAAAAAACGTACAGGAAATAAAGAAAAAAAAGGTAAAAACGAGTTTTTATAGTTTTTTTTGTGTAATTTATAGACTTCAATCGAATGTTTAATATAAATCTACTATTAAAAGTTATACGTGACATGACAAAGTAATTAAATTGGACTTTTCTTTTTTTAAGTACAGACACTTAACACCCCCCCCCCCCTTTGTGCACATTTTTAGAATAAGAAAAAATTAAATTATTTTAATTCTATTATAAATTAATTTTTTTTTTTTTTGCATTTATGAAAATGAAAAGATGAAATCAGATCTCAAAGAAACCATTTTCTTTAAGAATTAATTTTAAAAAATTAAATTAAGAATTAAAAAAAAATTTAAACAAATATAATTGCAAGCGTGAAAAATAAAGAACAATACTAACTCAAGTAGCAAATTATAAAATAAATAAACAAACATTTATATATATATATATATATATATATATATATATATATATATATATATATATACACACACACAACAAACAATGAAAATAAAACTCAAAATCAGAAGCGAACCGAATCAAGACAAGAGATCTTGAACAAAAGTGCTCGATATCCCATAGGGAAGTGCTAAATATATAAATTTAGAGCTAAGTATATAAAATGTACTTGCTAAACATTTTACTGCAACGTCACGACGATGATGATAATGATGACGACTTGAAACTGCAGTAGAGTATCCAGTTTATTATCATTTATTATATTTTATGCGTATATAAAAATACATTTCAGCGACTTCTTTACTTTAGTTATGACAGCGGCAGACAATCCATTAGTGAAAAAGAAACCTATTCTTAACATGGGGAAGAGGGGCGCTTTTTCTTTTTCACTAATGGATTGTAACGCTGTCAGAACTAAACTAAAGTGCCATAAAAATACATTTGAATAAAAGTGTTTATTTCAAAAGGAAAAAAAATGAAGTTTGGGGAGTCTTTAAATCCAAATATGAAAATCGAAAACAAAAAAAAAGGGGGCTCAATTATTGAGGTATTAATGGACAACAGCGTTGCCTATGCGTTTGATAGATAGATAAATAGATAGACACAACGACATGTATGTTTGCCACTTTCCCACCGAAATGACTGCAAACCGCCTTTCTAGTCGCCAGTTCGCGCATGCGCAAAAGAGTCTAAAGAAACTTTTTTAATAATTAAAGATTTGTCTGCAGGCCGGATGCAGCCATCAAAAGAGCCATAGGTTCCCGACTCCTGCTATATGCATTTAGAGATGATTGTTATGATATCCGCAGTAGAACGGGCTTGCTTAAATCCATACTGTCGGTCAGAAAGAAGTTTAGCATTTATGAGGTAGTGGAATAGCGCTTGATTTATTAATAACTCAAAGATTTTAGCGAAGAGAGGGAGGAGACTGATGGGGTGATAATTAAGCGGGTCAGTTCTTTCACCAGAATTCTTGAATACTGGTACCACGGAGATAATTTTCCATCTCTGAAGGGAGCAAGATTCGGCAAGGCATTTGTTGTAGAGTTTGGAGAGACCAGCAGAGCATTTCTTTATTATTATAGCAGGGATGAGATCAGACCCACACGCTTTGGATGTGTCTAGGGTATTTATGATATCACGAACATGGGGTGATTATCAGATCATCAAGTGTGGGTTCTGTCTGCAAAGGGAAATTTGGGAGGGAGTATTTTGTGGGGTCTCAGGTAGAGTTGGAGATGAACCGCCGGGCAAGCAGTTCAGCCTTCTCGGTTGCCGTGCAAGCAATACCCTGGTTGTTGGATAGTGGGGGGGGGGGGATTGTCGATTGCCACCTCATTCATCACACTATTATAAATTTTCGAGAAATTGTGAGTTCCTAATTTCTGCGACTCTATGCATTTTCTGCTCATTTTCGGTATACCTTCTCTTGGTTGCGACTATTTCACTCTTACAATGATTTCTAGCTTCTTTAAATCTTTGCCTATTTGTATTTGACTTATGGCAGGTGAATTGGTGGAACACATGCTGCTTTTGCGCAATAGCAGCTGCACAGGTTGAAGTGAACCATTGGGGCTTGCTATAGAACTTCCTTATGAGACATTTTGATGTCAGAGAGATTGACTTTTGGAGGACTATAGAAAATATAGGCGCGATATATCCTGGTAATTTACACATTGGAGTGTGGTTGGGGATTGACGAGAATTCCCACTGTGTTATTTGTGGTCGTGGGATAAGGCCGCATGCAACCAGCCCGGATACACAGTTTACATTTGCTCTGTATTCCGCTGGGCAGCAGACAGTGTAGAACTAAGGCTTAAATAATAATAGAAGAGATATGAATGTGTGTAGGAATATTATATATCAAAGGGTCAACACTTTGGTTGAATGATTAGTGAGAACAAAGAACTTTATGTCTGAAAATCCCAAGTGGGAGGAATTCGAGTGGGTGTTACTAGAGCAATGATTGCGACTGGATCCAGGAAGTTTGAGTTTGCATATCTTTTGGGCAGTTGCACGCTCCTGTGTGCACATGAGACTTAGACATAAATAGTCCCTCTTTGTTGTCAGATCATGAACTGTGGTGGCGCTCTGGGTCAATGACACTATTGTCACTTTTACATAATACCTAGAACAAGAGTGTTGTTGATTGCTTGTCTCTCATAATAGCATTTCCAAGCATCCTTCTTGTTTATGTGCAAACATTACCTCGGCTGATGGTGTGCTGTTATTGAGCATAATTCTATACACCTGAAGGAACTGTTGTAGGGCTTTTCCTGTGGGGTTGTCCCTAGCTTTCGTCAGGGATCTTGTCAGCATATCAATGAAGCCTGTCCGTCGGACTTCAGATGATACAGAGCGATCGTGAGATGATTAATCTGGAAGGTCTCACAAAAATCCTTAAAATCGCTAGATGTAAATTGTGTCCCATTGTCGAACACTAGATAATTGATTACCCCAAATCTGACAAACAATTGATAGAGGAAATTGATTGTAATCTAAGGACTTTAGGCCATTTCGAACAACTGTCTACTACTATAAAACAGTAGAATCGAATTAGTGCAAAGTCTATATGTACTCGGGACCATGGTCGATCCGTTTTAGACCAAGGACTGTGTCTTGTCAGCTAAGACGCTGACAAGACACAGTTTTAACAGGATTTTACAATGTTTTCAATATCTTTATCTATGTTCGGCCAGTACACATAACTGCACATAAGGCTTTCCATCCTCGTCATACCTGGGTGATCAGCATGGAAATTTCTCAAAATTCTCCTTTGTAGTGTTGTGGGAATGACGACTCGTTCACTATATAGCAGTACTTCGTTGCATACGGAGAAAATATATGAAGTCTGCTGGTCCTTTTTACAAATTTTGATTTTGGTTTGCCTGATAAACTCATCGCTTAGAGCTTCTCGTTTGATTTAGTCGAAAATTCCCTTACTGTGTTTCATAATGTGGTTTTAAATTCTCTTTCTGTTCGAAGTGAAGCAATCACAATATCTTCAAGAGGTTTCCTATATTTCGGAATTAATCTGGACAGTCCGTTGGCATGACAGTTTTTTAAACGATAGAAACTCCATTTTTAAGTTATAATTTAAGAGGATTTTCCCCATCTCTTCAATATATTTGCTGTATGCACAGGCAGAACCTTTTAAAAACCAAAGATGGTAAGTAATGGTTTATGGTTTGTCTGCAATGTACCGGTGAAACTTTGTTACTGCAAAAATAATCCTTAACGACTCCTTCTAAATTTAGGAGTAGTTCCTTTCTGCAGGAAGAAGTATTCTCCATCCGGCATATTGTAGAGAATACATGTTCCGATACTATACAAGCTCGACGTCAAGACTTCTTTTATTTTGACGAATTCTTCCTGGCCTTCACATGTCCACTCTTCGTTTTTGTCTTTTTTTTTCAATAGTTTATTTAAAGGAGCATAAAATAAGTTGTGCATATTAGCTATGAAAACTTGGTAGTAGTTTACCAGTCCTAAGAAACTTTGTAAGTGAGAGATGTTTTTCGGGGGCTGGTATGTCCTCGATTGCGGTAGCCCGTTCTGGGTCTGGCTTTCTGCTATCTTTATTGAATAACTGACCCACGTATTAATATTCTCCATAAAGAAGTCGCCTTGTGATTCGTTCACTTTAAAACCTCCTGAATTCCTGAGAAAACTTCATGAACATGTTCCATGTATTGTTCTACATTTTGGCTGTTCATTAATATGTCGTCCAAATATGCAACCACAAAGTCAAGGTTAGTCAGCATAATGTCCATTACTTGTTGGAAGATTGTCGGCATGAAATTGATCACAACCGGTAGATGTTCGAACTTGTACGACCAAAAGCAACTTAGCATATTCTTCCTCCACAGGTATTTGAAGATATGTGTCACTGAGGTCAATTTTTGAAAAAAGATTTCCTCCATTTACTTTCACAAAGATTTCTTCTTGGCTTGGTAAAAGATAGTGATAGTCTGTGAGTGCAGCATTAAACTCTGCTGAGAAGTCGGCACAGACCAGGATCTTTTTGGACTTCTTTTTCACATACGGTTGGTGAAGCCCATCTACTGTATTCAATTTTCGACAAGACCCGATTCTTTCTAGTCTGTCGAGTTCTTCATTTATTTTCATTCAAACACTGGCTAGATGTTCTCTTTTAATTCAAATTTTGCTGTCATCTCCCAGAAGAAAAACTGCTGGAAAAGTTTTTTTTTAATTTTTTATAAAATTTTTTGCCTCGATGGTCAGGTTTTCAGTTTTTGCCTAAATTGGCATATTCCACAACTTAAATTTCTTCATCCAGTCGGTGCCAAATAAATTTTCTGTATTTTCTTTAATATGAACGTTTTTAGTTTTAACGTCCTTTCTTGAAAGGTTACATTTCTGATAAATTTTCCATCAAACTTGATTTTCTCCCCTGTTGCGAACCTGCCCATTTTATTAAATCTTAGCAAGGTTGGGTTTCCTAACTTTTTCTAAGTGTGTAGATTTATGATTGTCAAATCTGACCCAGAATTTAACTGTAATTTAATATTATTCTTTAGGATGTGTACTTTTTGTGTTTTTTATGCAGCTATTAATCTTTTTTCTCGTTCGGCAGTGTGAGCTCTTGTGTCTGACACAGCTACAAGTTAAGTACTTTTATTCCAGTCAGGGCAATATAGTGAGTATACAATATAGTGACCCACAATCGGAAAACGGGTTACGGGGCAAGTTGTCTTGTTTCTTTTTGGATTGGTTTTATTTAGAGGGAGAATTTGATTGTTTTTGTTTCTGGTGTACTTTTCTTATGTGTACTATGCCAGATTCCTTAATGTTTTTCGAATCTTTGTGTATACTTATGAATCTCTGACAGTCTTCCGCTATTTGTTGCAGAGTAAGGTTTGGCTCATTTTCCAATTTATTCAGATATCTGTGTCTAATTTCAGCGTCTTTAATTGAAACGAGTCCCTGAACAAATATCAGAGACTTCAAATTATTTGCACTCAATTTTGACAGTTTAAAATCGCCGCAATACTTGTTCACGACCGATGCAAATGTAGTCTAATCTTCACTATCCATTCGAGTTAAACTCATGCACTTCCATTTCTTATTAAAGAATGAGGTTTTAAGACTAAAAAGTTCTTGAAAGATATATTTGGTTAATTAATTCCTATTTCAGTCACGTAAATTATTTAGAGTTGAAAGAATACGCACTCGTGCCGGAGTATTTTCTTTTTTTTTTTCACTAACAACAGAGTAGACGGTCGCTCTTAGTATCAGCAGCAGTGCTATTTCTGTCTTCTCTTCACCAACAAGAAATAAACCGACAAAATAAGAGATAAATCGACCACCGTCAAAAACACACCTGAACGACGTGGCGTCCAAAAATGATCTCTTCTTGAGCAAAACTCTCACTCCTTTTATTCAGCTATTTTGGACTACCAAGAGCGCCTATTTTGCGTAATCGCGACCCTCATCTCAAAATTAAATGGTTCCGGGTTTGCACTCGCGTACAACTGTTGTAGAGCCGATCGTTGATAATGATCAGCCTTACAACTAAGAAAGAAGACACAGGCAAAAAGGTAATGGCAATGACAAAGAAGAGATGACAAACACAGATGAACGGTGTAAAAAGACCGAGATCGTATTTTTATTTACCAAAAAGTTAACAACGTGGAAGAAGCTGAGGTGATGTCACGAACAGGAAAACCATCAACAGAAGCAAGAAAAGGCTGGAAGGACAGGGATGACATTACTGGAAGCAGGAATGCTGGAATGACGTCACTGAAACAGAACTGCAAAGAGGACGTCTCACGGAGTAAACTCCGTGAAACCTCTCTGAGGTATAGTGAGGTGCATGATGTTAGTCCAGTTTGTGTAGACGTGGCCTGGAGTTATATCTTCAGGAAACTGGAACAGGGGCCGGGCACGACAGGCACTGGGACATGAGCCGGACGTCAATGGGCACTGGAACTGGAGCTGGAGAAGATGCTACAGGAAGGAGCTGGAGCAGGCACTGAGGAAGGAGCTGGAGCGGGAACCGCTGAACAAGATCTGGAGCAGGAACCACTGGAAAGGAGATGGAGCAGGAGGTGCTGAAGTTGGAGCAGAAACTGGCTGGAGTCAGGTGGATGTCTCAGGGAACAAACAGCAGCAAGGAGTGAAAGTTTGAGTTTGCTCTGAAAAGGGCAGTTCGATTGCTGTTACTGCTGCTGAGTTCTTCTGCTTCTTGGCTCGACGACAACGAACTTTGAACCACTATTTGTGGAGTGCGTTAATACCTATATAAACGATATAGTCATTTATAGTACACCTGGAAGAAACATATGTCATCGTTGCAGAAGGTATTCCAAGCCAATCTTACGGTTAACTTAGCACAAAGCGATTTTGGAAAAGCTGAGATGCCATACCTGGGACACATCATAGGTCACAGGTCTGGTGGAAGCCAAATTTCAAGGCACAGTCGAGTTCCTGGTATCACTTAATGTAAAAAGCCTCAGCAGATTCCTTGCCATGGCTGGCTATTACTGGAAATTCTGCAAAAATGTCTCTTACATATCTTCTCCCCATGCTCAACTATTAAAGAAAGGATTGAGTGAAACAAGATGCTGTTATGTTCAATCCGTGTTCTAAAGGTTCCTGGCGTCACCCAACCTTTCCACCTAGCCATTGACACTAGCAAGCATGGCATTTGACCCGTATTACTGCTAAACAGTCTTGACGGTATAACACATCCTGTTAGCTATTCGTCCAGGCAGTTCAACACCTGCCAAAATATGGGTTGGCAGAAAGAAGATACATATACATCGAAATGCTGCCAAAAGAACTATTCTACCATCGAAAAAGAAATGCTGGCATTAGTGTTAAGTTTGCAAGCATTTCAATGCATATGTATCTTTGTCCTGCCGACCCACCTTTTTATATATATGGACCACAATTTGCTAACCTTCCCGAGGCGGGTGAAGGATAAAAACCAGAGGTTACTCTGTTGGAGTTTAGCCTTCCAAGAATATACCCTGAATATCCAACATTCGGGCCACTGACAATGTTTGTGTTGAAGCACTAGAACACTAGAACACCATTCTCAAATTACCTCTAACAATCTTAATCTATTCGCCTCAGATAAATTGCAATTTTCTATTTGAAGGGGGGGGGGAGGTTCAAGTGTTGCGGACTTTGTAAGATTTTTGATCAGTTTTGAATTAAACCTTTGTCCCATCCAAAAATATTCCTTTTTAAAATAATAATTGTAATAATGATGAAAAAGATATAAAATAGAAAAAAAATTAGAAAAATACATATTAAAAAAATTAAAAAATAGATAAAAGCATGTAAAAGAATTTATGAATAAACAACCAAAATCATGGTACTATTCATAAAATATGTGGTATCAACATTGTTTAATTAGTTTACAAGATACGCATATACGTACACCTATATATCTACATATATAATATACACACACCAAAATACACAAAAAAGAAAAAGCTTTATAAGAAAGAAAAAACAATAAACAGACATAAAAATATATATACAAAGGTATAAAAATCTTTTCTCGTTTTCTCGGAAGAGCTAAACACCTCATACTTTCTTCTTAAATCAAAAGATATTGGCCTGGCATTGGAAACTAAAAGTCTTCTCCCCCACCTGACAGTGTTTTATCGCCACAAAATCCAAAATCCTTTTCATATGTTGTTGCGAAAACGACAAACTTCTGATACTAAAACCTTTTAAAATTGCTGATGACACAATGTCTGAGACATCCAAGAACTATCGCACATCGAAAACATTACTTAATAGTGGAAATCATCAAATTATTTTTACAATAGAAATCATCATTTTTCAAAAGAAATAATCCAAGATTTTTTTGCAACAGAAATCATTCTATCTTTGTTTATAACAGAAATCACCCATTTTCTTTGCAAGAGAATTTATCCTATCGTTATTGCAAAAGAAATCATCCTATCTGTATTGCAACAGAAATCATCCTATCGTTATTGCAAAAGAAATCATCCTATCTGTATTGCAAAAGAAATCATCTTATCTTTTTTGCAAAAGAAATCATCCTATCGTTATTGCGAAAGAAATCATCCTATCTTTTTTGCGAAAGAAATCATCCTATCGTTATTGCGAAAGAAATCATTCTATCGTTATTGCGAAAGAAATCATCCTATCTTTTTTGCGAAAGAAATCATCCTATCTGTATTGCAAAAGAAATCATCCTATATGTATTGCAAAAGAAATCATCCTATCTGTATTGCAAAAGAAATCATCCTATCTTTTTTGCAAAAGAAATCATCCTATCTGTATTGCAAAAGAAATCATCCTATCTTTTTTGCAAAAGAAATCATCCTATCTTTTTGCAAAAGAAATCATCCTATCTTTTTGCAAAAGAAATCATCCTATCTTTTTTGCAAAAGAAATCATCCTATCTGTATTGCAAAAGAAATCATCCTATCTGTATTGCAAAAGAAATCATCCTATCTGTATTGCAAAAGAAATCATCCTATCTGTATTGCAAAAGAAATCATCCTATCTTTTTGCAAAAGAAATCATCCTATCTTTTTGCAAAAGAAATCATCCTATTTTTCATGATATTTATTATATGTCACTTTACATTTGTTTATTTTCATTTTCTCTTCTATAATAACGCTCTATCCCCAATATCGAGCATATTTTTATCGTATTAGGAATTAATATAAAATAATTATTTTATAATATTTGAAATATATATATATATATATATATATATATATATATATATATATATATATATATATATATATATATATATAATTAGTATTTCATGTATCCACATAAAAATTTTATAAGGAGATATAATTTTTTATGTATCAATTTTCAGTATTTACTTCAACAGTGCTCGATACGAAAGTAGAGCTAGGTAGTAATTTATGAAAATATATTTATGGCAATATATATATATCTGGGATGTATTTTTCTTTAATACATATTCCATGAAATATTATGAACACTTTGTGTATGCATATCTTTTCTTTGGTCTTTTTTAAATTCCTTTCAGCCCGAAACTAAAAAACTAATAAGAAAGATCAAAGAAAAGATATGCAGACACAAATTGTCTGTAATATTTAATATTGAATGAAGGTTTTTCTTGATTCCAAGTTATCCTTTCATCAGCATAGATTCTTGAAGACTACAATTAGAAGTCGAACAAAACTTCAACATTACTCAGCATCCAAAGCAAAGTTATAAGAGAAAAAAGTGTGTGTGTGTGTGGGGGGGGGGAGATACTAAAATTCGTATCTTTCTTAGAACAATAATATATAATAGAATACATACATAAACATATGAAATATGAAGAAAGTAAAACATTGAAAAATAATAATAATAATTGTAATAATAATGAAAAAGATATAAAATAGAAAAAATAGAAAAGTATATATTAAAAAAATTACAAAATAGATAAAAACATGTAAAAAGAATTTATGAATACACAACCCAAATCATGGTACTATTCATCAAATATGTGGTATCAACATTTTTCAATTAGTTTACAAGATATACATATACGTACACCTATATATCTATATACAGGGTGGGCAAAAATAAGGGTCCTATTTTTAAAAATTCATAACTTTTTCATTTATTGATTTAAAAAATTTTTTTTTTTAGAATAAGTAAAGGACCCCTTCCGAAGCAAGCATGAGCCGTATTAGCCCTAAGGAACGTACCCTCATTTAGAAAACATTATTTTTGCCTAAAAAACTCAAAACAGTGTAAAAAACAATACTTTAGTTTTTGTAAGTTTTAAGAAGTGTTTTTCGGCTAAAATTTGTTTTGTTTATTTCAAAAAATCTCGGAAGGGTCAGTCTACACACACATAAAGTTTGGTGAGTTTAACTTTTATTTTGTGGAAGTTATTCAAATTCAAGTTATTCAAATTTAAAGATAGGACCCTTATTTTGGCCCACCCTGTATAATATACACACACACCAAAATACACGTAAAAAAGCTATATAAGAAAAAAAAACAATAAACAGACATAAAAATATATATACAAAGGTATAACAGAGAATCATCTAACAATGCCACAAATCAAATAAGGAACTTGTTCTATGAATCCTTCTCAAAAGATGGTCTTGTTAAATGGTATTACTTAACATGGTCATCAAATTATTCGTTCTGAGAATTCATAGTCTTAACAAAAGTTAGTCCTTCGATGTAATCCTTAAACAAGAATCAATGTCACCGGCTAAATCACTCAGCATTTCAAACCAAGAAAAAACAATTTTATGGTTATTTCTGAAGGGGATGATTTAAAAAATACAGAACGTCATTCATCATCAAATATAAAGTTATGAGAGAAAAAGTGAGGGAATGAGATACTAAAATTCGTATCATTTTAAAAACAGTAATATATATAATAGAACATATATATAAGATATAGAATAAGAAGAAAGTAAAAAGTTGACAAATAATAATAATAACCATAATAATAATGAAAAATAGAAATAATAGAAAAGTATATATAAAAAATTAAAAAATAGATATAAAGAATGTGGAAAAAATATGTGTTTGTGGGCAACTAATTCTTGTTGTTCAAAAACCTGCTAAGTGTATGTTCTTTGAAGTGCTTGCAGTAAAACATGGTCTCATTTCTAAGATTAAGTCCTTAAATCTTATAATCTCAAGTTTCTCATTAAGACATAAAAAAACAAGGTGAGTTAAGAGGACATGTTTTTGGCTTTTTAAAAATTATTTTCCATTTAATTATTGGTGTCTTTTTGTTCTTAATTAATTTCCAGAAATGTTGTGCTAGTGAAGTATGGTCCTTGTATCTTTTATGTTTGAAGGAAGATCTATATTCATAAAGTCTATCTTTAAAAGTTATCGATGTGCTCTCTATATAAAACTTTTCCACTCCTGGGTTTCCTACTGCATATATTTTTGTGCTGTTTTATCACTGACGCAGTAAAACAATTGTTTTGTAATAGGAATTCATTCGGTATTTAGCAATTGCAATTATTTCTGGTTTTATCGTTATTAATATCAATGTTTGTGTCATTGCGTTTTAGTATTTTGTTGTTGTGTTTCTTCATGATTCTTTCTAAGTTCTCAGTGCAGTTATAGCTCAATTTCAATGTGTTTTTGTCAAATAGTTTGTGTAATGTGCTACCTGGTGGAAAATGTGTGTTTATAAGGTATAAGAATTTATTACCTATTTTTGTTTTTGGCATTAGACTAGTGCAAACCAGATAATATTCTGACCACGATTTCTGAACCTATTTGTATGGGTTCTACATTTTAATACTTTATATCAGTGTTTGTGTATCTACTATTTTTAGGGCTGTGTTATACATATTTTTTATGATTATTAAACGTTATTTCACCAGAGGAGTTGTTACTAATTGTATTTTCTATGAACTTCAGTATGTGTTTGATTATGGATGGTGGATGGTTTGAGTGTTGATGTACATAAATGGGGTCAGAATTTTCTTTCATAAATGGTTTATATTTATTTGTTACTAGGTTCATTCATTCGTCTGTTCTTCTTTGTCAGTGGCATGATGATGCTAGACCTTTAATAAAGTCGTAGCTGAAACATGTGTGCACATATGTAGCCATTGAATCAATAAAACCAATTATACTTAAATATAGCTCCACTTGTTAGGACTAACCTCTACGTGCTAACAACTCTACAAACACTATATATATAGAGAGAGAGATATATATGCGCCATAATATATATAATAATTTATGCTTTACAATTATTTTTCATATAAAAGTTAATCTTACCTTTGTCACATTAATTGCTTTGCTTGCTATTCTCACCAATGGAAAGTAATTTCCCAAAAGTTAATCCATAATAATCTTATAGTTACGTGTTCTTTTAAACCATTTAATATTGTAGAATGAGTCAAATAAAGTCATACACAACAAAAAAGGTTTCACTGTGTCTTTTCTGTTTGATAGACTGAGAACAACAAATACGTCACAGAATTTGTTGAACGAGAAAATGACTTCCGAAAATGACTTTCGAGAAAGTTATTTGTAGAGTTGCCAACTATACAGACACTCACACCAACACTTTGGTAGGAATCTAATGGGTAAAGGAAGTGAGCAGTTGAAAATGTCATTAAAAATAAAATCGGCTTATTTATACATTAGATGAATAAATACAGGATTAAATAGGTGCACATGTGCATTTATGAATTTATAGTATGTTATGGAATAATAAATTATATGCAAAATATGCATGACAATTTGGTCTTTTGGCTAGGAGCAAAGTATAGTATTTGTTCTGATACTACACTTCATCTTTTTTGTTCTTGGTCAGTGAATGAGAAATCTTTCTAAACTGAGGAAATTTTAAGTTTTATCCCATCCAGAGTGACCCTTTTTTCGGGGAGCTGGATTTCCCCCTACATTAAATAAAACGACCATGTGTTTCTTGAAATGATAGAAATGCAAACACATAATAAATATAACAATGAGATAAAAAAGGACTTTTGTTCTTAACATGTAATTGTCCACTCATAATCTCTGCCCTCGTGGGGAGGCAAATAAATAAGGACGACAAACATATATGCTACAAAATATACAATTTTTGAATTTATGTCAAATGTATTCTTATTAAAAAAATAAATCAGTATTGATTACAAATTACGTTAAACTTACGTTAAACATAGAAAATTGACCACACCTCCTCTAAAACCCTGAACAAAATATATATTTCACTTATATTCATTTGAGAGTCTGAATGCACAATTACATGAGTCCTTTTTATCTTATCTTTATATTTATTATTTTATTTACCTCCTCCCCAGGAGGTTAGACACAAGGTCAGGTGTGGGTTTTGACGAAAGTGTTTCTGTGGAACGAACTGGATTCGAACCCGGCAAACCCAGGTCATCAGTCTGCATCGTTAACAACTTAGCAATCGTGCCATCCCCTTATCTTTATATTTTATTAGCAAAAAACTACTCGCCCTCCGGGCAGCTATTAATCTAGCTGTAACCTTATTTACAGAAAAAAACAAAGAAATAATTTTCTTTTCACATTTTGGTAATTCGAAGAAAAACAAAAAAAAAGATGATTGTCATGGTGTTATTTGAAATATTCCAAATTTGATTTTGTATAAGCGTAAACATGAATTCCCCATAATGAAAGTAATAAACGAAAAATCGGGGCAATTGTAAAGAATAACAAACAGAAAAAAAGGGGTGTGAAAAACCAAACAAATAACTGTTACCAAAGGCAATAAAGTTACTTTTCTACCTATCTGCCTATTTTTTGTGTGTTTTAAAGGATATTTAAGAGTTTTTATTGCATTTTAATAATTCGTCCCAATCTGATTGCATTACAGTTCTATTTTCAAGATAGTGTAAGCTAACATCCCAAAGATTGTTTAATGAGTTTTTCGTCTTTTGGGGTAAAAAAACAAAAAAAACAAATACTCAACAGATAACTGTCACAAACGCTTAAAAATTTACTTTCTACCTAATTGAAAGCAGAAAACTACAAAAAAATCATCAGACTTCGTAGACGGTCGGCGATCGACTGTCAGCCATCTTTGTTTTTCAGTCTAACACAATATATTTGACCGAACATTTTAATTGAAATAAAATAAGCATTAAAATACTTTAAAACAAAAAAAATAGGCAGGTAGGTAGAAAAGTAAGTTTTATTGCCTTTGGTAATAGTTATTTGTTGATTATTTGTTTTTTTCGCCCCTTGTCTTTCTCTTGATTATTCTTGACAATCGCCGAAAGCGGAATGTCAATTGGCCAAATAAAAAAAATATATATTCCTGAGTAATTTAAAATGGTTACTTTGTGTTTTATTCTTTTATTATTGAAGACAGAAAAATAAAATAAAAAACTTAATGACGATTTTTTAAAATATGAATCTAGTTTTTGTTTGTTATTTAAAAATTGAAAACAAACTTTGTTCAATTTGTAGATTAACACCCTCAGCTAAATTATCAATCCCTTTAAAAATGAGATTCTACTTTTTAGGGTAATTATTACTAATATATTTTTTAAAACTACTCCTAAGTCTGACTCTCAAGGTCTTACAATTACACGTAATTACCTAAAAAGTAGACCCCCCCTAAATAACGAAAGGATTTATCTCCAATAGCAAAAAAAAAAAATGGTTCCAGCTAGCTATTGCTCTGCAAAGTAAGTAAGGATTAAGCCATAGAGTGAATGTGGTATTTTGGTGAGAGTGTCTAGCATAGAGTAAATCCAGGGTATTTTGGATAAAAGGTACGACTATTGACCCCACAAACAAAGATTTGTTGTAAAAATTGTATAACGCCCCCTTTTTCCCCAAAAAATGATTAGCGCTTCATGCCTAAGTTTAAAGAATTTCATTCATAAGTATCTTGTAAACACGGGACAAAAATTTTCGTATTTATTCATGAAATTTTCGATACAAATTTATTTATCTTTTAAATAAGAAATAAATGGATAGAAAAAAAATTCAATTCGCTTGGGCGATGATGCAAAGCTCTTTAAAAAACAATAAAAAGAAAATTTGGCTTTGGCGTCGTAAGCGAGAGAGAGAGAGATAAAGAGAGAGAGAGAGAGAGAGAGAGAGAGAGAGAGAGAGAGAGAGAGGGACGGTGAAGGATAGAGAATGAGAGGGAGGGAGCACTCGCCTTGATGCGTCAATATATATTTTTTCTATAAAGTAAATAAGTTTCATTCAAATGACCTTGCCCTTCTTTGAAAATGAATAAATTTATCCTTTTTTTAATTAAAAAGCTTTAATTAATTACTGTTGACATCGATGAAACTATTGCATATATATGAGAGAAATAGGTACAATATAATATGAAATCAATAACACCAAGCATTAATTTATTATAGATATACAAATTCGGATTCCTAATGTAATGGTGCTTCATCAGTACTATATATATATCGTATTTAATAATCTCGGCCTTTGGGTCTGGATTTACGCCGGTCTATTGGGGTTGCTGGTCCTGTGCAGTTCTAGGAGGTGCACCCTCCCAGGCTTTGCCTCCCCTCTTTGGGGAGCAGTAAGTTTATTGCTTACTGCCTGAGACGCCCCTACCGGGGAATGCCGACGAGGCTGCCCAGGCAATTTTTAAATGGCGAGAGTGCTCACCTCTCGAGTGCTGGCTTATCTAATCCCACTTTCCCGACCTTGTGTCACATCTTACCTTGTGGGAGGTAGATAACTAACTTTGGGTCAAGATCAAAGTGTAGTATCTGTTCCGATGGATACTGCCCTCCATAGACTGGTATTGTCTTGGCCTTCGGGGCTTGATTTACGCCGATCTATGGGACGGTCCTGTGCAGTTCTAGGAGGTCCACCCTCCCAGGCTTTGCCTCCCCTCTTTGGGGAGAAGCAAGTTTATCGCTTACTGCCTGAGGCGCCCCTACCGGGGAATGCCGACGGGGCTGCCCAGGTAATTTTTAATGGCCAGAGTGCTCACCTTCTCGGGCGCTGGCTTTTCTAGCCCCACTTTCCCGACCTGACCTTGGGTCACATCTTACCTTGTGGGAGTAAGATAAAACTGGCCTTGTGCCTAACCTCCTGGCGAGGAGGTAAATAAAAAATTATTGATTTAAATAACAGTAACCTGTTTTGATGGTGATAAAGGAGTGATGAATAAAAAAATATTTTCGCATTTATTCATTTAGATTATGTGTTTGCATTTCTATCCCTTAACAAAACTTCAAACACACACACACATGTTGATGTCTGTTGATCATGCATATTTTATCGACTGCATCATTTTATAGCATCACCTCTAATTGGGTTGAATGGATAATTCGACTTGGAATCATTGAAATTACTTAGTATTCTATATTTGTAGCACTGTGTCCGAATTAAATTTAGTAAATAACTTTTCTGTATAAACATATACTTCTACAAGGTATATAAATCCATACACGTACATATCTACATTATAGTAACACTTATATATCTCTATGTACGTATAAAATAATATATATATATATATATATATATATATATATATATATATATATATATATATATATATATATATATATAACAATATTATGTAAACAAATATTAAATTTATTTTTATATATATATACCTCTATCTTTATAAAGTAAGGTATGTTTATATATTTGTATGTATAGGACTCACTCCTAAACTAATTAACCGATCATTATGAATTTTGGAACACTGTTGTTAGGTGTAAGGAATCCAAATGTAGGCTATACTTAGTTTAATTTAGTTTTATGCAAAGTAAGTAAAAACGGTGTTGAAGCCCTTCATGAAAATTCAGATACCTCCAAGTTTTATGAAATTTTAACAATAGGTATTAGACATCAGTTCATAAATATTCCCTAATGACGGTTTCTTAATGGAGTATTTTAAAGGGCTTTTAGGAGACACAAACTCCCATTTGAAAATTCAAATATATCAGATTTGTATTGAATTTGATCCACAGTCATTAGACAACAATTAAGCAAAATTCCCTAAATTTCAATTTCTTCTTAAGACCCTTTATGCTGAAGCCTTAAATTTTAGAAATTTTCTAGAATCAAAATCATGTAATGGATTTTGATCAAAATTGCAATAAGGATTCTTGTCATAAGGTTTAGTATCATTGTATCTTGGCATTAATCTTCGTAAAGGGACATATAACTATTCTATTCAGGGAATTCATTTCATTTGTCCTGTGACGAGTATTCTTTTAGTATATATATATATATATATATATATATATATATATATATATATATATATATATATATATATATATATATATATATATATATATATATATATACACACACACACACACACACACACACACACACGTAAAGTTGTATTTCCTGCCTGTTTGTTTGTTGACAAACTCCTTTAGGCTTTTAGTAATAGACCCGCATAACTATATATATTATGAAACTAAATTGGTCAAGTCACTTGGATAAGTATACTTCATTTTGACATCCATCGAAAGGAAATAAGATATCTTACTTTATTTATGACTTGAAAATTATAGAAATTAAAAAATAAGAATAGAAATGTTAATAATTGATTTAGGGCTTAGAGCAGGAGTGCACATGGGTCGTTATTGGTCCCCGGGAAACGGTGAGTGTGCTTCAAGGTGATTAAAGACCCAATCAATTCTGAGCACATCCCTCAGCCCCACTGCAAATATGTAATATTATAGAATGTAAAAATATGAATAAAAAAGAAAATATGGTTTTATGGGATGGGCACAAAGGGACATAAGATTTTTCATTACATCCCAGGCAATGCAGGATCTCCTTGCTGGTTAATTATATCAATCTTTATATGTAGATTGAAATAGTTAACCATCAATATATTCTAGCTGTAATGTATGCGTTTGTTTTGGATTCAATTTTCCAGAGTGAAAATATAGAAATATTAATTTTTTTAATACTCAGCAAAATATTAATTTTTGAATACGCAGCAAAATATTAATTTTTGAATACTCAGCAAAATATTAATCTTTGAATACGCAGCAAAATATTAATTTTTTTAATACTCAGCAAAATATTAATTTTTGAATATGCAGCAAAATATTAATTTTTGAATACTCAGCAAAATATCAATTTTTTGAATCCGCAGCAAAATATTATTTTTTTAATACTCAGCAAAATATCAATTTTTTGAATACGCAGCAAAATATTAATTTTTGAATACTCAGCAAAATATTATTTTTTTGAATCCTCAGCAAAATATTATTCTTTTAAATATTCAGCAAAAACATGAAATAAAAAATAAATTTATTTTACAGTGAAACTATTTATTTTCTCAATTAACCACCAAATTCGTTGCTATTTTTATGCTGGAAATAGCATAAAAAATAAAATATGTAAGAATCACAAATGCTTGTATAATAAACAGAAAATAAATAAAAAAACGAATAAAATAATTTAATCCGATCCTAGAATCTTTTGATTTACCTTTTTTAAAATAATAAATCCAATTTCTTTTGAAACTCCTCCGCAGACTTTTTCTGATTATTCATTTGCTTGCATTTCTTTTCCTGCTCACATGTGTTACACTTTCTCATGAGACTTCCTTCTTTTTTTCCTTCTTTATTTTTCTTTCTTTTTTTCCTGCTGTCTGTATTGTCTTCTTCACCACTTTATTGCTTTAACTGTCTCAACAAGAGCAGAGCCCAGCAAATAACAAGTGGTGGACATCCAGTCGACTATATTGAGTCACAATTAGTCATTAGGTTGGGAGGTTAGATTCAAGTGGCTATACGGTCACATTGATAATTAGGATGGAAATCTCTGCATGCCACCCCCACAAGTTGCACAAAAATATGAAGGCAACTGGGAAGTGAAAAAAAAAACATGGGCCACGCTCACACTGCAGAGAGGATGATGTCATTAGCATCTTTGTTTTTGCTGTGCACTTCTACATCTCAATCATTCACTTCCATCATTAAACAATTTTGTATCCTCTCTTTTATTTTTCGCAATCAAATGTTTGAAATTTCAATATGCTCAAAGTTATTTATAATTTTCATAACTTTTCATTTTTTTTTTTTACTTTGGTGCAATAAAAAGTTAGATTTCATAACATTTCCATTTATTCACTTATATCTAATGTTTACCTGTTACAAAAAAAGACCCCCTCTCCGCTGCTAAAAGCAATACTTCAGCAAGACAAGGTTCAAACACTCTTAATAAAACTGAATAATCAAAGATGCTAGGGTGGTCGATAATCCAAACACTTGACTCTGACTTTGAGTTGAACTCTTGAAATTTTAAATGGTCCAATCCATTTCAGAAATCTCATTCTACCACTAGCAACTATATATATAAATTCCCGAAACAGTTTTTCATGGTAAACAACTGATGATCCCTTAAATAATGTTAAGACTAGTGTAAATTCTTGGAAGCTAACTAATATAGTAACTACAAAAAATAAATTGACTTATATGAGTGATTTTCTACTGAACGACTTGGGACTAAAATGTTTTTTTTTTTTTTTTTTTCCGTATATAGTTTTAATGGTTGAGAAACTTCCGAGACTATATATATATATATATATATATATATATATATATATATATATATATATATATATATATATATATATATATATATATATATAGTTTAAATTATTTATTGTGTTTTGGGGTTAGGTATGTTTTTTGAGGCTCTGTGAATTCAACGTTTTTGTTTCTTAGTTTTTACTGGATGAAATTTACAGAATTCAATCAAAACAGAAAAAAATGATACATGATTAAAAGAGGGATGTGGAGTCGTTAGTCCAAATGCTTGATTTCGGCTCTAAGGCCTTGTTACAAACAATGGTATAACACTTCCTTTATTTCGCGATACGAGATAATAAGCATTATCAATGTCTTATTGATAAAGGACTTGATGCTGATACCTTTTTAAGTTTGTGATGTATGGTGGCTATTCTCAAGCGATAAAGCAGCATACTTTGATAGGAACTATCTGAGAAAAAATGACGAGAAAAATGCTCAGAAGAAATACTATCCAAATTGGGTAGTTATTTTTACAGTTTATGTGAATAAAATGTAGCCTGATCAACATCTTTTATGCAAACAAAACGCCAAAAGCACTTCATAAAATATTGGTAAAAACTAAATGTTATCGTAATGTTCTAGTTTATAATATACAATGATTGCCAACCTAATGCTTTCTGAGACTGTTGTTCCTAAGAAGGTTAAGTATTTGCATCGAATGGTTGTGCATGAATACTTAGAAATATATATAAAAAATATATATATAGCTGACAGAGGATTTAGTCTTCTTGGTGTTAATCTTTAATCTGAACTGTGTTTGGCAATATTGAATGCATATCAGTCTCACTGTGAGCCACTATTGCGCTATCATCAGTGAATAGTATCTGTCTCACAATATTTTAACTTTTGCTTTGAAGTGTAAGAAGTTGAAAAGGTCAGCATGTCTCTTTGTCTATGTATATACTTTATCAGTTGGGTCTCTGAATTCTACCTCAACATAGCTGTCAGATATAGAGAAAAGAATGTAGGCGCAAGTTCCCAATGGAACTCAGACTACGAGAGGCAAGTGCTGTTGTCTCAACTGAAAGAAGGAGAAATCAGGGAAGGCGAAGAAAAAGTGAAAAGAAACTTGAAATAGAGGAAAATCAACATCAGCGATTGGCAAGATCTGGTGAAAGACAGAACCAAATGGAGAAATATGATTATGGTCTTAATGGAACAGTCATCGTCGCTTTGACAGACTTCAGATGATGATGCTAATATAGTCATTTCTTTTATATTCTATACTATACTATACAAACAGAATACCGTCCGAGGATGGATATTTTGCTACTTAATAATAAAATTGATACACCAGATAGAACAGTTTTGCACCACTTTTATGTTCCTTACGAAAACCGAGATATATATTCTATTAAACCTCATGCCTTGAATCCTTATTCCAATTTCGATCAAAGTCCATTAAATGCTTTTGATTCTAGAAAAATGTCTAAGATTAAAAATCTTAAAAAGAAAGTGAAATTCAAAGAATCTTGTTTAATTTGTGTCTTATAATTATAGATCAAATTTCATGCAAATCGGAAATATTTGCATTTTCAAATGGAAGGCTATGCTAATATTATGTTACCTTTAAAATAGTACAAATTACCTGAAACTTTAGAAATATTTATTAATTGATATTTGATATCGATAGTTAGAATCTCATCAAAGTTGGAAGTATTTGAATTTTCAGTTAAGTCTCACAGCTCCCATTTGCTCCCTTTACTTAAAACTAAATTAAACTAAACATAGCCCACACTACCCACCCTTGCACCTATCAGCTGTATTCCATAATTCATAATGATTGGTTAATTAGTTTCAGAGTTTACTCCACACAAACACACGCATATATATATATATATATATATATATATATATATATATATATATATATATATATAAGTATGTATATAAAAAAATAAAATGAAAAAAAGTTTATATTGTGTTATAACTTTTTATTATTTATTTTTCTATTTATATATATATATATATATATATATATATATATATATATATATATATATATATATATATATATATTCCTAACTTTGAATATCTATAAATAAATAAAATCACTTTAATTGGCTATTTATTTTTTATTTTTGAAGCCATTTCTGTAAAAATAATTCCAAAAGGTACAAAATGCAGATTAGTTAGTTCTTTTCTTCCTCCAATTTTGGCAGTAATGGTGCATTGGTCATATATTTTGGTGTTTAATGTCATTTTCTTGTCATTGTATCTCGATATTTCCATCATTATCTCTGCCAAAGAGGTTATATTTTTGGTCAAGCATGAGTTGCAGACCTAGATGGACAACATCTGCTGGATATTGAGGAGAAGAGGCCGATACCACTGATGGCCATATTAGAGACCAATAAACATAAGGTGCGTCCTGTAATGGACTATCATGAACTAACACCGACGTTGATATGTTCACTGGTGCTGCAAATGTCTGTGCATAGAAACTGCAAGAATGGAGACAGTTGGATATAAATGTATCTATTCTGGATCTCAGGAAGACATAATTACAGATCCATGTGGTCGTACCAAACAGTGACGTTCAAAGGACAGAGATATTGTCTAACCATGTTAAGGTTTGGCTCGAATGTATTCCCTCTCCCCCCTGGTAATGCGGGCTGTGCTTGAGGCTGTGTTAGCCAAGGGTGAGGCAATAAAAAGAACAACATCCGCCTATATCGATGATACATATATAAATGAGGTCAGTGACGTCAGCAGAAACTGTGAGAAAGTATCTTGACTTGTACAGACTCACTAGCAAGGATTTGGAGAAGCTGCAGAATGCTGCAAGAGTTCTAGGACTAGAAGTCTGGCAAGGAAGTAGTATTGTGGATGGTTTTATGGCCATGACACAGAAATTCACTTTCTCCATGTGTAACAAATTGGTGGGACACTTTTCTGTATGTGGATGGCTCTGAATAGTGACAGGCTTCATCAAACATGTGACTACTGTCATTGAAAACTGGGATGAAAAAGTCAGCGATACTCCTCTGGAGTGTATGATAATAGACAAACTCATCCAGGTACATCGATTAGATCCTGTCCAAGGAGAGTGGTACATGGGCACAAAGGATCTAGATGGGTGGGTAGATGCGAGCTTGCTGGCTATGGGAGTGGCTCTTGATGCTGATGGAGCCATAATCGAGAGGTCCCTCACTGTCAACCAAGCTCCAGACCCTGTCCTATCGCCGCAATGTAGCTTCCTTGTACTTGTTTTACAAATACTTCAATGGATTATGCTCTGATGAATTGGCTACTCTGGTGCCCCCGCGACGTAAATTCACTAGACCAACTCGACAATCAACTAAATCCCATCCATTCACTGTGGAAGACCCCAGATGCCGGAGAGCTTTCTACTCAAATAGCTTCTTTCCTCGTGCTGCTGATCTCTGGAACTCCTTCCCTGTCCCCTGTTTCCCTGACAGTACTGACATGCAGAAATTTAAAATTAATGTAAACAAACATCTCGCTGCACAGATCCCAGTTTAGGTTGACCCCCCCCCCCAACCTTCTCCCCTTTTCTTTCTTCTCAGTAGCCCCTTACTTGTTTGGGGTGAACTACGTTAAAAAAAAGGACACCAACATATCAATGTGATAGATCTGTATGTTGTGCCGAGAGGAGTAAACCTCATGCTCAAGTGGAAGGCCAAACTGTTACACATAAAAAATAAAACAGATTCCCTTTGTGTACCACTATTGTTGGGTGGGGGAATGTAACTTAGTGGTCCGTGCTGTGGGGACGCCTTTGGAAGGGCTGTTAACGTCCTGGCACGGTACACCAGCTCCCTGAGAAACAATAGGCACATACCCTTCAATGAAGGGTTAAACCCATTCGTAGGCTTGACAGGTCTTTGGTCAGGTTTTAGGCGTCATTAATTCTCTCCAGAGAATTAATTATCTGGCCTGCTGAAATCGAATGCTGTATAATAGGAACAAACAACACATTTTTATATATCAAAAATATATTTAATTTATTTTTACAGCTTCTAAAAAGAACAATTAAAATCTCGAGAGTCGAGTTGATGAGCTGGCTTGGGACATGCGTTCCGTACAAAAAACAAACTCCAACTGTAAAATCTCCCTCACTGTGATAAAAATGAGAGAGAGAGAGAGAGAGAGAGAGAGAGGGGGAGAGAGAGATTGTAATCACACAGGAGAAAGAAAGAAATATGAATACATATCAATAAGAAAGAAAGAAAACGACTATCATTGTGCCCTATTTGCATGTACCACTGGTTGACCAATGCTCTTAGAGAAAAGTATCGACTGAACACCAAAACTGCGAGCGGGATGCTCATAAGGCAACGACTGGACATGTTAAGCTCACTTGTGACAGGGTACACCTTTCAGTTGATGTGATACTAGTAAGATTTGACCAGAATCGGACGGACTTACTGACCAGAGTTCCCTCGCAATGGCTCAATGACATGCAGAGGGAGATTAAACACACACACCAGCCCTGTACGCTGATCGAAGTTCATGGATACAAGTGGATATCCCTAAGTCAGGTGAACATTATATTTTGTGCTTGGATCGACTCGTCCATGTCAAAAGTGGCAGTAAAGGCGGTTGCGATGGCCGAAGAGAGGACTCAGTGCACATTAAGTATAGAACCGGTTAGGCATGGACATCATGCCCTATGATGGTTGCCATATTTTTACAGTGTTCAATTGCAGCCCACGCTGTTTTCAATCTGGTGGCTGTTACTATAGCAAGACACTTCACACATGATCCGGCTGTTAGAGTCAGTGTTTTTTGAACATGCCCCTCCCCTCCAGCTGAGATCCTGATTCATAATGACACTTTCTTCTGCAGTAAATAATTCAAACGGTTCATGAATGGGATGTCTGATTCTTACCATGTTGAGTATATAGGTCATCTGGAAATGATATCATAGAAAGGTGTCATCAGACAGTAAAATGAATTGCTGCATGAAAGAGCTACCCTGTTATGGAGGCTGTGCATTGAGACAATGTCATCTTAAGGATTGATATGTCCACCTCGTCTGTCAACTTACTGCATCTATACCAGATACGAGTGAAAGGGATCAATGTTGTGTCCCTTCCAAACAACCAAACGATCTCTACATGTTACAAAAGTACACAGTTTGGGTGAAAAATCCAGAGAGATGGTGCATGTTGAAATTTCGGGGTCACCAATTATGGCCCCAAGGTGTTATTAATTATGGCGGGAGGTTCGAAGAACAAAGGATTAACCACAGTGGCGAAGGATTGCCGGACAAATGGTTATGAGAGAAGGAATTCCCCGATCCAAGGTTGTGAGAGAGATGCCTTTGTAGCGGCATGTCATCCCACTGTTTTAGGAACGTAGCCGGACCACGTGTAGATTAAATTAAGAGGTTAAGACAAACAAAGGGAAAGGAAGAAAACTTATATTAGAAGGAAAGCGAAGGAATAAGAAAGCAAACACAAGATAAGAATGATATTTTATAAAATTAATAAAGAGGTAAACATTTATATGAAACAAAAACAATTTATTTACTTAAAACATTTTGTAGAGTTCTTAGGTTCGTAATTGTAAGCGTATATATATGCGAGCGTCTTGAATGTCTTTTGTGTGGCAAATTGTAAGTGGTGTATGTGTGAAGAAAAGTTTGTCAAATTGAAAGAGATTACCTTTTTCCTCCTCCCCCACCTTCTCGGCCAGGCCGCCGGTGGGAGTGGGGGTTGCCGACGAGAGTTCTTTGTGTGCGTTCGCACAGAACGCTGAAAGAAAAGAGAGAAAGAAAGTGCGTGCCTTTTTATAGACTTCAAACCACGCGTCGTCAAGCTGACCTGTTGGTCCCTCATTGGCCGGAATCTTTTGGCAAATGTGATTCTGCGAGATTCTCTACCTCAGAGACGAAAACGGACTGAGCAAACAAAGAAAGAAAGGTCGCACTTAGTTGTGGTGTCTGCCACAACATTACTAGAGTAAGCAGTCCACACTCTGTGATCAGTGACGGCAAGCCTCCCACATGGGAGACGTGATCCACAGCTTATATCATCAGAGAATACTGAATGACGAGAACCAGGTTCCAGTGCAAGCAGTAGTAGTCCTACATCTGAAAGTGATGAGAGGCGGACCGACTTTTGTTGAGCTGCTGATTCAAACCCTATTGAATCTGACGATTCGGCCAGGGAGGAGGAAGTAACTGTCCTGCTATGGAAGAGTGCTACAGTAAAACGACCGGCCACCCACTGTCACGTGTGTGATCATGCGATCAGGGAGGTAGAAACATTCAAACTCTTCTAATAATTGTAAACAAAATAAGAACAGCCACATATTATTAAAAGTAGGCAACAATGGGCTAAAAGGTATAACTCCTGCAATTATGTTTAATAAATTTCAAAAGTAACTAGAACTGAAAGAAAATTACAGAGGAAATAGCTGGTAAAAATGCACTATAGTGACTAACCATGCCAAAGAAAGAGCGTAATGTTTTAATATTTGCCAGTGCCGGCATTTTTCTTTATGGCTGAAATATTTTCTGGATCTAGTCGTCGATCAGTTTTGTCAAATATTCAATTTGTGTTCGAAAAATTTCACATTTTTCTGCCTTTACTTGGAATCCATATTTCTGCTGAATTCTTTCAAATGTAGAAATCAAACGTTGTAGAAGTTCTTGTTGCGTAGCACCTGTAACGATGATATCGTCGATGAATACTGCAACTTCTGTCAATCCGGTTAACATTGCATCCATTGTTTGCTGAAATATGGCTGGAGCTGGTTTGACTCCAAATAGAATGCGGTTGAATCTAAACAGTCCCGTGTGAGTGTTGATTGTCAGAAGCTCTTTTGACTCTTCACCAACCTCCAACTGCAGGAAAGCATCTGAAAAATCAATTTTCGCAAAACAATTTCCACCATTTAACTTTGCGAAAATATCTTCTGGCAAAGGTAAAGGATACTGGTGTGCATTTAAACATTTGTTTAATCCTGTGGAATAATCGGCACATATTCGTACTCTAAGATTCGCCTTTTTAATCACAACAATGGGAGCTGTCTATGCGAAATAATTAGTTGGTTGTAATACTCATGCTTGTTTCAGACGTTCCAACTCCTTGTTCACTATGTCTAATGCATCATAGGGTACCGAACGTTTGGGTCTAAAGATAGGGTTTGCATCAAACTTTAATTTGAGAGTTGCTTTTAATTTGGTGCAAAATCCTAAACTATCCTGAAAAACATTTCCAAATTTAGACTGGAGTATTTCTGTAAATTGTTTATCAATGTCAGAAACTGATGAAATATTTAGAGTGTTAAAAACATGCTTGGGAGGAATATTGGAAAGTCCTAAATTCTCTATCCAGCCCAAACCCAACAAATTCAAACCAGAATTATCAGAGAGGTAGCATGTTCCAGTAAATGTATTTTTATCAGAAGACACATTGCAACTCAACTTACCCATCAACTGAATTGTGTTGCCTGACGCACTTTGAGCTATATGCTGTGTTTCTGTTGACCCCAGCTTCCATATGTTTTCCAACGTTGATCGTGAGATGAGGTTAATGTCTGAAGCCGTATCAAATTGAAAGTTAACTGGGTTGCTATTTACAGCAAGTGATGAATTTTCTGTGAGATTTAAAATCGATTTTAAATATTGCAGAAACAGAGTTTGAATTTGATTTGTTCCAGTTTTTTTTCTTTAATTTCTTGTGTGTTAAATGTGAATTACTTGTGTGTATTTTTGCCTTTTTGAGGATTACAAAATTCTGACATTTATGTGTTTTGAATGATCAAAAACGTGAAAAATGCATTTCACCATAATTCCAACAGGCACTTGAGGGGATTTTACTTGCTGGAGGTTGATTAACCTTTGTTTGAACACTGTTGAGGATGGATTTTTTTAGATCGTTGAACCATCATTATGCCGCATTTTAAGCTTAATAAACGTTGGCATTCTGTAGTTCGAACTTTAACTGTGGCATTTTTATCTTGGTCCAGTCTTGAGAGTAACCGCGTTCGAATGTCTGAATCCTGCAGAGATTGAAGTCCAGATATAAAAATAAGACATTTAAATTGATCCTCTGTGAGAGATTTCATTTGAAATCTTTGACATTCACGATTTACTTGAAAAGTAATGTAATCATCAACATCGTTTTTTGTCATTTTTAAACAATTATAACGGACGTTGAATAGCGATTGCTGAATGCTGAATGCTGAACATGTCTGTAAGTTGGTCAATTGTTTCAGAGAAGGACAAATCTTTCGCTTGTTTAGGAAGAATAAAACTGATGTAACAATTATATTCGTCTGTTCCTAATTTTTTTTAATAATAAACGTACCTTTGTGGCATCGTCCATATGGGAAAATTCGGTTGAAAAAGTGTCTTTCTAACATGAAAACCATGAACCAAAAGTTAATCCTCGATGTTCATCATAGTCAAAGTCTTTAGGGTTTGTAAAATCATACAAGGCTTCGGTTGGTCGTAAAAAATGATTCCCCCCTCCTTTCTTCTGAGTGGTTCTCTTCTTGCCCGCCACGACACCCCTCTTGTTCTGAAAATTCCCCTTTGATTGGCCAAGATGATTTTCCTTGACCAATCAACAGACACTTAATTTTGGCGGGCTGAATAAAAAAAAACTTAATCTTCCTCTTTCTGAATATGATCCCGTTCTGACAACAAGTTAGGAATATTTCTCCTTATTTTGAATATGACTATTGGAACCTGAGAAATTCAGGGGGTCGTCTAATTTTCTTGGACGTTAAAGAACGTTTATTTTTAGTTGGACTTCTTAAAGCCACAGACTCAATTAGTTTTGTAAGACCTTTCTGTATTGTTATTTAATTTAACAATATTATACATATTTCCCTTTATCTCTGTCTTCTGTGTCTTCAATTTTTCTAACAGCATTTTCTGACTTTGTTAAAATCTTTTCCAAAAAAGTCTGGGGAAATCACTACACCTTTTCTAATGATTTTCTTTCAAATAATTTCTTTTTTCTTTTTTTGATTTTTGTAAAGTTGAAATTTTTTTTTTTTTCGTTTTCTTTATTTATCTCATAATCTTGTCGCCATTTGAAGTGACCATGTCGGGTAACTGAGTGGGTGTAAATTTGAATATGTGAATGTGAGTTAACAAATAAAAATATGAGAATAAATTTTAATGAGGAAACTTAGTATGGTCAATAATTAATTATTTATGAACTTTTTACAATTTGAGGAAGATGATTTACTAATTAATTAACATTTACAGTGGGAGCTAAAACGACAACGTCATCAAAGAATTCTGTCTTTTGTCGGAAGCCAAGGAGACGTAACTCTCCAAATTGTCAAGGGGAATAACTCTGACAAGTTATTTCCCTTTAATATGTGTATTTTATTTTCTTAGGGAGAAATGCTTTCTACCTAACACCTTGATTTTTAATGTGGGGAAATCCATTCCCCCCAAAAGTGGCACTCTGGATTGGGACAAAAATAAAAATTGCTTCAGTTTAGAAGGATCTCTTCCTTACCAACCTAGGACAGAACAGATACTACACTTTGATCCCAGCCCAAAGAGTGGATAATAGAACTTATTACTGCGAGCAGCCCAATTGCAGACTTCCCAAAAGAAATTGCCTATGAAAGATAACAAACTAACACTTGAAAAGACACACGACATACAAAGCTTCCAACGTCCGCATTAAACAACTTTGCGCCATGCAAAATAATATTAATCGAGATACGAGCACCGCGATACAAGCCATACGTCCACCAACACATTCTGGGAAAAACTGCTGTCTTAACTATGAGAGAACTCATGCACATCGCCATGAAGCCTGGCCAACATTTTAACCAATGTGCAATTTTGATACTATGGATGTTTCCCGCTCCAGAGCCGAGGAAATGATTCACAAAAAAGGGAAGAGCTGTTAGAAGTAATGGGGCGAGCTATCGACATCCTGACTCCATCAATGCTCGATGAGGAAACCCAACTCTAAGGCTATACAATGGTTCACAATCTAGCAAGATTGAATTTCCAAGGTCTGAGGGCGGGTTCATGTAAATTTCGGATTTGGCGGGACCTTCAACGCCTCGGAATTGATATATATATATATATATATATATATATATATATATATATATATATATATATATATGAAGAAGAATGGAAAGGAATTAGAAAAGCAAAAGTCAAATCTTTTTTCAATTCAGTTTCTCAAATTTTAGATTTTGGCCTTTGCCAACTTATCTATCCCAGTGTCTTCCTCTGATGATAAGATTTTGATCTTTGAAAAGCCTGGCTTAAGGAAAAATTTAACTTGAATAAATTGCCTTTTTGCGGAATATACCTTGCTATGAGCAACTGAATTGAAAAAAGATTTGACTTTTGCTTTTCTAATTCCTTTTCATCCTTCTACATATCTATCTGCTCTATCCTGGATATTGAGCTGTATACCTTTCACAATAGGTTTTACCTTTCCTAAAAGTTCGCTTTTAGTTCACCACTTTATATATATATATATATATATATATATATATATTGTATACAGGAGGGCAAATCAAAAGAAGAATCGCTCAATGCTAACAGAATAAAAGTTAGTGTTTTTCATACTAGAGAGAAGCGAAGGGAATTAGGGAGTGCGACCCATGATAGAGGAAGCAATCACTAAGTTTGACTTTGAAGGGACCTTCCATGCCTCACAATTGATACAGGTGTGCTGGCTAAGCACTTTGATTTTTATTTAGCATATTTGATACTCGCTTAAAGGGTGTCTCTAGGCTAGTCAGGCGCTCTTTAGATACGTCCATGTTAGGTAAAAAGACAATGATAGGAAATGACTCATCAACTCACACAAAGGCAATTGGTAACAGTAGGACGCCTCACAGTTGGTAATCAATTTCCGCTTATCAGTCACTCTGGGACAAAGACAAAACTGCTGCCACACATACAGCACTGGTATCGACTGGCAAACACAGCTGAACATCAGAAAGGACAAGTGACAATTCAGCTGTTTTAGTTAAAGCTGCTTTAATATTACTCAATGCAGTCAGTGCATCACGTGACATTACAATATCACAATTTTTTACATCGGTTAGAAAACTAGTAAGTGGTTGATGGATACTTGCACAATTAGGTACAAGAAGGGTGGTAAAAATGCATTATACCCCCAAATTGTCATAATTTGTGTGCACTAGAAAATTTTGAATGGTTTCAATCTGAGTGAGAGATGAGGAAACACTAGCTATACCTATACGATGGCCTAAAAAAGTGTCATTTTGGTCTTGCTGAATTTGCACTTAATTGAATTAATGACCATCTCATATGTTTCACATCTCTAAAACCCTAGTTTTAAGTGTTTCACATGTTCTTGTATTGAAGAACTTGTTACGAGGGGGATCATAGGTGCATACAAAATTAAAACCAATTAAAAAAAATGAACAATAATTCTTTGGAATATTTAACGATCATTTAAAGGTCAAATGACAGACGTAAAAATTCTAACATACCAAACAGAGTAGTTATAGCAATTTTAGGGATATCTGTTGCTTCGAGATGTAATCTGCTATGATCTATCTTGGAAAGAAATTCTTTACCTGGTATAATGGCGGTAGCACAATAATCTTTACATGTGTGAAATGCACCATCATCCCTTGAACCTGAATGAAAGGGTGAAGCTGAATTACTGCGCAAGAAAAGAATTATGCCAAGTTAAATTATTTGACTGAACTCTGCCTATTGGTGACAATGTGATGAATCCATGGCCATCCCTACTACAGGCCAGGCAATCGTGCAACTGGGGTCTTTTACTGGGGGCCATGTGAATTTTCTTAAATATTCGATATAGAAGTTGCAAACAAAGGTAAAATTCCTCTGTGAGATTAGTTTGATGTTTTTATGTGTTTTACATACCAAATAATAAGAACCACAATGAGCTAATTGATAAATTTGACAATTGACAAATTCCTATAAATGAAGAGACAGGTAATTTTGAATAAACAAAGTCAAATGCATATTTCGATGAAGAATTTTTATTTCAATGTTGGATTTTTTTTTTTTAGAGATTTTGTACTTATATCAAAAGATCATTACTTGTATATTGTGATTAAAAAGAAAAAAAGGATCCGCACCAGTTGATATAGTTTGCAACTTCTATATCGAATATTTAAGAAAGTTCACATGGCCCCCAGTAAAAGACCCCAGTTGCACGATTGCCTGGCCTGTAGTAGGGATGGCCATGGATGAATCGCATTGTGGCGGCGTAAATGAATGGAAACAAGGTTTTACAATATTATGGGAATTCCTCAGGAGTTCTGGATAACCTATGTCACATGAAGCATTCGATTCAGGGCCACAATATTGTGGATCACTCAAGTGCTCATCAAATCTGAAATAAGGTATCTGTAGCAAAGAAATAGTGTTGCTTTTATAGGAGGAATGAGTTGTTGAGTAGGTATCCATCCTGTAGGCCTTGTTCGGTAGGAAGAAAATGGATTACTGTTCTGGGTTATAAATACAAACGGCTCCATTACAATTTAAATCAATTTTATTCATAGTTTCATCAACAAACAGGCATAGGTTTGAAAGAGTTACATAGACAAAAATATGAAAACATGTTGAGTCAGTAGACGCACGTATACTCGAAACATGGGTTGAATCTGGGTCACTCGTTTCACACCAGCTCAGTCTTGGCTGCAGGACAAGACAGGAACATGGTCGCTTTGTTAGCTCGACTTTTAGTCACTACAAAATTTTGCCAAAATGGGTTCTTTTAAGATGAGGTGGCAATATTGAAAGAATTCTTTTTCTACCTCTTCCTCCCTCACAGTATGACAATTAAATCACTTTGTAGCTCAATTTAGCCTTTTTTCTTTCTGTCATTTGATCTGTTTAAGCAACGCTATGAACACTTTTTGAAAACTTTTTTCAAGCATTGCTTATTGATAATTTTTCCCCATGGCACTATGTGCTCATGGTCGAAAAAGAGATCTTGATCATTAATGCTCTTCGAAGTGTTGCCATAGATGGTTGTGTCATCTGCATAAATTTCACCAAATTTTATATATATTTTTTTTTTATGAGTACAAAGAAACAGTCAGATATGTCGGAAATTTAACCTCAGCGCTTTCCACGTATCTGCTGCTAAGTAATTTCCTGATAAAACTGTAATAAAATATAAGACGCCACTATACAAAAAAGGCGAAAGTTTGGAATTGAGGTTACAATTTTGTAGTGAAGAAATAGTGTCACTTTTGTTCTTGAGTAGATATCCATTCTGTAGGTCTTGTAGGGGTTACCGTTTTTGGTTATGAGGACAAACTTCTCCATTACAATTTTATTCACAGTTTCATCAACACAACAGACATGGTCGAGAAAGAATTGCATTGACAAAAATATGAAAACATGTTGAGTCGTTGGAAGTGCGCATACTCGAAACATAGGTTGAGTCTGGGTTACTCGTCTCGCACCAGCTGTCTTGATCTTGGGACGAGACAGGAACATGATCACTTTGTCACCGCAATGTTTAATCACCGACTGTCAAAAATGCGGGAACAACGGAATGAAAAAAGTTCAGCAGAACTGCTTCCCACGCAAATGTGTTCTGATTGGATAATGCGAGTGAGGCTAAACTCAAACAAAAGAAAATAGATCGCAATCATACAACTGCTACATATTTAATGCAACGCGTTTTGTGGTTTATAAGAACATAGTCATTGAGGAAATCGGTACCCAAAATTGTTTTTTCAATATTGGCAATAATAAAAAGACATTGAAAGTTTGCCCCAAGGTCCAAATAGAGAACATTTTTCTAATCATAAGTATTAATTGGTCCTCCGATTTAAAAAATTGGGAGACCTATGTTTTGAGGCATTTCCGTCCGTGTGTGTGTCCGTCCGGATTTTTCTCCGCAACCATCCATTGAATTTCTCTGAAATTTTGCATGAAGTTGTAACTTTGGTCAGGTTAGAAAGTGACATTCTCCGATTTTTTAGAAAAAATCTGGTTAGCCCCCCAGGGGATCAAAAGGCCCCAAAATGGCAAAAAATGACATTTTTTGCCCCATAACTTTTCATCCATCCATTCAATTTCTCTGAAACTTGACCAAAATATGGAGGCAATTGTTCCTAATAGAAAATAAGTATCGCTGACCTTGGAAAAAATCTGTTTCGCGCCCCTAGGGGGTCAAAAGCCCCCAAAATGGCAAAAAATGACCCTTTTCTCCCATAACGTTTGATCCATCCATTGAATTTTTCTGAAACTTGGCCAAAATGTAGAGGCAATTGTTCTGGATATAAAATGAGCATCCTTGACATAAGAAAAATTCTGGTTCGCGCCCCCAGAGGGTCAAAGGGAGGTCAAAAATGCCCCAAATTGCCCAAATTTATTGCATTTTACACTGGTCACATACAGAAGGGGACCACGCATGCGCGGCTTGTTTACTGTTTTTAATGTGAATTTATTGACTTCTTTAAGTCTATTTGAATTAGTAGTAAGCAGTAATTATATTTGTACGCCGTTATCTCTTAAGAATTTTTGACTTGTGGAAAACATGCAACACGACTACTTGTTAGCTTATTCATAATTTGTTTAAAACCTACTTCTCTGCTGGCCTATAGGTGATTTATTTTATAAATATAAAACACGCTGCTGGAATATACATAATTTAATTTCAACCATCAAGGACAGCACTTTATTAGTCTATTTCTAATTTGTTTTCAAACAGAATAACACTTTGTTGGCTTAGGTTTTCAAACATGTTTGAGCGAGCAGACTGCCCTCTAAGGATTATTCATTCATTTGGAAATCATTGTTAACTTGTTCCTTTTTTCAAATGTATTTCCTTTTTATAGATGTCAAGCGCAAAAGAAAATAGGAAATTACAACACGGCAGCTAACGACTAAGGCATTGCATTAAAGTTCGATTTTCAAGTCTTTAAAAAATAAATTAGTATTTTATTTCGGGATAAAAATACAATTTAAGACTTATAAATTTCATCCAAAATGTGTGCAAAAATCAAACAAAATAAGCGAGATATTCAAATAATAATATGTTAATAAACTGTTCGTTTTCACAAATTTTAATTTCTTTAAAAAAATTGTCCGTTTGCCCCCCCCCTTGTAAAAAAAAATTTTTTTTTACTATATAGTAACTAAACTGTTTGTTTTCCAAAAACACAAAAATACACATTTTAATAAATGTTCTATTAATTAATTATTTTGAATTATTGATTTTGTGTTATTTTACTGAATTCGTAATTTTTTTATGTTTGATTTACTTTTAAGTTAAAAAGAATCAAGGATTGTCTGCCGTTGACACTACTGTAGCTCTTTACAAATGAAAACAAAAATCTCTATTCTGCATAAGTGTCTTAATTTTAACTACTTAGTAATTTGAATTTTTTAAAAGTTTAAGCATTTATTCTGTAATACAGATCTCGTTTGCTACTTTAGAGCATGATGTCATTTTCCAGTGCGCTGACCTGGTTATTATGACGGCTGTGGTTTCACGCTTGGCATATTCATAATTTGTTTTAAAACATGAAGTACTGCTCTTTACTGACCTAAATATAATGGTTAAAAAGTCAACAGTATCACATTGCTGATCTGTACATATTTGTTTTAAAATATACAGCAACTTTCCATATAGGTCTATAAATAATTTGGTTGAAAACGTATTGGTCTATTCATATATTCAGCGTTTTGATTCGTTTTAAAACATAAAACGCAGCTCATGATGGAATTACAGTCACTGGGCGAATCTCTGAAAGAAATTAACACGATCCTGGTTGTTTATCCTGCATCTAACATTCATATCTTTGGTGACTTTTATGTTTCGTAATGTAGAATGGCTAGTCTATTCCAACAAGATGGATGATGAAGGAAGGTTTTCTCATGACTTTGCCCTTGCTTCTGAGCTGACTTGTTGATAAAAATCACTCGCATACTCTGATGTTAACGCACATTTTGCAAGCCTTTTTGATCTTTTCTTGAAAACTTGCTCCGAACAGTGCACATCTACTGCTCTATCTTCTCTGATCACTCAGTTTTTTCCATTAAGATAAAATCTAAGTTCGCAGACTTCAGATGTTCCTTTCCTTCGCAGAGTATATCGATACTCAAAGGCTGACTGGGATAACTTCAGATGTTCCTTTCCTTCGCAGAGTATATCGATACTCAAAGGCTGACTGGGATAACTTCAGATGTTCCTTTCCTTCGCAGAGTATATCGATACTCAAAGGCTGACTGGGATAACTTCAGATGTTCCTTTCCTTCGCAGAGTATATCGATACTCAAAGGCTGACTGGGATAACTTCAGATGTTCCTTTCCTTCGCAGAGTATATCGATACTCAAAGGCTGACTGGGATAACTTCAGATGTTCCTTTCCTTCGCAGAGTATATCGATACTCAAAGGCTGACTGGGATAACTTCAGATGTTCCTTTCCTTCGCAGAGTATATCGATACTCAAAGGCTGACTGGGATAACTTCAGATGTTCCTTTCCTTCGCAGAGTATATCGATACTCAAAGGCTGACTGGGATAACTTCAGATGTTCCATCTCTGAAATTCCTTTGCATTCTATTTTCAGAAAGAATGTGTCCTCTGTCGCCTCCAATATTTCTGATTATTTAATTGCTAGTATTGAACGTTCTATACTCTAAAAAATGCCAAAAGACATCAAACAGCCAGCCATAGTACACCCCTTAGTGTGTTGCTACCATTATTACCAGAAATAACTATTTCAATTGTTATTAACGGAATAAATGCCCTGAAACCAAAGTTGCATTTAAAACTGCTGCAACTGGGTTATAGGAAACACGAAAGAGTCCTATGCCGAATCTGTTAAATCCAGAGTTGCTGAGTAGAGGTTTAATTCTCAAGAGTTTTGGAGAATAACAAACAGGGTACCGAACATATGCAAGACTTCTATTCCATCCATCATTAATGGACCTAAGATGATCTCCTCAGCATCTGACAAAGCCAAACTTTTTGCAAAGAACTTTGTCTCCAATTCCACTCTTTGCAATCAGGGCAACCTATTTTAGAATTTCCCCATAACTGAAAATACACTAAGTGCTATCCCTATATATATATCCAGGATATTGCCAAACTTATCAAGAACCTTGAAGTTGTTGAAGGTCTTTGTGTGTTGCGCTATTTCCTATGAAAATATTGTTTTTTTTAGTGTGCAGGGACAGAACGAGAAAATCTACTTTTTTTTTTTTTTTTCTTTGCGTTCCATCATCCGTCATGTTTTTTTCTTTCTATGGTTTTAGCTCACATGCACCATTTCTCTTGCTTCGTTCACTTTTCTTTATTTGGTGTCACGTCATTCATCAATATTCTGTTTTTTTTTTCCTGGCTTCTTAGATTGATCACATGGTCAAACAGCACCATTTGTATAACCATGCCAGCCTCTAGATAATTACCCCCCCCCCCCCCAATCCCGACCCTCAAACGCCTGTGTGTTTGTCTTCATATTCTGCCCATGTCGATTCTTGCACTGGCGATCTCCGAGGGTGCAAAACAGTTTACAGTATGTTCATTTTTTTTTTTTTCTTTAATAATTCGAGAAGTTTTTCACTTTACATTGCACAAATCTTTTCAGACTGGAATTCTGAATTTTGTGTTCAATAAATGTTAATTTTTATTTTGTATTTGTGTCATCTTTTCTCAGTTGATTTTTATTTTGTCACGAGTATATTTACCTACTCCTTCCATTCAAGCCTTTTTTTGGGGGGGGGGGGTGAAGAGAGTATATTTTTTTTTGTTTTATTATCCTATTCTACAGAAAACGTTTAAAGAGTGCTACAGCTAGTTTTCACAACTATGCTAAATTTTAATATTTATTTGAGGATCTACAGATGTAAAATGTGACCTGACTTATAAAACTATGAGCCTGTGTGTGAGACAGCACTCATTCTTATAAAAGTATTCAGTTTGCAAAATCCTTATCAAAAGAAAAAATTAAAATGTATATGTTTAGACTAAAACGAGATTAAAAAGTTCTGACATTACAAAAAGGCAGCCAACAAAAATCAGCAAATTACAAAATGAGGATATCACATTGTCTAAATTCAGCTTTTACACAGAATTCATTTCTTTACGGTAAAGTTGTTGCTCTTCCAGCAAAATTTTCCAATTGCACAAATATGGAGAACATGGAACAGAGATTTCTGGACTAAACTCCATGCAAAACCGGGATTTTCTCAAAAGACCATCTGTTGACCTGTTCATATGAAGGGGAACTGAAACAGATCTAAAACCGATATTGAGTCGACAATACATAAGTAAATGGTTTCAATCAGTTTAGTTTGAAAAATTATCCAAAATTGCAATCATTTTGCATTATTTGAAATGAAATATTTGAAACTTAATTTAGAAGATTGGCATCATGTAACTATAAAAGTCAATATGATTCACCAGGGTTGCAGAGTCTTACAGTCAGGTTTTGGAAGAAGTCGAAGTTGTAACAAAGAGTCAGGGAGGAACTTCTTTTCATCTCTGAAGAATCAACTGTCTGAATATTGGCAAACTTTAAAATAAGGAGTCGGTTATTTTCGAATACAAGGAGTTGGAATCAGACCATATACCTACATACTCCATAACTCTGTGATTCACATGTTGTTGCTAATATTAAAAACAAATAAGATTTAAAGAATTGATTCTAAATAAAATGGCAAATATTACATGTATCTTATCGAAGAATAAACAAAGTACAGTTTGGTCCACCAATAAGTCAATAGTACAAAGACGAAAACCATTTATTTTAGTTAAATATTTCAATTGACTCCTCATTGTTGATACACTTTACCCTATTTGTCACCATTAATCACACAAGTTGACGACACTATGAAATAGAAAAAAAAAAAAAAAAAAAAAAAAAAATCATGCTAATAAAATGGTTTGATCTATACAATTATTGATCCACATTCGTACATAAAAAATAAAAACAATACACCAAATGATGTTCAGTTTAATATCGAGAATATCAAAACTTTATTTCAAAGAAGGTTCAGATCCTGAGATTGAGGGGGGGGGGGGGAGAGTAATAATGTCTGTGAAAAAGTACAAAGAAACTATTTTGCCTATAAAATTTACATTTAATAAAAAGAAAAATCTGCTTATTCCGAAAATCTAATATCCTTAAATGCTTACATTTATAATCTGCCAGTTTGTCTTTTTTCCTCAAGTAGAAGCTGAGAAGAATAAAAAAAAAATATTCCTCAAAATTTCTTTTAGAAATTCTTGTGAGAAACTTTTCAAAATCATCCAATTGTCCAGTTTGTAAAAAAAGTGGACAGAAGACGATTTCCAGTCTGTAGTTGGTTTTCTGAATAAATAGTGAATAAAAGCAAACATGGGTTACAATGGTTAATTTGAGTGTAGCTCTCTTTAAAAATAAGGAATTGTTCAATTTGCTCATCTGGAAAATTGAACAAACCTTTACACTCAGGTTTACTTTATCCGTAAACACTTTCTTTTTGTATCTTTTCAGCTTTCTTGAATTCCTTTAGTATTTGCTGCAAGGCGAGTTCTACAGTGAAAAAATATTCAGTCTACAATTGATACATGAAAGTGTCAATTATCAAACTTCCCACAGAATATTTTCCAATTTTTTTAAATATTTTCAGAACTTTATTATTTGTAAGCCTTTTTTAGTAATTCACAGACAAATGTGTAAAACTTGAGATTATTGCAATAATACCTGGAAGGGATAATAAGCAAGTTAACTACACAAACTTGTTTAAAAAAAAAAAAACAACAGATGAACTAATGAATATTCCATAGCAAGAGTATAGCACGAGAAACTCCAATATCGTTGTAGTTAAAGTGTAACAGTCCAGACATGGCTATGATGCTCACTCCAAGCCAAACTTTCTGAATCCATGGTATAAACTTTGCAATGTAATCTTGTAAAACTGCATCAATACCCCTGCAAAATGAAAAAAATTAGTTGGATTATTTAAATGAAATTATTATCAAATGAAAATGTAATCAATAAGGAGCTCAACAAGCCACGCATGCGTGGTCCCCCATCTGTATGTGACCAGTGTAAAATGTAATAAATTTGGGCAATTTGTGGCACTTTTGACCTCCATTGTACCCCCTGGGGGTGAAAACCAGAATTTTTCTGAGGTCAAGGATGCTCATTTTATATCCAGAACAATTGCCTCTACATTTTGACCCCCCTGGGGGTGCGAACCAGATTTTTTCCAAGGTCAGCGATACTTATTTTCTATTAGGAACAATTGCCTCCACATTTTGGCCAAGTTTCAGAGAAATTAAATGGATGGATGAAAAGTTATAGGGCAAAATATGTCATTTTTTGCCATTTCGGGGCCTTTTGACCCCCTGGGGGGCTAACTAGTTTGTTTTTTTTTCAAAAATCGGAGAATGTCACTTTCTAACCTGACCAAAGTTACAACTTCATGCAAAATTTCAGAGAAATTCAATGGATGGTTGCTGAGAAAAATCCGGACGGACGGACGGAAATGCCTAAAAACATAGGTCTCCCGATTTTATAAATCGGAGGACCAAAAAGTCATTAACAAAATGACAAGACAACTTGATATTGGGTTATTTAATGCTATTGTCATTTTCTTATACATTTATTTATTTGTTATTTCAGGTAGTACAGATATAATTAGTTGGGTGGTACAGCAATTTCAGTTTCAGCATTGATTCCATTTTTTTTCTTTATGCTTCAGTTTTCGGTTCGTTTTTCTCTGATAATGATTAGCTATCCTATGCCTTGTTTAATTGGTCCCCCGATTTATAAAATCGGGGGACTTATGTTTTGAGGAATCTCTGTCCGTCCGGATTTTTCTCCGCAACCATCCATTGAATTTCTCTGAAATTTTGCATGAAGTTGTAACTTTGGTCAGGTTAGAAAGTGACATTCTCCGATTTTTGAAAAAAAAACAAACTAGTTAGCCCCCCAGGGGGTCAAAAGGCCCCGAGATGGCAAAAAATGACATATTTTGCCCTATAACTTTTCATCCATCCATTTAATTTCTCTGAAACTTGGCCAAAATGTGGAGGCAATTGTTCCTAATAGAAAATAAGTATCGCTGACCTTGGAAAAAATCTGGTTCGCACCCCCAAGGGGGTCAAAAGCCCCCAAAATGGCAAAAAATGACCCTTTTCTCCCATAACGTTTGATCCATCTATTCAATTCTTCTGAAACTTGGCCAAAATGTAGAGGCAATTGTTCTGGATACAAAATGAGCATCCTTGACCTCAGAAAAATTCTGGTTCGCACCCCCAAGGGGTCAAAAATGCCCCAAATTGCCCAAATTTATTGCATTTTACACTCGCCACATCAAGTCACATACAGAGGGGGGACCACGCACGCACGCACGCGCGGCTTCTTATACAATTATTTCAATGAGGTTGTGATCAAATTTTTTACTAGCAATACACATGAAACAAAAATTGAAATTACTTAAAATATGTCAATAATGGCAAAGATAGGAAGATTGATTGAAGAAAGATTTTTAAAATTTAAAGATTCTGACTAAAAATAAAGTTATGATTATTTCCGTGCCCCACATCGTTGGATATTTTTCCATCTTTAAGACCATATGCATTTTATTTTACATTTTGTCTACTAGTTACTTTTTATTTTGTTTATTTTTTCAGTCAACAAATGTTATATCTTTGTTAAAACATAAGATTAGGCAATAAAATTGCCATATAAGTGTATTTTGCACAAGGAATCAGAATATGCCATTGAAAATTACCAGAAATTAATGATTTTCAAGTAATCTGTTACAATATTTTAAGAAAATATCATGTATCCTTAAAAAAAAAAAGTTAGAAGTTGAATTGTAATTAATGTATTTTATGTACAAGAAACTGAAATCTAATACTAGGACCGTCTTTAAATTTTACAAGATTTCCCAAGTATTTTGCATAAATTATAGATTCCTCACAATTCTATTTAGATATTTCTAAACAACAACAAAAAAAAAAGTTTTAACTTTCATAATTATTGTCCAATTTTGAAAATCAAATTACTTTTACATATGCAAATATAGGTAAATGACAATGTTGGGACGGGACTCTTGCAGTCTTTCACGTACTTTACTGAGATTGACCTTTTTTCTTTTACATTTTCATAATTGCTCAGTTCAATAAGTTCACTCAGTAAATAAATATAGAAATACATTATTTTAACCTATATTATTTACAACCACATAACACTTCATAGTAAAAGTTTCGGATCATTCTGTAATAAAAAAAAAAAAAAATTAAAAAAAAATGTTGCTATTATTGTAGATTAAACCCCTCTGCTACCCATCCCCAATGAAATTCTACTGTGTGTGTGTGTGTGTGTGTTTTTTTTTTCTTTTTTTTTCGGGAAGGGGGTCTACATTTTTAGATGATTATATGTGGTTTTATGAAGGTTTTGGTTTGGGTAGGGTCTTGTTACTCTGATTAAGGGTTAATGAAGTTATTTTTAGAGGGGGAGGGGACACTTGCCATTCGGACCTAAGATTAGAGATAGGGTTAAGGGAGTTTTTTGGAAGGGTGCTTGTTACTCAGATTTAGAGTTAATGGTAGGGTTAAGAGAGGGTCTTCCTACTTTGACCAAGGATTAGTGGTAGAGTAAGTAATTTTTTTTAACTAACTTTTAACATGAAAAAATATTTTTTTAAATTGGGGGGATGGGCAAACTTCCCTAAAAAGCTAGAAGGCCCGGAAATGGGGAATCATTTTACATTAAATTTATAGGTGAAACTGATCTAATTCTAAAATAGTTTTTGTTTCCCCCATGTTTTTCAGGGTGTTCAAACGTAATCGAAAAAAGTAAAAAAAATAAAATCTCATTATTGGCAGTTTGAAAGTCATTTCTAACTAGAATTAATGTTTGAAAGTCAAGTATTTGGAACCCAAGAAAAATAGTTTTCCTATTTTAGAAAAGAACCACAAAATGCATAAAACACTTCTTGAAAGTCAATTTATTTACCATGCAAAGATAAAAAAAAACTTTTTTTCCTCTTCAAGATAAAATAGTGTGAAAATGTTTGCTTAGTTTAAATATATCTTCTTATAATAGAATAGTTTGTTAACAGTGAAAACTAAAAATTTAAGAACATTTTCACTATTAATAGTTTCAAGTTCTTTTTTCTACTCAAATGCAAATAACAAAAATTGCCTAACTTTTGTTTATAGCTGCTGCTGCTACTGTCAGCTTTTTGAGTCAACAATAATTAGGATAATTAAAAATAACAACTGCGAAAAGAGAAAACATACAATTATAAAATTAATACATAAAAAGGGTAAGAAGATTTATTTACCAGTTGAGGTACATATCTTTTCAAAATGTTTGGTACTCGTCATGTTGAAGGGTTTTCTGCACACATTAATAAAAGGAATGAGTCAGTTTGAATAGTACTCCCACCAAGATTAAGAGCTTAGTCTCCACTGATTGGTTTCCAAATTTTCATGACTAAATTCTGCATATAGGCAGCGTAATGACCTTTTTTAAAAGCACCCCTATTCTTCACAAAAGTTGCAAAAATGACCTGTCAGCGGTGTTAACATTTTTACCACTTTACTTGCTCAAAACTCTTCAAATATATCAGCATTATCTATTAATCCATGTCAAAGTACATTCATTTCTGAACAAAATGGTGGTATTTTGAGGACTTAAAGTGCCTTGGATTTTAAAATATGACTATTTTAGTAAAAACCCCTTGAAATCAGTGCTGATCCAAAGTGTTTATCTAAGGGAACAGGATTAAATTAACAAATGCTGACCTAGCTGTATACACACGCACGGCTATAAAATAGATGGAGGTAAAATTTACACCACTTACCAATGACTATGCAACAAAAATGAAGTAGATAGGAGAAAATCCATGAGTGTTCCAGGTGCTAAAACAGCACCAGGTATGGTGCCCAACAGACTGATAGCTACAACACGTTCCAATTTCCAATGTGTCGATGCCAACATCATGTGGTTTCCCTTTTTCTCAGCTAACAAATGATAAAAAAAAAACAGCAAATATTTTGAATTCTATAATACAGATCAAAGCAGACAATCTTTTTTATTTTAGGAGTTGAGCCAAACTTTGACAAGAATCAATGAACATGAAAGCAGTAATGTTTATTATAAAATTATAGAGATAATAAATGAACGATTTTTAGAAAATAAATTGTTTTTGCATAAACAGAATAAAGTTGAAGAGATTCGTTCATTTCATAATACATGTAGATTTGGTTCTAGTTTTTCTATTAGGAAAATAAATGCGTAATATTTAACTTTTGCATAAATATTAATGAAAAAAAAAGATGCATTTATTACAATTGATAATTTACATTAACACTTGAAGGGTTTGAAATAACATTTTCACTGAGAAATGCACAGATCAAATGGACACATCTTAAGAATTGATCCGTTCTTTTTTCCTACACAAACTGCTACAGAGGGATTTTCAGTTAGAGTTAGCAATTATAAAAAGTTAAGTAATCTTTTTAAAAAAGCAGAAAGTAAAAAAAAAACCCTCTTAATTAAGACTTGAAAATAAACTGAAGTTAGCAACATAACATTGACTAAAGTTTTAAATTACTTGAAATATCTTTTTTTTTAAAATCGAATTTACCATTTAATTTACAAAGAATTATCTAACATTTTCTTAATTTCTATGAATGAGGTAAGTTTTATTAGAATTGCCAAGTTTTCAAATTTGAATAAAGTGAAAATAGAATTTAGGTATAAATAATAATTTGTAATAATAATAGTACATAAATGAAAATATATGAGCAATACCAATAAGTTCATAACCTAATTTGATAACAGTAGATTATGCTACTGTTATCAAATTAGGTTATGAAAAAATTGAAATTGCTTAAAATATCTCAATAATGGCATATATAGAAAGAGCTTGATGATCTAAGAAAAAATCTTTTTAAATTTTTAAAATCTGACTAAAAATAAGGAAGTTATGACTATTTTTGTGCCTTGCACAATTGGATATTTTCCCCTCTTTAAGACCATATATGTTTCGTCACATTTTTTACACTAATTTTTCAGTAAAAATGTTATATCTTTGTTAAAACACAAGATTAAGAATGGAAATTCACCATATGAGTATATTTTTGTACAAGGAATCAGAATATGTCACTGAAAATCTCCAGAAATTAATAGTTTCTAAGTAATCTGCAGTAAATGCACATAAATATGCTGCAATACCTTTAAAAATACCATGTATCCATTAAAAGAAAGTTAGAAAACTCAAAGTTGAATACATTTTATGTACAAGAAACTAAAATCTAATACTAGGACTGTTTAAAAATGAATATATTGCAAGATTTCTTTGGCATAATTGTAGATTAACACCTTCTGCTAAATCACAACCTTGCCTCCCCAAAATATGAGATTCTACTTTTTTTATTTAGGCAATTACATGTTAACACCCTGAAAAACTTGGTAGAAAGAAAGAAACAAAAACAATTTTTGAATTTAGAGTGGGGATTAGTTTTACATATAAATTTAATGTAAAATAATCCCTTAATCCTAACACTAAGTCCGAATGGCAACATCCACCCAAAACAAAACTCCTTCCTTAACCCTATCACTAACCCTAAGCCCCAATCCTACAAAAAGCCCATTAAAACCACACATAATCATCTAAAAAATAAAAATTTTAAAATAAATTAAAAAAAAATCACTCAGATTTAAGGTTAATGTTATGACACGTTTAATAGAAGGTATTTTTAAGAGGTGAGCTTGTCATTCGAACCTAGAGTTAATGGTAGAGTAATTATTTATTTTATATCATGTTTTCAGCTTGAAAAAAATATTTAAAAAATTGCACTAAAAGGCAAGAATGGCCGGGAAATGGGAGATCATTTTACATCAAATTTATATGCGAAACTGATCCACCCTCCCACACTCTAAATTCTAATTTTTTTTCCTTTTTCCACCAAGACTTTTAGGGTGTTCACACGTAATCGCCTAAAAAAGTAGAATCTTATTTTTTTTTTTTAATTGGCGACTAGAAAGTCATTACTACTAGAAGTTTGAAAGTTGAGTAAAAAACAGTATTTCCTGAAGTATTTTTTTATAAAAGAACCACAAACAGCATTAACTTTTTAAAGCACAAAAAGTATTTTTGCCTTTTTTTTTTCAAAAGAAATTCGTAAACGAATTTTACAAAGCTTTACAAGACTTACAAAGTTAGTTTATAGCTAGCTGCTGCTGCCGATTGATTGTTATAGCAATACACATCGACCAGAAAACTGTTTGGATAATCGCAGATTTGAGGGTAGTTCTATTAAAATAGTCATATCTTAAAAACTAAAGCACTTTAAGTGCTCAAAATACCATCATTTTGTTAGGAAATGAATATCCTTTCAGGTGCATTCATGAATAATAATATACATTATATATTTTTAAGAGTTTTGAGCAAATAAAGGCAAAAAAAATGTTAACGCTATTTTCGGCAACATTTTTTTAACCCCCCCTTCGTTTAAAAGTCTCGTACCATTGCTGTATGTGGAATTTCGTCCTAAAATTTAGAGACTAATCAGGTAAAGTTTCACTTTTAATGTTTGTCGGTGTACGAAGTAATTCGGCTCATTCATTTTTTTGAAATTTCGTCGGTCGAACATTTTTGAAAAATACATTTCCGTCGCCCAATTAGTAAGTAAATCAATCATTTTACTTTTTTATGCATTAAAATTATAATTGTATATATGTGTTCTCTCCCTTCTCTTGGTAGTCCTGATATTTAATTACCCTATCTGGAAAAGGCGTTTTCTATTCATAGTTTGAAAAACATTGTAGCAGCAGCAGTAATAGCAGTTATAAACACGAGGCGATTTTTGTTTATTTTCATTCTAGAACGAATTTGAAAAATTTAAAAATATGAATATAAAAAATGTTGTTACATTTTTCGTACCCAACTAGTAAATAAATTAATCTTTTATCTTTTTTTATGCATTAAAATTATAATTGTATGTTGTTTTGTCTTTCCGTAGTAGTAATTTTAAATTACCTTATCCAAAAAAATAGTGTCCATTTTTTGAGCGAAAGTCAACAATGGCTGCTAGTATTGCTGATATAACATCAGCAGCAGCTAACTAGTCTTGTAAAGCTTTGTAAAAAAAGACAAAAATATTTTTGTGGTTAAAAAAGTTAATCCTATTTGGTTCTTTTATAAAAAATACTTTAAAAAATACTGGTTTTCACTCAACTTTCGAACTTCTAGTAGTAATGACTTTCTAGTCGCCAATTTAAAAAAAAAATTAAGATTCTACTTTTTTAGGCGATTACGTGTAAACACCATTAAAGTCTTGGCAAAAAAAAGAAAAAACAAAAAAAATAATTTAGAATTTAGAGTGGGGGATCAGTTTCACATATAAATTTAATGTAAAATGATCTCTGATTTCCCGGCCATTCTTGCCTTTTAGTGAAATTTATAAAATAAATAATTACTCTACCATTAACTCTAGGTACGACTAACAAGCCCACCTCCTAAAAATGCCTTCTTGAACGTATCGTACCATTAACCTTAAATATGAGTGGCAAGCCACCCCCTAAAAAACTCCCTTAACCCTAACACTTAGTCCGAATGGCAACCTCCATCCAAAACAAAACCCCTTCCTTAACCTTATCAATAACCCTAAGTCCGAGTAGGAAGCCTTAATCCTACAAAAAAGCCCATTAAAACCAAACATAATCGTCTAAAAAAAAAAAAAAATAAAAAAAAAAAGCAGACCCCCATAAAAAAAAACGTACAGTATTTATTTGCCATAGAAAAAAATTGATTAATGCCCTAAAACGCTAGAATGGATCGGAAATGGTGAATTATTCTACATTAAATATGTGAAACTAATCCCCCACTCGAAATTCTAAATGAATTGTTTTTTTTTTCTTTCTGCTAAGTTTTCAGGGTGTTCACACTTAATTGCCCCTAGCCCTACCACTAACCTGAAGTTCAAGTGGTAAGCCCCCCCCCCCTCCTCCCACAAAGACCCTCATAATCGTCTAAAAAAAGACAAAAAAACGCACAGGATTTATCTCCCATAGAAAAAATAATTAACTGTCCTAAAATGCTAGAATGGCCTTGAAATGGGGGATTATTTTATGTGCAACTGATCCCCACTCTAAATTCTAAAATAATTCTTTTTGTCTCTTTTTTTCTGCCAAGTTTTTCAGGGTGTTAACATGTAATTGCCTAAATAAAAAAAGTAGAATCTCATATTTTGGGGAGGTAAGGGGTGAGTTAGCAGAAGGTGTTAATCTACAATAATGCCAAAGAAATCTTGCAATATATTCACTTTTAAACAGTCCTAGTATTAGATTTTAGTTTCTTGTACATAAAATGTATTACAATTCAACTTTGAGTTTTCTAACTTCTTTCTTTTAATGGATTCATGGTATTTTTAAGGTATTGCAGCATATTTATGTGCACTTAGTGCAGATTACTTGGAAACCATTAATTTTTGGAGATTTTCAGTGGCACATTCTGATTTCTTGTACAAAAATACATTTATATGGTAAATTTCATTGCTTAATCGTGTATTTTAACAAAGATATAACATTTTTACTGAAAAATTAGTGTAAAAAATGTGACGAAACGCATATGGTCTTAAAGAGGGGAAAATATCCAATCGTGTGAGGCACAAAAATAGTCATAACTTCCTTATTTTTAGTCAGATTTAAAAAATCTAAAAAGATTCTTTCTTAGATCATCAAGCTCTTTCTATATATGCCATTATTGAGATATTTTAAGCAATTTAAATTTTTTCATGTGTATTGCTAATTGTTATGTCAGCAATACTAGCAGCCATTGTTGACTTTCTCTCAAAAGGGACAATATTTTTTTGGATAAGGTAATTTAAAATTACTACTACCGAGAGACAAATCAACATACAATTATAATTTTAATGCATAAAAAAAATAAAAGATTGATTTATTTACTAGTTGGGGTACGAAAAATAGTTTTAAAAAAATGTTCGATACACGTCATGTTGAAGTTTTATTTTCAAGATTACAAAAAAAAATAATGGATCAATTAATTTTGTACCCCGACAATAATTTAAATTGATATTTTTCCTGATTATTTTCCAAATTTCATAACGAAATTTCCCAAAGGCGAATGGTATGATATCTTTAAAAGAGGGGGGGGGGACGACAAAAAACTGACGTAAATTGCCAAAAATGATGTTAACATTTTTATGACTTTATTTGCTGAAAACTCTCAAAATATATAATGTAGATTATTATTTATTAATGCATGTGAAAGGATATTCATTTACGAACAAAATGGTGGTATTTTGACAACTTAAAGTGCTTTGGTTTTTAAAATATGACTATTTTAGTAGAACTACCTTGAAATCCGTGATTATCCAAACTGTTTTATGGTCGATGGGTATTGCTAATAACAGCAACTGTTGAAAATACACTCATGGTGAATACACTAATAATATTGAGTAACATACAAGAAATATTGGAAAAATTTCAAGATATATTATTGCAATATTTAATTACTGGCTGAGAATGAAAATATAAAACAAATTCAAGCAACCAACTTGTTTATATACACTAGTATGAGTAAGCAAAATTCCTATATTTCATAATTGAGAAAGTTTAATAAGCAACATGTAAAATGATTTATGATTGAAGGAGTTTACAGAAGACAAAAAATCTAAGAGTAATAAACTTGAATTAAGATATTTGGAATATTAGAAACTTTTTAATTTTTTTATTATTATTATTATTTTTTATTTTTTTTATTATTATTTTTTATTTTTTTTATTATTTTTATTATTATTATTTTAAAAAAATTATTATTATTATTATTATTAATTTATTTAAAAAATTTTTTTATTATTATTATTATTATTATTATTTTTTTTAAATCATGAATATATTTTAGCAGAAATGTTAAATAGCAAATACGTTCTCTTACCTGGTGTGAACGGTCCTCGTCTTGCACGAAAATAATCCCAGGTGAAAGTGGCTGGACTGAATGTTAAGGCTTTCTTACTTATAGTAGTTGGCAGACATAGTTGCGGTTTTCCTAGAAGCTTTGTAGATTGTGATAGTAGTAAACTGCGACTACTCGAGATTCCAGCTAAAAAAGAAAATCATTAAAATAAAGCTTTTCGTTCTACATATAAAAGACACTCATAAACACTTGTGAAAAAGCACCATCTTCGAACCTAATATATGATATAGATATACAAGCGGCGTAACGATAACAGAGATGCGGTTGGCATACTACATTTAACTTCCATAAGAGGGGAAGGGTCAAATCCATCTCTTCTCCCTCTAGTTATGGGGGGGGGGGGGAAATAGGATGAGTACATGATCAAGCCATGGCTGGCCAACTAGTTTAGGAAAAGGAAATATGTAAAATGGTGCCTGGAAAATTTGGTAATTATGAAATAAATGTTGTTTGAAAATAGATTTTAGGACCGTTCTGGGAGGGGATAGGCTCCCTACCATATAGTTTTCAATAACAGCTAACCCCCCCCCCCCTCTCACTCATTTTTAACATATGTATTTACTCTGTTGTTTTCAAGCAAATAATTATTTGTTTACCATGCAGAAAGCCACGTGTACAAAACTAAAACATTAAAGTTTCTTTTTTGTGTTTTTGTCTTTTTCAAATCAATCATATCACTTATCTTTGTGATTTACCAACCGTCTATTAGTTTTTGAAATATTGGAGAAAAGAAAATGGTCCGAATAGCGGGAGGTTTTCAAATCACACCTTTCATCCAGCAAGAAATGTTTTGCTTTTTATTTATATTTCATTTCTTCATAGTTCTAGTGGTTAAAAAAAAAAAAAAAAAAAAATGATGGGCTTAGCCCCTATTTAAAATTATTGGAGAGGGAACCTAACACCCAAAGAACGTACCTACAATCTATTTCGGATGAAGAGTGCATAGTTACCAAATTTTCCACTACTGAATTTTCATAAATTGATCTAAAATGACACCAATCATTCAAAATAGACAGCAACATTTGGTTAAAGATCATTTCTATGTAAAACTATACTTAGCCTGATAATTTCTTTAGAGAATGAAATGTTTTCGTGTAGCTTATTTGCCATACTACTATTAGACAAAAAGAAAAAAAAAAAATATATATATATATATATATATATACAGGGTGGGCAAAAATAAGGGTCCTATTTTTAAAAATTCATAACTTTTTTATTTATTGATTTTTTAAAATTTTTTTTTTTAGAATAAGTAAAGGACCCCTTCCGAAGCAAGCATGAGCCGTATTAGCCCTAAGGAACGTACCCTCATTTAGAAAACATTATTTTTGCTTAAATAACTCAAAACAGTGTAAAAAACAATACTTTAGTTTTTGTAAGTTTAAAGAAGTGTTTTTCGGCTAAAATTTGTTTTGTTTATTTAAAAAAATCTCGGAAGGGTCAGTCTACACACACATAAAGTTTGGTGAGTTTAACTTTTATTTTGTGGAAGTTATTCAAATTCAAGTTATTCAAATTAAAAGATAGGACCCTTATTTTGGCCCACCCTGTATATATTAAAAAAGCAAAGTTGATTTATATTCCAAAAGCCAAGATTTTATTTTTCTTACTAAACATTTTCAAAACGGATACATTTCAGTGCAAATTATTTTACGAATATTAGATCTGTTCACCTCAAGCTTGTCAGAAAAAGTACATAAAAAGTTCTTAATTTGAAAAAATTATACAATGTAGTGTGACATGATAGACAAACGCTTTAACTGTAAAAATGAAAATAAGTGCTTTTTAGATGGGAGATGCTCAATTTCAGATGTAGTATATAAGTGAAATGTCATAGAAAGAAATAGAATTCGAACATATGTTGGTCGACAGGATGTAGTTTCAAGGACAGATTTAGAAACCATGTACACTCATTTAAGGAACCTAGTACTAAAATCGGTGAAGACACCTACAGCTTTAACTAAATACAAGGCTTGTCAAAAAAGTATTCGACCTTAGGCCAGAAAAAATATTTCAAATACCTAATGGGGTTGGGACCCTAATCCCCTTCAAAGTAGGCCCCTTGTGCTTGCACACACACTTAGCTCACCGATCCATCCACTGCCAGAAACACCTCTGGAAGACTTCTTTTGGAATGTTGTTCATCTCCATTGTTGCGTTCCACATTATCTCTTCTCTAGTTTCAAAACGGAAACCTTTCAGTGGCGTCTTCAATTTTCGAAACAAGAAGTCTGGAGAGTAGGGAAGTTGGCGAACGACTGGAATTCCATGTTTGGCCAAGAAATGTTGGATCAATTGGGATGAATGTGCGGGGGCGTTGTCATGATACAGTTGCCAGTTTTTCGCCGTCCACATGTCTGGTCTTTTGCACCGAACTATGTCACGGAGATGCCAGAGAACATCTTGATAGTACTCCTTTGTCACTGTTTGATGCACAATTCCACGGATATCAAAGAAGACAATCAGCATAACTCTGATTTTGCTTTGCACCTGTCGCGCTTTTTTGGGCCTTGGAGACTCGGAATGCTTCCATTGTGACGACTGTCTTTTTGTTTCTGGGTCGTACCCGTACACCCATGATTCATCTCCAGTTATGACGGTGTTCAGAAACCCAGGATCAGTGTTGGCGGTTTCCAGAAGGTCCTGTGCAACTTGAAAATGGAGGTCTGTTTTGTTCCTGCGACAACAACTTGGGCACAAATTTTGCAGCCACTCTGTGCATGTTCAAATCATCACGCAAAATTGCATGTGCGGAATCTTTACTCACTCCGACCTCTTGGGCGATCTTCCACACAGTTGAACAACGATCTTCCATCACCAAATTTCACACCCTCTCAACAACAGCTGCACTCCGAGCAGTTTGGGGCCTGCCAGAACGCTGGTCACTCTCTGCTGATGTGCGGCCATTTTTGAATCGGTTGAACCACTCCTTAATTTGTGTTACACCCATCACATCTTTTCCAAACACGTGCTGAATATTACAAATTGTTTTGCTTTGAGAATCACCAAGCTTTTGACAAAATTTGATGCAGTCCCTTTGCTCAACACGTTCAGTCATCTTGAGAGAATTAGTAATCCGACGAACACGTTGTGTAGCACCTCACTCAGTGACTGACAGGCAGCGGCTAATGCACAAGAAGGTGGTGATAAAATTCACACATGCGCATGGTCTAGCAGGGAAGTACAAACCTAAGAGATGCAACCTCTGCGCTCTGGAATCTTACCAGATAGTTATGTCTTGGAACAATTTATTTAATAAGAGACAGGAGGTGGTTCAGAATTGTTTGCATAGAACCGCATATATTCTGTCTCGTTACAGACCTGTATAGATACCTGAGGTATAAATTACCCATCAACGTAAATTAAAGAATTATTAACAGTATAGGGAACTTTTAAGATAAGGTAGGTAAAATAAACTAAAAACCTAGGAGTAGATTAGGAACAAGAATATCGAGGATTATGATATACTAAATATGGATGTAATCATATACAGCACAAATAGGGACAGCGGCATAGTTTAAAATAATCCTATAAGCAATGGACAGAATAGTAGATCATAAGTAAGATTGGAGGGGGGTATCCGAGGTTGGTGTCTATTAGAAGTGAAATAGGGTATAGTCGGCAATAAAGATAAATAAGGGAAGATTCTTAGGAACCTAGAAACAGCTAGCATCTAATATGAACACTACTTAAATGTTGAATGTAGATAGGGAGGTATAAGGCTATAAATTGAATACACTCTAATATAGATATATACATCCACTGGCCGTATTAAGATTATTAGGGTAGGGGGTAAGATGGGAGAATTTTTTTTACCGGGGTGGCGATAGATACGTATATAGTATGAACACCGGGGCAGAGATAAGTACCTATATAGAAGGCGCAGACAGAGGTGGTACTTTCTATAGAAAGTATGTCATACTATTGCCCTGGGAAACGTAGGATGAAATGGTGGGGAAGAAACAACTTTCGCAAAAGGCAAAATTAGAAAGTAGCAGTAAAATGGGGTGACCAGGAAAGAGAAAAGTAGAAAGATAAAGAGACGGCTATAGAGAGAGGAAGAGAAATAGAAGTTTGAATATAAAGATGTTACACACGCGATTTTTCTTCAATCAAATGTTTTTATGACCCCGAGCAATGCCGGGTAGCCCCGCTAGTCTACCATAAAATTGAAAATACGACTACACCAAAGAAAAATTAATATGAGGCGATAATTATGAATACAGAAAACAAAAACTTATCTATATGTAATATTGTTTATAGTATAATTTAAGAAGAAAGCTTAGATATTCAGAATAACTTGGGGAGCCAAAATGTAATGGTTTATGTAGGTTTGTTTTGAACGAAAAAAACTTTAAAATAAGTTAAAACACAAATCAACTTATCCAGGTTAGTAGAAGAGTAACTTATCTTGCATTTCGTAATATTTATTAGTTGCCTATTTGTTTTTTTGACCCCTTTTTCGTTCTGTTAGCTGTTGCTATAAATGCCCAATAAAATAAAAAATGGGATTAGCACTTTTAAAAAGAAATTTTCAGTGAAAACTTTAACTGAAAATATCTTTGTAGTATTTGTGTTACATAAGAAAACAAAAACAAAGCAGTAACTTTATAAGGTTGTGTCATTTCCACTATAATGAAAGCTCAACTTTTCAAGGTGAGAATATTTTGAGAAAGGAGGATTTGTAAATATGCGTGATATTTAATCATTTGTTTGTGCTAGATTGACCGACTGCAAAGTATGTGAAAGAGGAGTCAAAGTTAGCAAACCAAGTTTTTAACAGTACAATTAGATTTATTTAGCCAAACAATTTGAGTTAATTGTTTGGATAAAATTAGATAATTACTCTGAAAATTATCTAATTAGCCCATTTTCAGAGCTTTTAAAATGATTTAAAATTTATAACAAGATATAATCAATTTACTTTTAAATTTCAGTAAATAATTTAGATAAAAAAAACAAACAATTGTAACATTTTTTGATTTTCTTTTTATATCTTATTTAAAAAATTAAAGAAAATAGAAATTAAATAAACGTTAGTCATCCTTCTCAGTTTTGAACATAAAACATATTCAATAAGTCTCAGGCCTAACAAATAAAATAACTTTTCGGCAAAATTCGACTTTATTCATCAACATGGTGTATCACCCTAGAAGGAGATTGATTGCAACACTAACAATTTGATATCTTTTATGTAAAATGATTTGTCTTTGGACTCAAAATACACCTCAGTTTCGATATCACTTTTTCCTTGAAGCCAAATCTCTTTCCCTAGAGCAATCTTATAAGGTCTGCAAACAGCCAGTAGTTGCTGGGGACTAGATCTGGAAAATAGGATGGGTGCGGAAGCAATTCAAAGTGAAATTCATGTAATTTTGCCATCGAATTGTGACACGCTGAATTGTCTTGGGTGTAAAAATACTTTTTTTCTGCTTCATTTGTGGCAATTTCTCCTTCAAATGCACTAACACGCTGAATTGTCTTGGGTGTAAAAATACTTTTTTTCTGCTTCATTTGTGGCAATTTCTCCTTCAAATGCACTAACACGCTGAATTGTCTTGGGTGTAAAAATACTTTTTTTCTGCTTCATTTGTGGCAATTTCTCCTTCAAATGCACTAACACGCTGAATTGTCTTGGGTGTAAAAATACTTTTTTTCTGCTTCATTTGTGGCAATTTCTCCTTCAAATGCACTAACACGCTGAATTGTCTTGGGTGTAAAAATACTTTTTTTCTGCTTCATTTGTGGCAATTTCTCCTTCAAATGCACTAACACGCTGAATTGTCTTGGGTGTAAAAATACTTTTTTTCTGCTTCATTTGTGGCAATTTCTCCTTCAAATGCACTAACAATCCTATATAATATTTGTCTTTTCTTAAAGTAATTGAGAAAAAAATACTTTGCGCATTCCAAAATACAGAGGCTAAAACCTTGCCTGCTGATGTTTGCATCTGGTCGCTTTGGATGACTTTTACCTGCTGCTATTCACTCAGTTGACTGCTGATTTGACTCTGGAATGAAGTGGTGGATCCAGGTTTCATCCATTTTCACATACTGATGCAAAAATTCCTTTTTGTTGCATTGAAACAATTGCAAACAAGCCACCCACTTTGAATACAGTTTTCTTACTGACAAAAGGTCATGCAAAATGGTGAATACACTGCCTTCTTCTACCTTCAATTACTCTGTTATTTCATGCAACTTCAATTTATCATCAGTCAAAAACAGTTTGTTGACTTACATTTTCTGGGACAACTGCTGAATTTGGGCAACCTGAGCATTCATCATCATTTGTATCTGTACAACCGTGATTAAAGTCAGCATACCATCTCTTAACTGTTGTTTTCGATGGAACAGAGTCCAAATAACACTTATCAGACTATTCCTTTGCTTGAATAGTATTTTTTCGCATCAGAAACCAATGCTTTATCAAAATATAGAATTAAGATTTTTCATTGTTTTAAAAATTTGCAATAATAACTTCACTTAAATAACTAATTTGTAAACTAATAATTTGATTTTATGCTAGGCTGGGCGTATTACACAATAGTGATCGAACTACATACAATACGTAGTTAAAGCAAAATAAATATTAAAATATTGTTATAAATAAAATAAAAGTAAAGTACTTTATTTATGGATGTCAAGCGCGAACGCAGACAACAATATTTTGATAAATAAAATTAAGTCAAACATTTCCTTTTTATGGATGTCAAGCACGAAAGAAAATAGAAAATTACAACATTTTAAAAAATAAATTAGATCATTTCGGGATTAAAAATACAATTTAACACTAATAGATTTCATCCAAAAATCAAACAAAATAAGCGAGATATTCAAATAAACCCTATTATACAATGTAACACCGAACGGAAACGTCTATTTCATCCATTTAGTTTTAACTATTTAGTAATTTGAAAAGTTTTTTTTTAAAGTATTAAATATAAAGGAGAATGTAATACACGGGAGGATCCCCCCCCCCCCCCCCAAAAAAACGGAGGAGGTAATTCTGGGAAGGTCAATCTTATGACAACAGAACCGATACTACACTTATAAATTCTGATTAAACTGAGTTTCTGTTTTCATTCATTAAAAAAAAATATGTCTAGTCATAAAGAATAATTATTTTATTGCTCCTTGGTCTTTTGGCTAAGATCAAAGTGTAGTATCTGTTCTCTTAACATCAGCTCCGGAAGTTTTGATGTCATTATCTCCCTTGAAACTGAAAGTTTTAAAATGTTTTTTAAAAGAAGGTCGTTTTTTTTTTAATAAAATCTCTTTAACTGTTTTAATAATTATGTGACAATGTTGAGTGGACCTACGGTAGATAGTAAGCCAAAATATATACTAGTATGAATTAGAAGTAGGCCTACATAGGTCGGCTATCAGAGTATCGCGCTAGTGTAAATTAACATAGAAAGACATAAGTGTTTCATTAAACCAAAAACCGATAAAAGTAGATAAGGGCGCCGCCCGGTCTACAACGATAGCTTAGGTTGTCCCTGTTGTATCAATGTAGCGACCACTGCATAAGACAGATGTTTGCCGGTCGCTGCGATGTCAGAGTTTGGTCGTGGCTAGACAAAAGACAGGTGTGATTTGGACCGATAAGGCCACCCAAGCTACTCGCCAACGAGTTGGTTTCGGTGGACGTAGGTTAAGAGAAGCTATGGCCATTAGTGGAATTACATTTTCTCAGCTATCAGTGAGAGGGGGGTGGGGGATTGAGAATCCCAATTATTCAAGGGAAAAAGAATAATGAAGAAGGGGAAACAATTTCTTTTCTTTGTTCGCCGACTGAATTCTGTTAAGGGAAGGGTGGAGCCACGCACAACTGATCTCAATATAAGTCGACGCGTAACAGGCTTCAGAGACTTGCTTTTGCTAGCCACCGGGTTTCATGTCGTTGGGAGACGGACTCCCCCAAACCTGGTGTTGTGGCTTTGCCGGTCTGAGAGACAGAGTTAGAAGAGACTCGTTTTTGCTCACCCACCGAATTCACGCCGCTCTGAGACAGAACACCCCGGACTTAGACAATTTCGGCAAAAACCTAAAAACCGTCCATTAACAATTAGAGCGTTAGTCCAAAAACAGTCGGGAGTAAAAATTATAGTACTATTTTGACTTGAAATTATACAAGTTTTCTTAAAAAAAAACAAAAAAACAACATAACGAGTTGTTGAATCTTTATTATTTCTACATTTTAATTGTTCTGCTACGATTGGGATAATTACTTCATTATGGTGCCAATAACGAGTTGCTGAAGACTTATTTTTTTTATTATTTTACTTGCTTAGCTTGAAATGACCCTTCGCTTCTCAGTGGTACTAAGTTGCTAACCGAATCCAGATAATTACCCACTGATCTATCAATCACAATGTGGGAGTGTGGTAATCGTTGGATCAGGCCTTTCAACATCTGCAGCCTTTCTCAGAGCGCCAACTTTTCCCAAACAGTACCGGGTGACCAACCAAACTCAGGAGCGGCCAAATTGGTGACGTCACCGACGCTGTGAGTGATAGGGCTCCAATTATAATATCATTATTGTGGAAAATATCTTAAATATATAAGAAAATTATATATTACAGAATATTAATTAATTAAAAACTTAAAAAGAAAATAAATATGTAAAAGGTTTTGTTTGACAGAGTTTAGAGGTTATTATATATACTGTATCATTATATTTAAGTTTAAAGGTTTTGATGTTAATATACTTAGGAAAGATTCGCATTTATTCATATTTAGATTAGATTGGAATATTAGATCAGCTGAATGCAGTATTCTTCATTATTTTGCAATGTATTTATTACATTTAAAAACTTGTGACTGACGCACAGACAGACAAAATCCTTATTTATATAAGAAGTAAAAATAATTTGTTTGGGAGCACTGACAAAACTAATGTGTCGAGAGCCGCTACATCAGACATTACTGTTATTTACTTTTGCAAACAAATTCTTTAGAGAAAAATGGGTAAAACCTTAGAAACAAATAAGGGAGGTTCAACTTTTTTGGAGCGACTGCATGTAAAACGGTCTGAGTGGCTTTGCAGTAGAAAAATCAATTATTTTAGAATTTAGACTTTCGCATATAAATTTAATGTGAAATGATCACTCACTTCCAGACCGGATAAGATTTAAGGACATAACTATAAATATTCGTTTTTAAAGGGACAAAATTGCAAGGCGGGGGGGGGGGGGGTGTCGGGGGACGGGGGACAAATTTCAGGCATCTGTTTATACTGAAAAAAATTTACGTGTGATAAAAAATAATTACTTTTTATCACTTAAAAAAGTAAGTATTATGGAGCCCTACGTGTCAATTCATAATTGTAATAGTTAATGTTCCTGATCAAACCTTAGTATAAAAATGTCAAAGTTAAGTCATAAAAAACACATGCCCTTCCTTAACCTTACTACTAACCCTAAGTCCATGTGCCAATACGAAAAATAAAGCAGCAAGCAGTTTAGAAGAACTTCCTATCTGTAGAACTTTACCACAGAACTGTATTCTTGCTGACTACAAAACAAGGTGGTCTTCAAATCCAATGTCAACAAATACTTGTCATAAACCGTCCTCATAAGTACTCAAATTTTGTTCATTCCATTAATCAATTTAAATCCTCTCATAATAGTCTTCATTTCAACAGACAAATCATCCATCTCCTTAACCCTTATTATCCTTGAGTGGCCTTTGGCCTTGGTAAGTGGTAACCTGTTAATAAAAAAAATATTAAAAAAAAAAAGAAGAAATTTCGTGTGAATTAAATTGCAAAAATAAAGAAAGAAATAATGAAGATTCTATAGCAGCCTTTTGAAAAATGTAAACTTTAAAGAAATCCTTAATAAATATCAACTGGGGGAGGGGGGGCATTTTGTGATAAACCTATATAGTAAACTCAACCGTCTGCTAAAAATTGAACAATACTTTTTTTTTTTTTTTTTTTTTTGATAAATTAAAAATTAAAGAAAATAATAAAAATAAATCCTAATAAATTTTTTTTTAGATAGTATTTTGATAGTATTTTAAAATATTTAAAAAAATAATCAATAAAACAAATTTAGAAGGAAAGTTTCTGTTTCTTCACCATCCAGCTCACACCTCATTGTAAACATGTTAATTGAATGGACAATTTATTTTCTTACACTAAAAAGTTAACTTATCTGTAAAAGAATTAAATGGGAATACTAGAAAAAAAGCCTATACAGATATTTTTTTTTAAATACAAATAAATCAGCTTAATGTGTGCACCGTTTTCTTTCCTTATTTTTTTCTTAATACCATGCGGGACATTAAAGAGCAGGTGAAGCGCTCTTTTCTTTAGCCTTGGTAGGCAATCACCTCGAGGTGGTGTCTCAATAAAAGCACTGGTATTCATCATCTAACTGGGTAGGTGCCTTATAAAATAGCACCTCAAATAAGAAAATGACTTTGAAAGAAAATCGGTTAAATTTCAGGCTTTGTAGTTGAAATGTTGGAAGCTTGCATTGAAGGTCTCGTAAGATTGTTGAGTTTCTTGAGAGAAGATGTATTGACCCGTGTTGTGTCCAAGAAACTCGTTTGAGAGGTAAATCTGCAAAAATGATTGTGGGGAAAAAATACAAGATATATTATGAGCTGGATTGGATATGAAAAAGGAACAGATGGTGTTGGTATTTCTATTGCAAAGAGATGGGTAAATAAAGTGATTGAAATTGATTGAACCGTGTAAATGAGCGAATCAGACTGATGAAGCTGATGAGAAAATTTTCACTGTTATATCTGTTGATGCACCACAATGTAACTTGAGTGAAGATACGAAAGATGATTTTATAACAGGCTTATTGCAGCAAATAGTAAGGTTGATGAGGAGGAAGTACTTATTGTTGCAGGAGATTTGAATGGTTATATTGGAAAGACCCCTGGTGATTGTGAGGGTGTGCATAGATATGGTCATAGAAATACAGAAAAAGAATTTTAGAATTTGGTTTTGCAATGCACATGTTGGTTGCGAAAACCATTTTTAGGAAAAAGGAAAGCCATCTTGTTATATATGAATCTGGTACGGCAAAAACTTAAGTAGATTATCAGCTGGTTAGGAAAAGGACAGAAAGCTCTTTAGTGATGTGAAAGTAATACTCGGTGAAGAAATTGTGACACAGCACAAACCCGTTATTTGTAATTTCATGCTGAAGAAAGCTCATGAGGTTAAAGCAAAAGTTTATCCTCAGGAGAAAGGTGTGAAGGTTGAACAAAGAATATGTAGAAACGGGAGTTTAGAGACCAAATGATGGAGCCTTTGATTGAGAGATCCACTACAGGAAGTGTGGAAGAACAGTGGACGACGCTAAAGGATGCACTGTTGGAGGTAATAGACCATATTTGTGGGTTGATGGAAGGAACCCCAAGGCATAGGATGACATGGTAGTAGAATGAGGAAATTGAGAAGTGTATCAAAGAAAAGCAGAAGCATAGAAGTCAGTAGATAAGGATGTATATCTAAAACGGGAAGCAAGAAGAGCAATATAAAAAGCCAAGAAGGAGGCTGAGAAAGCCAGGTTTCCAGATATACAATGAAGAGATGATCAAAAGAATGAAATACTCAGGATAGCTAAGCAGATGGCAAAGACAAATATGGATATTGTTGGAGAGAAGTGCATTCGAAATGACAATGGAGTGTTAGCAACAAGTGAACAAGACAAGAGAGATGCCACTTTGAGAACTTGTCGAATACTCGAGTTTTAATTGGACACACAGAAATACAACTTTACTGTATATAATAGATGTTCTCGAATTTTTATGCAAAAAAAAAAACCAAAGACAGACTTTTCTATTTTCTATGTTAATATTAATAAGATCTGAAAAACAAAGAAACAAAGCTGCCGCTAATTTTGTTCAAATAAAGTTTACATCTATTTCAGATGAACACTTGAGGAAAAATTTAAAGAAAAAAAAAAAAAAAAAAAAAAAAAAAAAAAAAAAAATCAAAAACTATATGCAAAGAGTTACATTACAAAGAAACAAGGTTATCTAGAGAATAAAATTGTAGTTCCTGTCTGTTCACTAACTCTTCCTTGGATTTCCAAGATAAACCCCCTTATATATTCCAGGCATCCATAAAAAAGAAAATACAGCTTTTTACTTTATTTCATTTATAACTTTAAAATTACAACAAAAAAAAGTTAAAAAAAAAAAAATGGTTTCAGGACTTTGATTAGGAGTACACCAGGGACCTCACTGATTCCCGGGAAACAAAGACTTTGTCTAAAGAAGATTAAAGACCATAATTTACTGAAATTTTTTTTTTTCATTTTGTCACTATACTTACACCTAAAACTAAAAAAATAGGAATACAAAAATATGTCGGAGCTGAGAGCAGGATATAGAATTCCTAATTCAATCCTGGGCAACGTCGAATGTTAATTACATTAGGAATAGAGTGTAATTATTCATCGTTGTTCAATATCATTATCTTCTCTGGATTAAATATGCTCGGCTTATTAAATGAGTTTGGATACCAAATAAACCATCATCACGTTCGATCAGAAGCAGGAATAAAAAAGACTAAGAATTCTTTTCAAATTTGATCTCCTCTAAGAGTCACAATGTCAATTTAAAAGTTGCCCAACGAAAACTTAGCCCCAGTCATATTTCCCAACTTGTCTTTAAAAGTTGCCCAACGAAAACTTAGCCCCAGTCATATTTCCCAACTTGTCTTTAAAAGTTGCCCAAGCAAAACTTAGCCCCAGTCATATTTCCCAACTTGTCTTTAAAAGTTGCCCAACGAAAACTTAGCCCCAGTCATATTTCCCAACTTGTCTTTAAAAGTTGCCCAACCAAAACTTAGCCCCAGTCATATTTCCCAACTTGTCTTTAAAAGTTGCCCAAGCAAAACTTAGCCCCAGTCATATTTCCCAACTTGTCTTTTCTCAAAGAAGAGCAACATAACTTTTCGTTTTTATTATTGTTGTTACACACCGGTGTCCAAATGAATATTTGGAATTGTCCACGGCAAGTTTTTTTTTGTTTTAGGCTTGCCGACAAAACGCACCATTTACCTAAGTTGTGTCAAACCCAAAGTTCTGCGCATCTTTTAAACATAGTGTGGGCATAGAAAGATTGACAAAGTAACCGGTAAAAACTTATGCAGTCCTCGAGCATCAGACCAAATGTTTAGACTAATGTGTGCTTTGGTTATCCACTCCAAATAACTGGTTTAGCCTTTAGGCTGTGGGTTTTGCATTAAAATATAAAATACAGCTGTTGCTGCTGTTTCGCCAATATTTTATCATCACATTAAGTGTTAAAATGACATTCTAATGTAGCATCATTCATTGATACAGATCATAATTCACGGGGTTTGTTAAAAGTGTTGATACTTTGATATTTTTTGATTTCTACATCTTTTAAAAGAATACATGTTATTCAGATATTAAAAGGCCAAAGCTGTAAAAAATATGATATTGATTTAGAATAGTTTAATATTTTACTGTTCAAAGTTTCTTTTCTCTCCCTTTTCTTGTTTGCACTTGTCACAGCTCTTCCCTCCTCTCCTGACCAGATTTTTTCCCTGGCTGTTAATCACTTCCCTTTTAACTGAACCGTGTTCATTTTACTTTCAATTATCTTTTTTTTCTCTTTGCTCACTATCACTGTGCACATATTTATATTAAATCTGAGTTGATCAACATTTGTTTCATAACTACGTATATACTGGAAGGACACAAAATACATGCTAAAATGTTTAAGTCTGGGATTGAGTTATGTTTGTGAAAAAAATTCCATTTTATTTCTTCTAATTTGCTGTAGTTTATAATTAATTTAGAGATAGTAAGAAAGTGGACCTTGGGTTTACTTTTGGCAACCTCGTAACTCTTACCTCTCTAATTTTGTCTTTTAGTCCTAACATTCCATGCGCGATGTTTCTGACAAAGGGGGAAGAATTGCTGTTTTTTGTGTCGGAATATGTCCATCTAACACTTATTGACGACTAGTTTTTGAAGCATTTTTTAGCTCCTTAAAACAAAAACTAAAAAAAAAAAACTCAACAAATCACCCATCTCTCACTGTGTCTTGATTCACAGACTCTAATAGTTTTTAATGTCTGAGCATTTGGAGAAAGAGAGACTCTTGTTTTAACTAATTTACAGAGTGTGTTCGTACACACATGTAAATTTGATAACAAAATAATAAGTCTCTTTACTTCTATATTTTCCATAAATATAATATAGAAGTAAAAAGATTAGTTTTAATTGTGCAAGAAGAATTTAACAGATATCAGTTTATGAATTTTCAAATGAAATCAAGTGGTAGTGACCCAACGGGTCCTTGATTCCTTGTACAAAAATACACTTATATGGTAAATTTCATTGCTTAATCTTGTGTTTTAACGAAGATATAACATTTTTACTGAAAAATTAGTGTAAAAAATGTGACGAAACGCATATGGTCTTAAAGAGGGGAAAATATCCAATTGTGCGAGGCACAAAAATAGTCATAACTTCCTTATTTTTAGTCAGATTTAAAAAATTTAAAAAGATTCTTTCTTAGATCATCAAGCTCTTTCTATATATGCCATTATTGCGATATTTTAAGCAATTAAAATTTTTTCATGTGTATTGCTACATTAATTGTGGCTCGTGCCAATTGTTCTTGTTAGTGGGTCAAATTAGCAGATTTCAATAGACAGAAACCAAGCACATCTTCAGACATTTCTGTACCATATGACCTAGCTTTATTGCATCGCCTATCAAATTCATTACAATAATCCGATATAGAAAGCTCTTTAGGCCTTTTATAACTTCCAAAGTCTTCAAGAGCCTCAAAAGCTAACTGAGTTCTATCTCTCAGGTACAGTCTATCAAGGACTGGAATTTTATTTTCAACACCATTTTCATTGTAAATGGATCCTATTTCAAGCTGTAATACAGCATCTTCAGCATGCTTACAGAGTGTGAAAGCTATTGCTGGTCCTTGTTTTCCTTTTTCAAGAGTGGGGAAACTCAGCCAGAGTTGTAACCTGCTTTTCCACTCCTCTTAAATATATATGGAGATCTATTTATGTTAACTGAGGCCATTTTGTTTCTTGGTTTTTCTCTCTTAATGCAAAATGATCTTTTTTTTTTTTTTTTTTACTGACCTGCTTTCTCCAAATAGAGGCGTAGATTATCTTGTTCTGCTCTGCTACCAATGTTAAATATCTTAATACCATCCACTGGTAATCCAATTTCTTTAACAGTCTTTCTGGTCCAATTGTTACTTAACTTTTGAACCCATCCAACATGGCTACCAGACTCTTATAGATCCTAGCCCTGGTGGCCATTCCTGAACCAAGGGCAGTAACCCATATGACATTCACACCCAGAGGGTATTGTTAATTTTCACTGTTGCAATGAATGTATACTTTTTTTAATCTGTGCATTTTTTACCCGAATGTGTTTTTTCTCCAAATCTTAAATTAAAAGTAAAGCTGATACTCATTCTTTAAATTGATAGTTGCATATCTTTCGCATCAAGTCAATGCTTATTACTAATATTATATGCAAACAGAATCATGATGGATTTGAAAATAAAAAAACTAAAAGGAATGACACCCCCCTCAAAAAAACAAATTACATTCAAATTTCCCAAAATAAAATGTAACTATAAATTATTTAGACACAAAAGGGTCCTGGGTATGACCTTAAAAGACATCCAGTGGTGAGGCCTTTACTTGAGAGCTGTGACGAATTGAAAAACAGTTTTGGATAATAAATTGTGTTTTTGCATATATGGAGAGGGGGGTAGCCATAGATGAAAAGCATTAACGAAATTGTTGGAACTGCTCTAATCAACAATCTGTTTCATAAAGCTGTCCTTGCAAAAAAACTTTGAATAACAAGATGTGAATGGAAATGAAGAGATTGTGAAGAAAATTTTTTCCACAACCAAACTAACATTTTACAATTATAATTAGGTATCATTTAAAAAATATTCCAACAAAAAAAATAAATAACCGAAATTTACATTTTCTTTACCTTTTTATCAAAAAATTTGATTGTAAAATGGAAATTTTAAAACTATCAAGGAGCAGCAGATACCGGTACATGGATAGCGGTGAAAATAAGATTTCTCTTAAGGCTAATTCAAACCAAGTCTGACCTGAAAGTTCTGTTTTCAAGTTTTCACTAACTCTTTAGATCTGTAAGTTAGACCATTCCTGATAAAGTATCAGGAATGGTCCAACATTCCTGATAAAGTATCACAGATCTAAAGATTTTACGGGAATCTAAAAAAAAAAAAAAAATTTTCTAAATCTCCCAAAAAGACAGAAATAAAGGGATTAAAATCTGTATAAGTATATTTACATTATCTAAAAATAGTTAAAAAAAAAAAAAAAAAAAATTCTTATGTACCACTTAGGTTTCAGTATTGTAATTTTCGAGACACTGATTCTTATGTATTGATACTCTAATTTAATAAAAGCATATATTTCACATCTGTTTGCAAGTAAGTCTTTTTTGACACTTTTCCTTTGTTCAATCTAACCCTTTGACTGTTACAATCTTTCTTTCAAAGACATTCTACTTATTTGTCTTCTGTAGAAGATATAGAGAATTTTAACTTACATTCATCTTGCTTGAAATATGAATTAATAATGGAAATGTGTTAAAAACTCTCACACCAGCAGTGTAAACTTTATGGGAAACAAATAATTTCTTCCTGGTTAAATTTTTTTACCAACACTAAAATGAATATTTACTGCATAGACAAATATGTCTGTTACTGTAAAAATCTTCCATTTATGAACTAGTGTCAGTAGTAGTACTTATTTCTGTTTCAGAATAAATTCTACTTCCTACTTCACTAAGAAAAATTGAAAGTCAATCCAGATAAAGTATGTTTTCGATAAAATTGATGTAAGAACATTGCCTGATCTGTATCATATATTAATTGCAAAACAGAATTGGTCATTGATGCATTGACAGATCCACAGAAATGTCTGTATTAATTTATTAGATACATACATTTTCCCATAAAAATGATGCTTTAAAATCAACAAAAATTGTGTTTTCTATAATTTTAAAACTGAATATTTTATGTTTGGAATCAGATTTTGCTTTCCATTATTTTTTTTTGGGGGGGGGGGGGGGGGGGAAGGGGCGAGTCGTAAAAACAATTTTTACTTCTTTTTAGCTTAATTTGAAACCGACTTTCTTAAGAGCAGCCTTAACCATTTGCACATGTAAAAATCTCTTTACCGACCAATTTATTTTATGGCATTTTCTTTTTTATTTTTTTATTTCTACAATTCATAATACTTGTGCAAAATAGTGCGCAACTGATACAAGTAGTTTTTCTTTTAGGCTTGACAATTTCTGTTACATAAAATCACATTTTTGGGGGCACTTAGTGTTTTTTTTTTGCGATTTGGAAACACTCATCCTTTGTATGTATGCCCCTCCCTCACATTCAAGCACCATTAAAAACGATTCCCAAATGAACTTAAACATACGAGTTTGCTCATGCAACAGAAACTGGCGAATGAGCACAGCTCGTTAACGCCACCACCTGACTTGTATAACCTCTTTAAAGAAAAATTGTGAAAAAAACTAAAATAAACTACATAAAATAAAAAATAAAACACTTGCGTGCTATTCTGCACAAGTGTGAACACCAAACATTTTTTTAAAAAGGGGCCATTGTGCAGTATAGTTAACAGGAAAAAAGGGGTGAAAAAAAATTAACAAGTAACCGTTACCAAACGAAAGAACAAGGGGTAACTTGCTGCACTGGTGCCTCCTCGACATAAACATACCTCTGACCGACATTCAGCAAAATCCCACTCCTTCACTGTAGAGGTCCCCAGATACCGGCAGGCATTTTACTTTAATATCTTCTTTCCTCCAGCGGCTAACCTTTGGAATTCCCACCCGGCTTCCTGATTGTACCAACATGAAGAAATTTAAATGTAATGTGAATAAAGACAAATGTAATTTATCTTAAATCTTTTCCGAAAATTGGAGGAGGGGGGCAATAAGAAAATTAGAATTATCGATACAAAACGCCCGTAATAACATAATTAATGTTTTGCTCTTCTAAATCGTGTATCTGAACTCTTGAATGATTTTTTTCATCGATGCACTACTTTACAGAATTGTTTCTCACTTCATGAAACGGGAATAATTGATAACCGAATGTTCATATACATAAATTCCCATTTTCTTGTTTATTTAACCTTCATTCAAGACATCTAATCTTACATGGTTGAGAATTTTACCCCCAAGAACGCATAATGAGCTCATAATTGATGTTACTAATCTGCCGTTTTAGGAATATCCTACAAAAATAATATAATTGCAAAAAATATTCTATGTGATTTTAATGATTAGAATTTCTGCGAAAATTAAAAATGCAATATTATTGTATTTCCTGTTCGTGCATGAACGTGTCATCATCAGCATAAGAATTTTTTTTATAATCTTGAAAATAAAAAAATTGAGAATCAGGATGATAACAAAAAATAAGAATTTAATAAATTGGATAATTTCTACTAACGATTGACTTGGAGAGGTATGGAGGCCCTGTTCTGTAATAAAAAGGCGGGATTATTCCTCCCCCCACCACCAGACCGTCTTCCAACTTTGATTTTCAGAGATTCAACAATTTTGTTAATTTCACAATTCACTGTCAATTATTTGGAAAAATAAAACGTAAGTTTGTATTTGTTTTTGTCATTAATAAATATTATTTAAAAAGTTTAAAATTATTTATTAATAAATAGTTTGAACTTTTTTTCAATGAATAACTTGTTAGTATGGTCATTGACTTAAATTTACTTTTTCACACCTGAAATAAAAAAATACACTTGTAGCTTTATTTTAAAAGAATTAATGTAATTTATCATTACGACACATGTAAGAAATTCTTACATGTGTCGTAACGATAAATTACATTAATTCTTAAAGAATAAATCGAGTACAGTAATTGTTCAAGTTTTTAATCAATCATCATGTAAAAATAATGGATAAAATTGACAGTTCGTTATGTAAAAATAATTTCTAACAACATTTAAAAAGTTTTATTTCAAATTCTAAGGAAAAATATAGGTAAACAATTTCTTTAGCTATTTTTTTTTTTAAAGATAGCTAACATGTCGGAGCAAAACTAAAGCACAATTATTTTTTAAACATTCCAATAAATTATTTTTCAAAACATTTGTTATGGTCTTCTGACCTAACTCTAAATGGCAGCCACCCGGACTTAGAGTTAATGGTAATTTTTTTTAGTGTTCTAAAACGCCATTATAGGCTCGAAAATGGGGGATCATTTTATGTTAAATTTATAAATAATGGATACGTTTGGTTGGTATAGACGTGGCATCGTTAGGGTTAGGGTAGGTTTAGCGTCAGGGTTAACTTGGGTCTTAATCTACACCAGTACATAACATTAGAAATAAACCTTCTGTTCAAGATAATAAAATAGGAAATTGTGGTTCGGGTCTTCCATACTTGTCAATCTAATGTAGACATGTTTTCATAACCTTAAAACAAAGAAATTATGGTCTAATCATTTTTCAATTTCTATAAACTATTACACAGCCATAAAATCCATATAAAAATTAAAAAAAATAAAAATAAATATTACTGCAGTTCGAGTCTTCCATACCTTGAGATTTGGAAGCCATATTTTTTTTGTTACAATTTTTTTTGATAATTAAGCAATTTTTAGTAAAAAAAGAAGGTACTCTCTAAAGACTTTCATAATTATCTTTAAACAGTTCCAGAAAACTGATATTTATTTTTTCAGCAAATTTTAAACATGTTTTATTGAATCTGCAGTTTTAACTGATTTTTTATTATTTTTAGCCGATGTGATAACATTTTTCATTCTAAATTTATTTTCACACGTAAATATACATTTGTTTCCTTTAAAATATCAACTTAATTCTTTTATCTTTCAAACACGATCAAAATTTAAACGAAAACTACTTTTTAAAATTAAGAGAAAAGACACTTTTAAGAAGTATAGTCAGTAGAAGCGACGGCCATTTTTGCACGTATCTAGTAATAAGAAATCAATTTTAAAAAAATAGAGGATACGTTACAATTAATTAGATTAATTTAAATAACTTAAAACATCACATAAAATATAAAAATACGTAAAATATGTGAAAAAAAAACAACAACAAACACCCGCCAACAATCTGAAACAATTATCGTAAATACACCCTAACCCTAAATCTTGTAAATTTAAAAGTGTTAAAACATCTATTTTCGGAAAATTAAAAAAAAAAATCACCTTGAATTATCTCCCCCTTTCAATTCACTCATCTAGAATTAAGGAAGAAATTACTTTCGTTGCGAAACTGCAGAAGCACCAAATTAAATGAGGAACCGTTTCGAGTAAAAATCTATCCATATAATAGGAAGAAAAACATTAAAAAAATGTGTAAATATGCTACAAGAATGAAGTCTAGAAAAAAAAAAGGCGAAAGACATTTTATTTTTTGTATTTCTATTGAGATAACACAAGTTGTGAAATCCAAAAACTTCTTACATAAATTATTTTTATAATTCACTTTAAGAGTTCGTTTCAGTACTAACACGTCGATTGCGAAGTATGAAGTACTGAGTATTGATTTACTCCTCTCCAGGAGTTAGGCACAAGGCCAGTGTTTATTTTACTCCCACAAGTAAGATGTGACCCAAGGTCGGGTCGGGAAAGTGGGGTTTAAAAATTGCCTGGGCAACCCCGTCGGCATTCCCCCGTAGGGGCGCCTCAAGCAGTAAACTTACTCCTCCCCAGGACAGACCCATTGACCGGCGTAAATCAAGACCCGAAGGCCAAGACAACATCAGTATGGGGTACAGTATCCATCGGAACAGATACTACACTTTGATCTTAGCCAAAAGGCCAGTATGGAGTACTGAGTACTCCATATTTCACAATCCATGTTTTCGTGTGCTTGATGCCGTTTTAGACGAAAAATAAATTAAAACGTCATCTTTTTCCTTTTTACAACTCCAAAACGTTCCTCATTTAATATTATAAAAAAACAACATTTCCATCGCCTATACATGAATATTTTAAAAATCTTATTATGTTGAAGAACTCCAAACTCGACCATTACCTAAATAAGTTATAACAGGTTTTTAACGACCCAAAATAAGTAAAGAAAAAAAAAACGGTTTGTAGACGAGAGTGATTCTATAAAAATACTAACGCGAACAAAACAAATCAGAAAAAAGAAAGACGGTTGATATAAATAAAAGGAAAACAAGCTTTACGATTTTATTTATTTTTTTATGAAATTAGTGAAACTTATAAAATAAATAAAATTACTAAAAACATTAGTATTAAAAAATGTTAATTTACTGAATCCCATAAACTTGAATGTTTTTTTTTTTTAAGCAGAGCATTTAAGACGATGGGAATGAAGTGACGTTGAATAGAAAACCGCGTGTTCAAACAGATGTAATCACCCTTGGAAAAGGAAGACCACTTAACTCCCAGATAAAACAAAAAGACAAGATTATCTTTATATGAAACTAAGATATAATATTATTCAGAAATAAAATAAAGGAGACTTGATATTAAGGGTGAGGGGGGTTTTGTTTTTGTTGATTACGCAAATGCGTCCTTTCTTCTCGCCCTTCTTTTTTGTCTCGACCTTCAATTGGTCAACAATCGACACACCTCTTCCCTATTTTTCGCACACCCACTCGAGGAAAATGTACATCGCATTCAAGAAAGACAATACGGATCCTATTTGCTAAAAAAAAAAGAACAGCGACAAACTATTTTAGCTTACCTTGGGAACACGTTCGCAGTAATGACATAGCCATCATGCAGCAAGTTTGGGCCACTTCTTTCTGTCTTTCTCAAAAAGTGAGTCAATCCAGAGTTATCGCCCTTTGTCCCACCGCCAGGAGTCGCTAAACAAAAACGGAGATCTCACGCACGGTTGAACTTTTTGATTGAAAACAAAATCTTTATTTAATAAAATTGCGTGACAACTTCTCGTGTGTCTATGTAGTTCTCGCGTCAATGTAACTTTCATAATTAAACAGTAAATTATTTTTTATATAGTATTAATCGAATAGCTATTGAAATTAGAAAGGCAACATTGAACATACGATAAAAAAAAAAAAATCCTATTAAAGAATGTAATTCCGAAATTAAACTTGTGAGTTATTAGTAAACAACTTCTTCGTCTTTGGGATTTGCCAAGAACCACTCCTATAAGAGCTGGTCTTATCAGTGGGTGTTAAGACCAACGAAAACCGTTGCACAAAAGGAAAAAGAAAACCTGTTTTTATAACAACAACGAAAGAGTTTATTCAATTACCTATATGCCGTTTGGTATAGGTGAAAAAAAGTTGGACAGTGTCCAAGTGAGGAAATGAAAAGTATAAAGTTCTTTGGGCTGTCGAAAGTCGGTCAGCAGTTTATATTTATCTACCTCCCACAAGGTAAGATGTGACACAAGGTCGGGAAAGTGGGATTAGATAAGCCAGCGCTCGAGAGGTGAGAACTCTGACCATTTAAAAATTGCCTGGGCAGCCCCTGTCGCCATTCCTCAGACAGTAAGCAATAAACTTACTCCTCCCCAAAGAGGGGAGGCAAAGCCTGGGAGGGTGCACCTCCTAGAATTGCACAGGACCAGCAGCCCCCAATAGACCGGCGTAAATCCAGACCCAAAGGCCTGGACAATACCGGTTTATTAGGAATCTCTCTGCTGACCGACTGTGATTCCCAAAAAAGGAGCTAAAGTAGTTCTTCAGGAGACAGATGAAATCAATGCGCCCTGCAAACTGATTGGTCAATGTGTGATCAAATCACCTTGTGGGGACATTTCTCAGAGAGAGAAAATAAGTCTTTATTTATAACTGCTACATGCCGACAATATAGATCATAAAATGTAGTTATACATGTTATGTTATTGTGAAGGAAGGTAATGGAGGATTGTGGGGATGACTTTGGTTCCCTTTTTGGGGTCTGGTATTTTAGACGACGGTCTCGTCTTTATGGATTACCAAGCACCATACTAAACAATTAATTTTGTGTTGGTAAATTGAGACCGATTCGATAACAACATATATGATTGGCAAGGATCACCAGTTAGCGAGTGCTAACTTTTAACAATATAATATTGTTAATAAAAAAGAGAAACTGTAAAATAAAAAAAAAACTTTTATATATAAACTATTTTACAAAAATTTAAAATTTAACAATAAAGTTTGTGAAGGATAGAAAATGTTTGAAACGACACGAGCGTTAAATTTGTCTTTAAAGTTTGCGTGTGCGTGTGTGTTTTCTTGGTTAAGCTGTTATTGTGGGAAGACAGCAGGCGTGCTTAAAAGTGGATGCTGGGGTTCGTACTTCAAGTCGGGTGTTTTTGTTGTTGTTGCTGTCTTCATAGATAGCGAGGCGAGTTATTCCGTTGTGGCCAGGAAACTGATCTTTTTCCGATAATTCCCTGGTTTTATAAAAGTTTATTTCGCACCCACTTGTTCAAAACATGTGTGAACACTTTTCTGGGTTCACACTTTGGCCACATCTGTTATAACTTATTTTTACGAGCCTGACCGCTAGGTGATTCCCTCTTCAAGAAGAAAGAAAAAAATAAAAAGAAGAGGAAAGAAGAGGAGAGAGTAAGCCGAACGAACCTAGAAAGAAAAGCAGGCTAGCACTTTCCTTTCATGCCCGTTTGTCTCATCGATCTATTGATCTGCCACAGGATATTAAATGGATGTGCATGCATATTAAAATAGAAATAAATGAAACATCGAGGAAAACATGATTAAATAACAAACCATTGAGATAACTATAATTTCACATGAATATAAAAGTAATTTTTTGTCAAGAAATGTTCATTTGGGAAAGTGTATGCAAACTCGTATTTTTGTAGAAAATGTTCAGTGAATAAGCAGATACGAGGGCTAGGGATGTGTATGTCTATATATTTGTTAGTGTGAATATCTGTGTGTGAGTAATAGTGGCACTGTGTATGTGTGGCCTACTTTTGTTCTGTTAGTGTGTGTGAATGGAAAGGAATTTGTTTCTTTCACCTGACTCTCGTTATTGTGAAGGAATATGTGCGTGAGATGAAAGCTTTGGGATTTGCCAAGAACCACTCCTATAAGAGCTGGTCTTATCAGCGTTTGAAGTGTTCTATAGGACTGATATGTATCCCAATCCTATAATATTAACTGACCGACGCACAAAAACACACAAGCCTTGCCCAAAAATTCCATCTAAAATAGAAATTAGATTTTTCTTACAAAACTGGCTCCAAGCATCATATTTAGGAAAACACTATAATGGCTGTCACGTGATATGCTTTAAACTATGTCCGCCACACCTTGGCGATTAAAATCCCTTTTTCACGCTAAAATAAAACCATGTGCCTAGAGTTGATAAAACGTAATTTAAGCTCAGATATTCATCAAGAAAATCAGTTGGAAAAAATCAGAACAGAAGGAGAACGTCCCCTCCCTTGGGCTTGGGAGGCTGCTACTATTCATTTTTCAGCTCACACACACGTGTTTACACACTCTGACAAACAGCAGCACACCCACAGATGTCTACACTGTCCCAAAGTGGTTAAGGGACCCCTAATAAATTATGAACTCATGTGCACACACACTGACAGTCATACACTTATGCAATCCAACACAAAACAACACACACTCACACAAATGTCGACACTGATAAACTACAGGCATAAAAATATACATTTTATTACTTTTCTAACTGAACATTTAAAATTAACAATTACTTACATTAATGTTTTTTTCTTGTTTTTAAACCTTTAACACCAATTTAATGGTTGCTACAAAATGGGGACTCTGCACTTTGAAACACGCAAACTTTCTGATAAATTACTTTCAAACACACAAAATACAACAAAAAGAAAATTCAAATAACAACAAAAAAGAATGTACGAACTTCCATTCTTCATTTCAACAACAACAACCAAATGAAACCCCCAGAAATCTCTCACTTCAAAACGACAATATCAAACCAATATATTATCGCTTATTTTAAATTCAATATTTGTAACATATTGGATTTATACTTCAAGAACAACAAAAAACTATGAAATGTCAACAACAACAACAACAACAACAACAACAACAGAATGAGAACACTTTCTTCAACGCAAACAAATTGAATCTTTTCATCTAGCTAAAAAAAGACTATTTTTTTTCACGGAGCTACAAAATAATCTTAATTCTGATATCTTTCGTCAGCTAATAAAAAGCTACAAAGCTACGTGTACGAACATCTAACTCTGAAATCAACAGCAAACAAGGCTAAAAATATACGTCAACACTTCACGCTGGAATACAAATTAATTATCACCCGGCTAATCATTGGACCTCAAATCTGCAGACCCACTTAGAAACATCACACTCCAACAAAAGTACAGACCCACTTGTACTTGTATCTTCAAATCTTTAGATCCACTCACAAATCTCGTCGCAACACCCATGCACTGGAATTTTTGAGAATTATTTTGCAGCAAAACGAAGATACACCATATATCACCTTCATTGTAGACTCAATTGCACCCAAACTTGGTGTAGACTCACGTGCACTTCATCACCTTCAACTGCAGTTTCACATGCACCCCAACATTCAACACAAAGATTCAAATCATCAAATCAAAAACGTCGACCAGACGGAAATCTACAGAAACAAGTATCATGCACACAACTTTTTCTTATTTTATACAACAAAACAAATACACACACACACACACACATACACAAAGAATACGTTTCTCATTGCAACTTCACATATTGATAAATATTTTCAATATTTTTCAATCTGATGGGGGGGGGGGGGGTCTTAATTTTAACTAACTTACAGCATGAGCGTAAACACACAAGCCTTGCCCAAAAATTCCATCTAAAAAAGAAATTAGATTTTTCTTACAAAACTGGTTCCAAGCGTCATATTTAGGAAAAAACAAAAATGGCTGTCACGTGATATGCTTTAAACTACGTCCGCCACACCTTGGCGATTAAAATCCCTTTTTCACGCTAAAATAAAACCATATGCCTGGAGCCGATAAAACGTAATTTAAGCTCAGATGTTCATCAAGAAAATCAGTTGAAAAAAATTAGCAAATGGTTAACAAGAGGACAACGTTTTCACCTCCCATGCCACACTTGGAGCTTGAGTGGCTACAAATTTTTCAACTCACACACACATGCTTACCCACTCTGACAAACAGCGGCCCACACATAAATGCCTACATTGTCCCAAAGTGGTCAAGAGACCCCTAATCAATTCTGAACTCATGTGCACATGCACTCTCATCGTACACTTACAGAGATGAATTAATCTTTGTATCATTATCCAATGCAGCTAACAAACTCTGTGCTTAATCTCACAGATCGAACCAGGAATATATATAGGGTGAGTGGTCTTACAGCTGGTTCGACACACAGACAATACAGCAAGGGACAAAGAAGGGTAACAAACATAAGAATTTAGTTTAATATAAAATAAAAGGAGTTTATTTGGACATAAACAGATACAACTGAGAATGGTTAACATCTGTCGTCTTGGTGTCAAGGGTCTGGTCTGCTCGCTTTTACGATGATGAAAGTTGGGTGTTGATGTCGCACTGTGGTTGATGAACAGCTCGATGAGTCTGTTGCTTCTCTGACGATGATCATCTAGTATGCATGTTGAAGAACAGTTTTACAGACGAAAAGAGAAATTGATCTGAAATGGACAGGATTTGTTCTGAGGAGAACAGAGGTATTTGCAAGTGTCCTGAGAAAGACAAAGGACTGTCATTCTCAAGGCACTCTTTGTCTTTCCCAGGACACTTGCAAATACTTCTGTTCTCCTATAATCTCAAGACACTAGTTGAGTTAACAACTGGACAAGGAAAGTTGATCAACAGCTAGATAAGCAGAGTTGATCAACAGCTGGACGAAATTGCCAGAACATTAGTGGGAGCAGCTAATCAATTCAACGACTGGACTAGTGATGTCAGACAACAGCCGGACGAAGTTCTGACTGTAGCAGCTGATCATGTGAGCTAGTGTCCTGTTGCCAGGCAGACAAATAAATTTTGCCAGTAATTTAATATGGTGCTGAGGTAGGGAATCTGTTATGAGCTGATATCTGAAATGCAATCGATGTATATCCTTGGAGCAGCCAGGTAGCTTGCCCAAAGCAATTTTGTGTTCACTAGTTGCTGAATTCATGTTTAACAGGCTGACAACATCGATAGGCCAAAAATGAATTTAACATTTGAAAGTGAAGATGGTACAAACTTGTTGTCAATGGATCAGCGTTTGTAAACTGCCCATAACATGCGTTTTTAGATGAGAAATTCAGAATAGTATCTGTTCCGATAGATACTTCACCCCATAGACTGGTATTGTCTTGGCCTTCGGGGCTTGATTTATGCCGGTCTATGGGTCTGTCCTGTGCAGTTCTAGGAGGTCCACCCTCTCAGGTTTCGCCTCCCCTCTTTGGGGAGGAGTAAGTTTATTGTTTACTGCCTGAGGCGCCTCTACCGGGGAATGCCGATGGGGCTGCCCAGGCAATTTTTAATGGCCAGAGTGCTCAAATTCTTGGGCGCTGGTTTTTCAAATCCCACTTTACCGACCCGACCTTGGGTCACATCTTACTTGTGGGAGTAAGATAAAACTGGCCTTGTGCCTAATCTCCTGGAGAGGAGGTAAATAAATACTCATATACACAAAATGTATCCCCCCCCCCCCCAAAAAAAAAGGCGACATGGGAGATAACTCCAAGTTTTAATATTTTTGTGAAAAAAAAGGTTATCATTTTTTAGTAGGGATAGAGTTAGCAAGTTGTAATAAACTGTAGCTATCAAAAGCAAAGAAAATCTTATTTTACCCCCCCCCCCCAAAAAAAAGAAAATAGTAAAACTTGATATTATTTCCTTTCTTGATTTGTTTATATCAGCCATCTTTTTTCAGGTCGATTTGTTTTTTCTGCATCTTGTGTGTACGATTAACCTTGCTATTACTTACTTATTGTTAATGTTATTTTGTTAAGTTTAATAGTGTATGAAGAAATAATGTATGTAAATCTCGTGTAGGCACCATGTAGTAAAATAACAGTCCAAACGTCAGGACTTCAAGGTTTAATATGTCGAGGTCGTATCACATGTTTATATATCAGGGTCGTATCACATGTTTATATATCAGGGTCGTATCACATGTTTATATATCAGGGTCGTATCACATGTTTATATATCAGGGTCATATCACATGTTTATATATCAGGGTCGTATCACATGTTTATATATCGAGGTCGTATAACATATTTATACACTGAGGTCGTATCACATGTTTATACATCGAGGTTGTATCACATGTTTATATATCGAGGTCATGTTACATGTTTATATATTGAGGTCATATCACATGTTTATATATCGAGTTCGTATCACATGTTTATATATCGAGGTCATATCACATGTTTATATATCGAGGTCATGTTACATGTTTATATATTGAGGTCATATCACATGTTTATATATCGAGGTCATGTTACATGTTTATATATTGAGGTCATATCACATGTTTATATATCGAGTTCGTATCACATGTTTATATATCGAGGTCATATCACATGTTTATATATCGAGGTCATATCACATGTTTATATATCGAGTTCGTATCACATGTTTATATATCGAGGTCATATCACATGTTTATATATCGAGGTCATATCACATGTTTATATATCGAGTTCGTATCACATGTTTATATATCGAGGTCATATCACATGTTTATATATCGAGGTCATATCACATGTTTATATATTGAGGTCGTATCACATGTTTATATATCGAGGTCATATCACATGTTTATATATCGAGGTCGTATCACATGTTTATATATCGAGGTCATATCACATGTTTATATATCGAGGTCATATCACATGTTTATATATCGAGGTCATATCACATGTTTATATATCGAGGTCGAATCACATGTTTATATATCGAGGTCGTATCACATGTTTATATATTGAGGTTGTATCACATGTTTATATATCGAGGTCATATCACATGTTTATATATCGAGGTCGTATCACATGTTTATATATCGAGGTCGTATCACATGTTTATATATCGAGGTCGATTGATTTTTGCCGAATCGTTAGCGCTTTGCGTCCTCATTGTTTCGTCATGTGGCTCAATTTTATTTCTCCTTATCTTTTTTCTGTTTTAGAATTTAAAGTGGGGGGTAAGTTTCGCATATAAATTTAACATAAAATGATCCTCCCCTATTTCTGAGCCATTCTAGCGTTTTAGGGCATTTAACAATTTGTTTTTGCTATGGGAGATAAATTCTGTGATTTAAATTTTTTATGGAGTCTAATTCTTTAGACGATTACATGTGGTTTTACAATTTTTTTTTGCGGGGGGGGGGGGGAGGCTTGCAACTCTGGACAGAGTTAGTAATTGGGTTAAGGGAGTATTTTTGTTGGGTGGGGAGTGCCACTCGAACTTAGGATTAGTGGTAGAGTTAAGGAAGTTTTTTTCTTTGGTGGGGAGGGGGAGGCATGCAACTACACCGAAAGAATGATATTGATCGACTACAGGAAAAGTAAAGAAGGGGGCAAGAGGATAGGTAAGTATAGAAGACTGTGTGGATGACACAAAAAAAATTAGAAAAATACAGAACCCAGAACACAGAAAGACTGATCACCGCATCAAGAGACATTGTAAAAATGAACAATACAGGAGACAGTGAAACCAGAAACAAAAAGACAAGAAGATAAAAGTGGGAAGAGAAACAACTATATGAATGATTCATACGAATGACAAAAGAAGACACTCATAAAAACACCTGGACATGGCTACAAAAAGGACACTGGAACAGAGAAATCGAATCGCTACTGACAGCTGTACAGAACAATGTGATTAGAACTAACTATATCAAAGCTAAAATAAACAAAACTCAGGAAAACAGTAAATCCAGACTCTGTGGACAAAGAGACGAAACAGTAAATCACATCATAAGTGAATGCAGAAAATTGGCCCCAAAAGAATACAAGAACAGAAATGGCTGCATGGAGAAAGCAGTACACTGGGAACTATGCAAACGACTTCATTTTGAACATGCAGAAAAATGGTACAGACATAAACTGGAGACAATACTGGAAAATGAAGATCATACAATCCGCTGCGACATGAAGGTACAAATAGATAAACTCATCCAAGCAAGGAGACCAAATATCATAATAATCAACAAGAAGGAAAAATCTGCCAAATCGTAGATTTTGTTATCCCAGCATATTACAGGGTGAAGATCAAGGAGACGGGAAAATGGAGAAAATACACGGAACTTGCCAGAGAACTAAAAGGGATATGGAACATGAAGAAAGTCAATATAATACCAATAATCATAGGAGCACTAGGAACAGTCCTAAAAACACTAGAATAAAGACAGGGAGAAATTGGAATCAAAGGGAAAACTGAGGCGTTATAATAGACGGAAATGGTGAAAACAGCGGAAGTCAACCCACATAAACTATGAATGCTAATCAACCACATGGAAGTTGCAGTAGAAATAAAACTAAAACATAGAAAGAACACAACCACATGAACCCAAGGGAACTGAAACTGCAACAAATTTCATAAACTTCCCCCTCCCCCTCCCTAAAAAAAGGCATCGGCTGATACCACACAAAATAGTTGTGAAAGTTAAAGGAGGATGGAAGGAACGAGAAGATAGAGCACTAATCAGACCTCCAATGGTAGGGTACGAAGACTAGTGAAACCTTGAGGCGGCTTATTTCTACCCAAATCTCAAAGAAGACCCAAGGTCGTTGCCAGCAAAAAATCAATGGTAAGCGGCCGTTGTGATAATGCAAAATCATTTGCACTGGTTATCAAAAGAGGTGGAGAGTACTGGAAATCTGAGGAGACTTGTTGTCACTTAGACTCCAGAGAACACTTGTCCGTGAGCAATCACTGATGATGACCTGTGTGAAAACTCCAAGTGAGTAAATAATGATAATAATAATAATAATAATAGTAATAATAATAATAATAATGAACCCAGAAAAACAGTAAATGTAGACACTGTGGTCAAAGAGACAAAACAGTAAATCACATGAAGAAGGTTAGTGTTATTCCTATAATTGTAATTACTGTTACTCCAACTGATTGTGGAAAAAACTGCAAGGTATAAGCTGTTTTGGATTCTTTCTTTTGACTTAGTTCACCCAAAACAAGGCAAGTTCCCACTCTAAATGTAAGAAGTGAGTGAGAATGAGGATGAAAGTTTAAGGGGTCATCCTAAATTGGGAGCTGTGCAACGAGGTGCTTGTTCACATTAGTTTTAAATTTCTGCATGTCGGTACAGTCAGGGAAACAGGGAGCAGGGAGGGAGTTCCAAAGGCCGGCAGCTCGAAGAAAATAAGCAATTGGAGTAGAAGGCTCTGGGGACCTCCACAGTGAATGGATGGGATTTAGCTGATTGTCACGTTGGTCGAGTTTATTTACGTCAAGGGGCACCAGAACAGCAAGTTAATCGGAGCACATTCCATTGAAGTACTTGTAAAACAAGCACAAGGATGCAACATTGTGGCGATGGGGCAGGGGCTGGAGCTTGATGGATAGTGAGGGACCTATCAGATTAGAAACTCTTTTTGGACCTTGTCTAAGAAGGAGAAACTAGTTGATGGTGACCCAGCCCAGATGTGACTACAATATTCCATGCATGGGCAGATGGTGGCTTTGTAGAGATATAGGATACTGTCAGGTGTGAGAAGTTTTCTAGCATGGTAGAGGGAGCCCACCTTCTTTGCACCATCCTTGGCAATATCTTCTATGTATTGGTTTCAATTCATGTTACCTATGAATGTTAGACCAAGGACTTTTAACATTGGACTCTCACGTTGGGTGTTATTTGTCATGGCAATCGGTGGTTGAAGAGGTTTCTTGTAGTTGTTGAAGGAAAGGAACGCTGCTTTAGCAGCATTAAATGATACCATCCATTTATGACGCCATTCCACTACAGACTTGACGTCACTTTATAAGCATTCAGCCATTGCTTCGGATATGTGTGCGTCCGTTTTACTCACAGTAGAGCGTGGTGTCGTCAGCAAATATACCCATCCCATGCATAATATCATCAGGGATGTCGTTTATGAAAATCAGGAACAATAAATGTCCAAGGATCGATCTCTGGCTACACCTGCATTTATGTCATGTTATTCGGATCAACAGCCATCAAGGCCAATCTGGATCTTTCTGTTGGATAGGAAGGATCTAATTATATTAAATATTCGTCCAGTAATATCATATGAATAATTTTTGTGAGAAAACCTTTATGCCAGGCCTTGTCAAAGGCTTTGGATATATCAAGCACTATTGCCTTAGCTTCACCTGCCTTGTCCAGTGTATGGTATATGCATTCAGAGATGACCATTAGGATATCAGCAGTAGACCGCAATATTCAGCAAGGCATTTGTTGTAGAATTTGGAGAGGACAGGGGCCAGTTCTGCAGAGTATTTCTTTATTACTATTACTGGTAAGATCAGACCCACATGCGTTGGAGGTGTCAAGGTTTTTTATGATGTCCCGGACATGAGATGGGGTAATGGTCAGGTCATCAAGTGTGCCTTCCGTCCGCAGTGGGAAATTTGGGAGAGAGTGGTTTGTGGAGTCCAAAGTGGAGTTTGAGGTGAAATGCTGGGCAAGTAGTTCAGCCTTGTCAGTTGCTGTGCAAACGACATCATTGTGGTTGGATAGCATGGGAATTGTTGATTTCCCATTATTTACCACACTATTGAAGATTTTCCAGAAATCGCGAGTACCTAGTTTCTGTGACTCAATGCGCTTTCTGGTCATCTAAATATACCTTCTCTTTGCTTCATCTATTACAGTCTTACAATGATTTCTTGACGCTATAAGTTTCTGTCTATTTCTAGTTGAAATTTTGCTGCCTCTGAGCAATAGCAGCTGCACAGTTCGAGGTGAACCATTGTGGTGAGTGAGGCTTCCCGTAGAATTTTTGCATGGGGACATGTGCTTCAATGCCTCATTTGCGCACTGATCAGCAGGGAGAGAATAGTTTCACTCCATGGGGCTGTGGCACAATGCATGGCCCTTTCTGGGGAGCTGATGCGCTCCCTATATTCAACAATCCTTGTGCCAGATTCGAACGAAGCAGGTAGAATCAGACGTGTATATTTGAAATATTATATAACCCATTTGAATCTGCCAATGTTACATCAACCAGCCTGAAAACAAAACATACGACATCTGTCAGTGACATGGTTTAGCTATGTGTTTCTTCTTTCTCTCCTTCTCTTGTGAAACTATGCCTTTTCTTTCTCTCTCTCTCTCCTGCAAAGAGATTGAAGACAGTCGACTTTTGGACAAGCATGGAGGCAGCCGTGTCGTGTGTACTCGACGATCACATTTTATAGTTAAAGAAATGTTAATTCTTTTTGAAACATAATAAAAATTATATTTTTATATTTAAAGTAATAGTTGTCCCTCATTACAAAAAGCTTTCGTTTTCAGCCAGTCCAGTCTATTGAGGCAGCATGAAAGCTGACCAAACAGTCAGAACAACGAAGAACCCGTCCAAAGTAAAGTACACGACCCTACCAGTCGGGTATGAACCCTTTATGTTAAAAGGGAGCTAGTGTGTGCCGTTTCCCAGGACGGAAAATCCCTTCCAAAAAAGTCCCCAAGGATCGGACACACTAAATCACACTCCCCAGTCGTGACTAACTATGATTGCTCACTGGCGATTACAAATGTTACATTTCGTCCCGTTCCAAACAACCCCGGCAAACAGTAGTACCACATTGACGTCACGACCAACATTCGGTCAAAACCCTCGTCCAAGCAACTCTGTCACAGGGCATCTCTGATGTGATCTCTGATGGATTCCAAATCAGCCTGCTTGTAATATCTCGTCATTTTGAGCAATAGCTTATCAGCTTTGGGACGAGATTTTAGGGTGATATCAATCATTACCACAAGATGATCAGCGGGCTATGGGGATTTGTTGCACAAGCCTAGGGAAGTGAGGTCAAGAAAAGGTCGAGAAGTGAGGCTTGCTGGTCCACACGATCAGGGAGGCGGGTCGAGAAAGTGACAGTCTGTGAGAGGGAGTATGCTATGGAGAAACTATACGTGGAGTTACTAGCTGCATCTGTATGGCTGGAGAATCCAAGCCAGTCACGGTGATGTACATTAAAATCCCCAAATACATGTATTTGGGCACTCGAGTCAAATGAGAGTGCTGTATCTATGCTTTTAGGATTGGAAATGAAAATGGAACCGGGTGTGTTGATATTTTTATTACAGAGAAATGGGTAGATAAAGTGATTGAAGTTAATTGTGTAAGTGATCGAATCATACTGTTGAAGTTAATGTTTAGTGAGAAAATTTTCACAGCAATATCTATTAATGCAATACAATATGGTTTGAGCGAAGATGCGAAAGATGAGTTTTATGACTCGCTTATTACAGTAACTAGTAAGGTTCGTGGGAAAGAAGGACTTGTGGCAGGAGATTTGAATGGTCATGTTGGAAAAACTTCTGGTGGTTTTCAAGGATTTCAGGGACGACATGTATATAGTGATAGGAATACAGAAGGAGAAAGAATCTTAAAATTTGGTCTTGCTATGGTCATGTTAATTGCAAAGAAAAGGGAAATTCATCTCATTACATATGAATCTGGAGCAGCAAATACTCGAATAGATTATCTAGTAAAGAAAAAGGAGGGATGTGAAAGTAATACCTGGCGAAGACATTGTGACACAGCATAAACCAGTTATGTTTTACTTTAAGTTGAAAAAGCTCATGAGGTAAAGAGAAAGTTTAAGAAAAATTTGATAAAAACATGAATGGTGAATGAAAGAAGAAAACATCGTTTTACAAACACAAAATATTTATATATGTACAAATTTACAAATGATTGAAAATTATTTTTGTGAGTAAATCATTCATTAGAAAAGTTATGAATATTAGAAGTGCGTGTGGCTATGTTTGTTTTCTGTCAGTGTGTATATGCATGTGACAGTGTGAGAGGATTAAACATTGTGTGTTTGCTCCCTTTGTCAGTGTGTGTATGCATATGACAGGATGTGTGAGTGAGTTGAGAATAGTTATTTTCTTCCCCTAGCACCAAAAGGCAGAAAAACTAAGCATCAGAATGTCTTGCTTCTCTGTTGGGAATGTTAGCGACGGGATCAAAAAGGATGAATTTAATTTTGGGCACCAAAAATGATTTTCAAGTGCAAATAATGATTTTGGTGTGCGAGCGTAAGCTACGTACGTCGCATGCTTGCTATTTTCACTTTTTTTCTGTCAATATTCCACTGTAAGTCTCTTGTAGGTATGGTAAAGTTACCTCTCTTCAAAGCTATCTCTTTTTTGGGGGTTTTAGGATTCAGAGTTGTGCCTATCGGATTAACATCCTAATATGTTATTATTTCTTTCTCTGTTAACTCAGCCCTTCTTCATTTCTAAGGAAGAAGACAGGGCCTATTCTCGCCAAATCACGCTGTCAGAGGGTCCGGCCAATCAAAGATCAACAGGTCATGCTTGACCACGCGAGATTTGAGTGATATAAAAGAAAGAACGCACTTCCTCCTTCCTCTTTTTCATCCCTTTTCCTTATGACCAGCGACGAAGACAGTCCCGTCAACAGACTCCTAAAGCATGGGGGCAAGAAGCTGCCTGCCACTGTCTTACACTTACTACACGCCGTCCCCCCCTCCTCACCGGACACAGGACAAATAGTAAGCTTAAACCCTTTCTTTCTTTTCTCTGTTTTAAGTACCGTTCAACACAAATTCCTACCATTTCGTACACTGCAAAAAAAAGGGTAGAGAGACGGCCCATTTTCTCTAATATACGCGCACACCAAAACACGTGTGCTTTCCAAGAACAAACTTTAAAAGAGACATTTTATACAAACAGTAAAAGGGACATTTTCCTGTACACAAAACTCAGACTTTCATTGAGGAATTTATACAATTTAAATGAACCACGTTAAATAAATTGTTATGTTTATATGAATTTTGAGTGCTGGCTTTCTTACTTTTTGTGTCGGTTACTGGCGTATTTTTACTCGTTCTTTCATGTTTAACGTTTAGAATTCGTTAGTACCCCCACATGCCTCTTAGAAATAGGGTCAAGTCCCCAAATCTTGTGAGAACATGTAACCTCCTTCCTGCTCTTGTGAGATGTGAGAATGAAACTAACTTTCTTTTCCTTTTGCTGTTCACCCAATAAAGCAAACCTGCTGGGTCTCAGCCCTGCTCCTACTACAAACTCCCAAGTGTCGATTGTAAGTAAATTCCTTTTGTGTTTCCCATGACTCCCTTGCTTGTGTTACAATTATGTGCATTCGATTGTTTTGAGACATCTATTAATTGTTTGATTCTTTACTTTCTGTTTTACTATTGTTTGTGAAGACAAACTGAATAAATGTACATTTATTTAATCAGCCCCTTTTGTCACAGCATCCCCAAATTGGATTAAATTTTGAAAATTAGGTCCATGAGTTCAAGTAGGTTGTTGACTGTTGTTGGTTTTTTTTTAGCATATCAACCCTTTTCGGTTATCAATGCCGATTATTAGTTACATTTTTTTTTATAGATTAAGTTGTTTTATAGATACATTTTATAATAATAAAAAAGATATATTCTATTTAACTTATAGATTGGTAAGAGTGTATCTGTAATGGCAACTAAGGGTGACTCCACACTCTCCTAAGCTCGTCAATAAGATGTGTTGTTCTCTTAAATTTTTAAATTAATCGAGTTCTTCATCAGAGAGTACTGAATGGAGAGAACCAGATTCCGATACAAGTAATAGTGGTTCTGCATCTGAAAGTAAGAGAGAAGACGGATGTTCCTTGGTTGAGCTGCCTTATTCCATTGCCAATTCAGGTCCTGGTACATCTGATGTAAGAGAGGAAGAAATAACTGTCCCACTACTGAAAAGTACTAGGATAAAGCGACCAGCCACCATCTGTCACTTGTGTGATCATACGATCAGGGGTGAGTGTGACAATAAAGAGGAACACTCACCGTCAGGAAAAAGAATGAGGTGCTTTGCATGTCGTGTCTGCAGGGTTAAGAAGGGCTTCTCTTCATAAGTGCATTTTTTGTGGTCTTTGATTTGCATATGTAGAGATCAGCTGATATAAATGAAGAGGACAGCTGGGAAGCAAGGAGAAGCGATTTGGATTGGAGAGAGAAAGGCAGAGAGAAAGTGGGTTGCACGAAAATCGGTTGGAAGTTGAATTACAGTCAAAACTTTTTTTTTATTCTTTTATTTTTCTGGCACAGTTTGTTAACAGTAAACTTTCCTCAAATGAACACACACATATTCCTTGATTTTTCATTTACAAAACTATGTTCAAGTTAAGTTAGCACTTGCTAGCTGGTGACCCATTCTACTATCCTTCAATATTTCATTCATTTATATTTTACATGCATGCACGTCCATTTAATATTCGTCATCTTCCTTCCTTCGCCATAGTGTAAGGGGCTACTGAGAATTAGGGGCCATACCTACAGGGACATCTTAAACAGGGAGTTGAGCAACAATATATCTGTTCACATTACATTCAAATTTCTGCATGTTAGTACAGTCAGAGAAGCAAGAAACAGGGAGGGAATTCCAAAGGTGTAATCCAGTAATGAAGGTAGAGACATTCTTGGTCAACATCACCGCAACGAACACTGATCGATCAATCTCAAAACTTACAAATTTCAAACTTCAAACTCAATGTTCTCTCTTAGTTCTCCCAGCTCTAACTCTGCCTTTCAGTTTTTTCCTTCCATTTACATCGGCTGATCCCTACCTATGCTAATCAGCTGTGCCTACGAAAGACCACCTCTGTAAAGAGAATCCCCCCACCCCACTCTGGCAGATGTACAGTCTCTTCTCAGCCGGTAGGTGTTGTTCTTTATTGTCACACTCCCCCTTTATCACATGATCACAAAAGTGACAGTGGGTGGTTTGTCGTTTTACCATAGTACTCCTCCGTACTAGGACAGTTATTTCTTCCTCTCTGACTAATGCGTCAGAAGTACCAGGATCTAAATTGCTAATAGAATCAGACATCTCAACCAAAGAAGGCCCGGCCTCTCCCTCTCTCTCAGATGTTGAACCACTACTACTTGTATCGGAATCTGGTTCTCTCCATTCAGAACTTTCTGATGATGTGACATCGCTGTTGTCCAGTGTCCACTACTGGTGCTGAACAGAGACATGGGTGCATGTCTCCCATGTGCTGAGACATGCCATTGACGACCACCGATGGTGAACTTATCACTTCAGTGATACGACCTAGTCTGAATTTCGACATGCAACGTCCTTGCAGATTCTTCACCTAAACTGTACCCCCCTCTTTATAATGTTTATCGATTATTTGGTGATTCAGATGAGACACCACATTGACCCTTTTCACTCTGATCTGGTATACACATCATCCTTAGGCGTAATGTTGTACAAATACACAGCCTCCATAATAGGACAGCTCTTTCATGCAGCAATCCGCTTTACTGTGGTATGACCCTTTTCTATGATACCATTTCCTGATAGCCTGTATGCGTAGCATGGTCAGAAGTTGACACTCATTGATTCATGAACTGACTAAATTGTTGACTACAGAAGGCAGTGTCATCAGCCAAACTCTCGGCTGGGGGGGGGGGGGGGGTCATTAAAAAATACTGATTCTAATTGCTGGGTCACATGTGCAGCGTCCTGCCATTGTAGCTGCTGCCGAATTAAAAACCGTGTAGGACCACAATCAAGCAGTGACAAAAAATGGCAACCGTTGTAGTGTTATGCCTAGCCGGTTCCATACTTCATGCACACGAAGCCCTTCCTTTTCCATTACATTGGGGCTGGGTCTATCGTCTGACATTCCTCACAATTCAGAACAAATGCTCGTACTGCCGCTTTAGACATGGAAAGGTCGATTCTATGCACAAAATATAATGTTCGCCTGACTTCAGGATGCTAACTATGTAGATGAACCTCATTCAGCCGTGTTGCGTTCAGGCTCCCTGTGGCAAAGCACACACTGACTGTGTGGGTTCAATCTCTCTCTTCACATCATTAAGCCACCACTGTGGAACTATTGTCAATGAGTCTGCTCGGTTCTGATCAGATCTTACTAGTGTTACATCAACTGAAATATATTGTACTCTTTTACAAGTGAGATTATTGTGTCCAGTATTCACATTATGAGCATCTCGCTTGTGGTCTTAGTGCTCAACCGAAACTTTCCAGTGAGTGCATTAATCACCCAGTAGTATTACACACAAAAAGTCCGTTTTTATGTGTAATACATTGCACCTCCATTTAAGCGTGAAGTTTAATCCTTTTAGCACAGCATCTAGCTCTGCCACGTTTATATGTTGTGTATCCTTTGTTGGTTGCAACCAGCATGCATCATCAATGATAGCTCCATCGGCATCAAGAGCCACACCCAGAGCTAGCGAGCTTGTATCCACCCACACATCCAGTTCCTTCGTGTCCACACACCACTTTCCTTGGCAAGTGTGTCTGCTATCCTACACTTCAGAGGAGCATCGCTAACCCTGTCATCCCATCCCTGTGTGTCAGTTGTAGCACAACATTTGATAAATCCTGTCACCACTCGAAGCCATCCACACACGGGAAAGAGTCCCACCAGTTTACCACACATGGAGAATATACATCTTTGTGTCATGGTCATAGAACCGTCCACAGTACTGCTTCCTCGCCACCATCACAGTCGATCATGATCCTCTCATACTTCTAATCCAAGCACTCTTGCACAGTTTTGAAGCTTTTCGGAATCTTTACTAGTGAGTCCGTACAGGTCCAGATGCTTCTTCACGGATTCTACCGACACCACGTCCTTATTAATATATATATCATCAATATACGCCGACGTTGCTCTCCTTATCTTCTCATCCTGGGCTAAAACAGCCTCGGGTACAACCTGCATTACCAGAGGCGCCACATTTAAGCCGATCCCTTACCTAGTTAGACAATATCTTTGCACTTTAAACATCACTGTTTGGTACTGTCAGAGGGATCTTTTAACATGGATCTGTAGGTATGCCTTCCTGAAGTCCAGAATGGATACATTTGTTCCTTGCTGTTTCCATTCTTGCATTTTCTCTGTGCAGACATCTACATCACCAGTGAATGCATCAGCGTAGGTGTTTAATTCACCTTATTTTTATTGGTCTGCAGCATGGCCGTCAGTGGTATTAGTCCCTTTAGTGGGCCAAACTTCTCCTTATTATATGTCAGCTACCAACTGTTGTTTATCCAGGTCTGCAACTCGCATTCATGATCGTTCCTCAATTCAGTAGACATCGGATATTCAGAAATCCAACTTTCCAGTTTCTCTGGTGCACGATTTGCTGACCATTTCCATACTGCGACCCACATTCCCTTCCACTCGTCAAATTTTGCGACAAAATCAGCTTCATTAATACACAGCGCTACACATATGGGCTGCGTCTACCTAAACTCAACACTTCCAGACTGCGTTATGTGAACACTGCCAAGTGCCTTAATGCCGTCGATGCCAAGTAGCATATCAAAATCAAGAGGTTTCCCTTTGCATAACCAGCACATTGATGTCGGCAATGTTTCCAGTTTCTGTACGAATACTAATAGTGCCATTTCTGCAGCAGACTTGCATGACGCCATCTTCTGCTGTGACCACAACTGACATAGCTTTGTGCTCAAAATCAACATAAACTGTAATTATAAGTAGAGCCGAGTTCACATTCGGACTGGCGGAAAGACTCTGTTTCCCCAACAATTTCTGACCAGATGACCAGTCTTGTTTCACTGATAACAGCATTGATGTGGGGTCTGCATCCTCTGTATACAGTCTCTCTGAAATGATTACGGCCGTTGCATTTATAACATTTATAATCAGATCAGACAATGCCCACAAGTGGTTGAGTGATTCTGGCAGGCTATCTTTCATCAACGCTCGAGCTCAAGACAACAGCTCTTCTAAGGTCAGATCATTCACTCTGAAGAAGGACTGCAACAACCTTTTCGCAGGATCAGGAAGCCCTTGTACAAACATGCACACTATTACATGATTTGGTATTCCTCCAAATAGGACTGACAGTTTCCACAAATCTGACAAATACACATCTACAGTCTCACCTCGATGCAACACACGTGCCTCAAACTTCTCAAAGGCAGTAAATAGTGCTTCTTTAATCTGTGCTGTATCGGATTTCTCTTCTTTAGTCAGTTGTTGATAAACTGTAAACGCCCCCCCCCCCTGTTAGCCCATCAAGACGCTTCACTTCAGATAAGTCACACACTAATTCCACTTTCTCAATACATTCAACGACTGAATCAGTTCCATCAAACTCAGGAATTATCTTTACGTCGAAACGGCTGTCTATTTTAGGCCGACATAGTTTGTAATTCAGTAATGAAGGTCAACGTCACCACAATGAATACTGACCGATCAATCTCAAAACTTTAAAACTTAAAAACTACAAACTCAATGTTCTCTCTTAGCTCTCCCAGCTCTAACTCTGCATTCCATTTTCTTCCATTTACATCAGCTGATCCCCACATATGCTAATCAGCGGCATCTACAAAAGGCCACCTCTGCGAAGAGAATTCCCCCACCCCACTCTGACGGATGTACAGTCCGGAAGCATTGCATTCTCTTCTCGGCCGGTAGGTGTTGTTCTTTGTTAGAAATCGCACCGTTAAATCTTCACACTCGCCTCCTCCTCCTACCGAAAAGAGGAGGTGACCTTTAGGAGTTGACCTTTGGCAGTTGACCATAGAGATATATTTTGGCGTCTTTTTTGAACACGTGCAGTGCCAGACAATCATCTATTTGAGATTTCGCGGGGGAAGGGTCAACCCCGTATCAACTCAATGGATTTAATATTGAATTTTTCCTATGAACTTTAAAAGCATCTTTTTATCAGTTGACCTATTCGAGCAATGCAATAACCTCGTGGCAACTGAATGTAATTAACATCGAATTTTCCAAGAACTTCCAACTACGTGATAACAAAACTAAAAGATGGAATCACAGTACGTGAGTTTCTACTAATAAGGTAGGTGTGTCTTTTTAACGGTTGCGTTCCGTCTCCTATAGCCCTCATCTGTGTGAGAAGGAATTCAGCACGTCACAACAGTTTGAGGAAAGAAACTATTATGTCGTCAATAGTAACGTTTACCCTAAAATAAATTACTTGAATAGAAAAATAAATTATTAAAATTATTCTTGAATAAAAATAAAAAGTAAATTAAAACCATAATTTAATTTTAATTGAAAAAAGATTATGAAAGCTTTGATTAAAAATATAAAACAAAACAAATTCAATTCAATTTATTTGGCAAAAAATAAAACAAGGATTCTCAAGTTGTCATGTAAGGAAAGGGTGGTAAAGTTTGCACAGAAGAGGATACAGTAGATCAGCACCTGTCCAAATTCATCTTGAATTGATGCGTTGTTCGCGCATTTATTACCTCTCTTGGAAGTCTATTCTAGTGTCCAGGGATCCTAATCTAGAAATTGGCCCTCTTCCTGTTCAATCGAAATCGGGGATGAAATAGTTTATTGTGATGTCCACATATACCTCTTTCTTGTGCAGGAGTTAATAATAGGTCCTGAGGTATATCGTAATGGCCATTTAGGAGATTGTAGGCCAAAATGAGATCACTGTGTAATTGTCGGAAGAAAAAGTTAACGCCAGTAAATAGAGGAGTATCACACGAAATCGTTTGAAGGTACAAAGAGACTTTATTCAAGAGAGACTGTCTGAGCAGACGAGAAGGGCAAATAACTCGGTCATAATTAGTTATCGGCCCTGACCTATAAGTATACATAAAATACTGGCGTGACACCTTTTTTCTTCTTTTTTCTTAATATAAGGACTAACGGGCTTAGGCACTAAAAGTTTGTTAGAGTGGTTCAGGTAGGTTGGTTTCACTCTACGTCTGAGGTGACGAGCATGTTTATATGTATTGGCTGTCAACCAGACGGGCTGTGTTGTCTCTACCCTGTGGAGAGAGTCAACTGGAACCTCCCCCTTGGTTATAAATGAGGGTTGGCTGGTTGCTTGCTTTCTTTGTGGTACTCCATTGTCGCTGGTCTCATTGCTAATTGTTTCTGGGATGGCAGGCCTGGTATGCAAGGCCAAGTCACTATCGTCCTTGTCACTGTTGTCTGGGTATACAGGATTAATCCTTGGGCTGTGACCTGGGTGACTGGGGAATCTGAAGCCCAAAATATGGTGGCTTCCTTCTGTTGCTACATGAAGGAGCAGACTTGATATGTCAGGTGGCTGCATTCTGGAGCATTTCGGCTGTGGGAAAGGAGACTGGAAATAGCAGACAGTTGACATAAATTGTGTCAATCTAGGGCTGGCTGAGAACTGGCCTCGGCAGAGCTTTTCATAGGCCTCAACACAGGGCTTGTTATCAGTGAGAACTGTGGGATGGTGTTCTGACGGGATCAAATATGGGCCAAAATGCTTGATTGCTGCAACAATAGCCAATGCCTCGACTTCACACAGAAGCCAGATGGACTCGTGACCATTTAATCTTGCAGAAAAATGACCACAAAGCAGTAGCTTCCTTTCTCTGTCTGCATAAATCAGAGCGCCAATGTTATGCTGTTTAACGGATCCATCGGTCACGATCCACAACTGGTCAGCAGAACGGGGTGTGTGAATAGTTTTTACCGATTTCAAGTGCTTCTGAACAGCAATCAAGGCTTCCTGTAAGTGGTTGGATCACTTTACTGCATCTTGTGACTCTCTTCCCGCTGTTGCTTCATCTAAATGGCTAAGGAAGTGGGAACAGTTTGGGATGACACGGGTTAAGACCTTATAGGCTCCAATGAACGATCGCATGCCTCTTATTGTCGGGAGACTGACAGGAACTAAGTGTAGCAATTCTGTACGACCCAGCGGACAAGGATCTTTCAGACCATATACACACAAGGATGGATGCTTGCTTCGAGCATATAGTTTTGCTAGTCGACAATCTTAAATTGGCCTGAAACAAAGTGGTGAGGACTCTGCACCAAACTGAGTTCCCATCACAGTAAAGATCATTGGCAAGCTTTGCCACATTTCCCTCTACCATTAAGTTGCCGAGTACTTGAGATATCAGTTCCACCTAAGCTGTCTCCAATCCTGGCATGCCCATTGTATCCCTAGTGTTTACACGTATACCTCTGAAAGAGGTCACAACACGGAAATATTTCATGGCTTCCTTTGCTAAGGGAATTTGATAGAAGGTGCTAGTGAGGTCAGTTTTGATAATCCATCGCCACTGGTTTATCTTCCTCATAGTGGAGTCAACGTTCGGCATGGCAGATGGCTGAAGCTTTGAATAGCAACCAACGCTGGAAAATGTAGTGATCAGGTGGTGGTCTCCACTAGGTTTGCTGACTAGGAAAGAGGGGTTTATGTACTCCACCGCTATTCCCACATCTTCGGACTGGGAAAACACACCAATGTGTTCCAACTCATCGAACTTAAGTTGTAGCTCTCTTAGTTTGTTGTCATTATATTGGGGAAGTCGGCCTCAATGCTGGGGTGGTTGTGTAGGACCCATGTTAATTGTGGCCTCGAAATGATCAGATGAGTCGTTATACCTAGGTAAATCCTCTCCAAATACATTGGAGAATTTGACATGGAGTTGTTGAAATCCAATCTTTCTTGATGGGGATAGCATGTCATCTGGATCAATGACCACACAGGGAGTAATGATGGTCTTTTGGTGTTTAGTTGGAGTCGGGCAGGCACCTATCAGGCCAGGAGCTGTTGTTGCTGGAATTAACGTGGGTACAGCTTGACAGAGATGTTGTTATTTCTGTATCTGTTGTGATTCACTGGTGGTGTTGTCAAGCCGCACTTTGCCTTCTACATTCCTTGAGACTATGGGTTGCAGCCAACATGAATTCAAATGAGGCTCGATGGCAGACTCTTCGTGTTCGTCATCAGGCATGAAGAGCTCCAAGTACTCACCAGGCACAATAGTGGTCTGTCGGTGTGGAGTGCGCATAACTTTAGCACGTTGTACCTGTTCCACATTCGGGGGTGATGCAGTAGTCTGGAGGTCATAATGTTGTTTTATCGTCTGCCAAACACTTGCTAAGGACGTGGATGTCTTGACAATGGCACTCCGTGATATGGCGGGGCAGTAAATTGCCACCTGTCCCAACATCATCTCAACGATAATATTTTTCTGAAAAGCAGTGTGTCTGCAGAAATTAGGTACCTCAATACCATCATTTGTGAAGCCTCGGTGTGGGTGTGCGCATGATTTCTTCTCCCAATTTTCATCGAGAAATGGGGCATAGTGACTATCAAGGGACAGGCAGTACATAAGATTATTCTTCCACGCCTCAAAAGAAGAGATAGTCTTGTTCGTTCCAAGGCACCACTTCAGGGCGCGTGCAGAGTGAGAGATATTTGAGTAACTGATATGTATTTGAATGAAGTTATACCACTACTCACCACGTTGCTTGGCCTTTTGGCTAAGATCAAAGTGTAGTATCCGTTCCGATGGATACTGCACCCCATAGACTGGTATTGTCTTGGCCTTCGGGGCTTGATTTACGCCAGTCTATGGGTCTGTCCTGTGCAGTTCTAGGAGGTCCACCCTCCCAGGCTTCGCCTCCCCTCTTACTGCCTGAGGCGCCCCTACCGGGGAATGCCGACAGGGCTGCCCAGACAATTTTTAATGGCCAGAGTGCTCACCTCTCGGGCGCTTTCAAACCCCACTTTCCCGACCCGACCTTGGGTCACATCTTACTTGTGGGAGTAAGATAAAAACTGGCCTTGTGCCTAACTCCCGGAGAGGAGTAAATAAATACTCACCAGTTTGACTGTGTGTGAGGTTAAGAGACGCATCAGTAGTCTAGTCTTGTCTCTTCACGATAATACCTTCAGGCGATCGCCCAGTTATTTGATGGGTAATATTCTTCTTATTTATTAAAAAAAAAAAAATCTCTTAATCCTTTAGAAGTAGCGTATATGGGTAAATAAACCGCTTCCACCACGCCAATAAATAGAGGTGTATCACACGAAATCATTTGAAGGTGCAAAGGGACTTTATTCCAGAGCGTACAACCACAACCAAACGTAAACAATATATAATGGACGATACTGTTTGAGCAGACGAAAAGAGCAAATAACTTACTTATCGCCCCTGACCTATAAGTATCCATAAAATACTAGCGTAAGCTTATTGGGTCGACTTTTATAAATGAAAACCACCAAAATACATGTTATTTCCTCCATCTGGGCAAGTCATTCAAGGCTCATTTTAATTGTAAAATAATAAATTCAGAGTTAATAAGTTTAAAATACATTAATTACAGGTTGTTTATTTCACATTCTACGTGAAAATGTCAGATTCATGAAATTAAAACTTTATGGTCAAAGGGACACCACTCTTTGAGATTTCTCCGTTTAGTATTAAGAAGACCACGATTTATGCCCCTTGTTTAAGACTATTCGTAGAAAATTCGGGCAGTTTCAATTTTTTTCGGAATTAAAATTTCGAAAGAATCATTATTTTTAGATATCAATTTGTTAAAAAATTTTTTAACAGGAAATGGAAAATCAGTTTTTCTTTTATAAAAAAGTGTTTATCATAAATAATTATTTGTTTTTAGTGTTAAAATAAAATGTAAACTTATGCATGTAATAGTTTAAGGTTGTTGGCGGCGTGATGATCGCCTATCTCTTCCTCGGCCTTGTGCCTAAGGTGAATAGGAACATTTGCATGCATTGTTTTTTATTTTTATATTAAATATTTGCTGTAACCGTTACCGGAAAAATTACAAAAGTGGATTAAATAAGAAAAAATGACACAAGTGAAAAATTTAGATAAAAATCTCACGAGTTTATTAAAATCTTGGATACAATACATACAGGGAAAACATTAAGAAGTTTGTACAATTAAAAATAAATTATATCTATATTTAAAAGTAGATGAGAACCCTCAGCTGCCCCTCCCCCAACCTGCCAAAAAATGAAATTCTACTTTTTAGGCGATTACGTGTGAACAGCCCGAAAGCAAAAAACAAAACAAAAACAATTATTTTAAAATTCAAAGTGAGGGATTAGTTTCTCATATAAATTTAACGGAAAATGACCCCCCTCCCCCCATTTTCGGGCCATTCTAACTGTTTAGGACAGATCTAATTTTTAAAAATCTCTGGCAAAGTCGTAAAACCACACGAAATCGGCTTAAAAAGTAAAACACACAGAATTTATCTCCCATAAAAAAATTGGTTAACAGTCCTGTCCTAAAACGTAACAATGAGCTGGAAATGCGAATCATTTTATGTTAAATTGGAGAGCACTTTTTATGCCCGCCACCAATCACAATAAAGGATTTTTTTTCGTCTGCTCTGATTATTTTAAAAATAAAAAAAAAGTTTTTGTGATTAAAATATTTGCTGATTTTACAATATTTTTTTATCTTCCGTTTATCTTTATTATTTATTTTAACGTTTCAAAATAGAATTAACGTTAAAGTGTAGTATCTGTTCTGAGACTATACTGTTGTGATGGGATACCTGACTCCCCTCAAGGCTGATAAGTGTATTAGTCTGTAGTATATATATACTATGAACAGAAGTATGTATGGTGGACTGTATTCGACGGTATTCGAGTGTATTACGTTATTAAGAAGGGGGATGTTGTCCCTCTCTTAGGTTCAGACACGAAATGAATTAACAAAACCTCTTTATAACAACAACGAAAAGGGTTTTTTTTTTTACAAAGGTTACCTATAGCGTTTGGTATAGGTAGAAATAAAGTTGGACAGTGTCCAAGAGAGGAAAAGGAAAGTAGGACGTTCTTAGAGCTGCCGGAGGTCTGTCAGCAACTATCTTCAGGCGAAGATGGTAGTTGCTGGCACGCCCAGTGGACAGGGGCAGAAGAGAGAGAAATAGTGACATTTTCCGGAGGGAGAAAATAGGTCTGTTTATGACCACTACAAGGTTAATCCTATTGGATTACTGGTAGTGCTATTGTTTTGTACAAGATATACGTTGTAATAAACCATCCTCTTTTAAAAACCTTACACTCTGGTTATTTTTGTTATTATAACTTCTAACCAAGTTATATCACCTGGCAGCGAGAATTTCAAAAACGAACTCATTAAAAATATGATAAAGTCAACTATATGAACTGGCAAACAAGGATTCGAAACGAAACCAAATTTTAGAATATATTCAGTCATACGCGTGCTTTGTTTTATTCAGTAAATACATGCAAGCCACATTGTGAGCAAAATAATCCAACTGACGTTGATTTAAAGATATAAACTGTAAACGTGGTTCGCTAATCGAATTCACACTACAAAGAAGAATTTACCTCTACAAAGTACAAAAAAAATAAAAGCATATAAGAAACAGTTTTTATAGTCGGACGTACATATGCGCTAACGAACAAGGATTACTGTGGATTTTTTTCCCCAGTACAACTAAAAAACATCTAAAAAATAGGCGTGTCAAAGAGGAAAACCTTTTAAAAAAGTAAGAATACTTTTATTGTTCAATAAAAAAATGGGCCGTGACTCAAATGAGAACTCGAACCATTAACATTATGAACTATACAAGATAAAAGTTAAATACTTTTTAGTAACTAATAATAGTACACTCACTGCTATTACTTTTTCAAAAAAAATTTTTTTTTTGTTTGTGTTGAGTTTTCAGAATTTTCAATATGGAACAATTAGTCGAAATGATTAAAATGCTCTGTACAAGCATGCAACAACAACGACAACAGCATCAAGAGTTGCAGCAACAAATACTGCAGCAACAGAAAAGTTTCGAACAAATTCTGAAACAGACTACCGGTGAAAGAAAAAAAACAGTTTTTTTCTGCCGAAGGAATTGCAAATTCTTTATCTGAATTTGTACACAAGCCTGATTCTGGCGTTACAGTTCCAACATATTTCAGACGATTTGAAATGATATTTACTAAAAGGTACTTAGATTGATCGGATGAAGAACGGGTAACCATGTTATTACAGTAATTGAGAACAGAGGAGAATACCAAATATACGAACTTGATATTGCCCAGAAAACCTGAGGAAGTTTTATTGGATGAAACTATAAATATACTGTCGAAGATATTCGACGAAAGAAATAGTCTATTCTACACACGATACAAATGTCTACACATCAAGAATATGGATAACGAGGATTTTTTGGCATACACAGGAACAGTAAACTCTTTGGTTGAACAATTCAAGATAAATGAAATCCCCAAAGTTTTATTCAAAGGTCTAATCTTTGTTCAAGGAGTAACAGCCCCTAAGTACAAAGAAATAAGGTCTAGAATCTTAACAATGGTGGAGCAAGACACGAAAATCACATTACAAAGAGTGACGGAAGAATGTCAGCATCTCATTAATGTTAAAAGGAATAATACCCAAATTGAGGAAAAAAGTGTTGCCAAAGTACAATGCATAAAACCCCCAAAAATCTCCTAAATTCAAAAGGACAGGAAAATGTGAGACATGCGGAAATAATAAGCATATTAAAGATGTATGTTGGTATAAGAACAAATTCTGTGAATCTTGCGGAATTAAGGGTCATAAATGGTCTGTTTGCTGCAAGAATACAAATAAGAATTTTGAAAAAGTAAACATTGTGTTACCAAATCAAAAATACGTAGATGTACGTATAAATGGTTGTACAATCACTGTTTTTACTGGATTCTGGCTCAGAAATGGCAAAGGAAAGATACGGATATATTAGAGGAGAAATATTAGGGTCACCAGCGAGCAAGTGCTCACTCTACATGTATGAAGAAAGGAAAAGACTACAAACCAGAATAGAATTTAGTGAATTAAAAATGAAAATAAACATTATTAATTAACAAACAATTTATTTTAAATAAGGCAGGTTAGTTTTAATGAGTGAAAATGTTCTTTGTAAAGTTTATTCAACTCGTGTTCTTTGTTAGAAATGTTCATTTTAATTAGGCAAGTACGACGAGGCTAAAGATGTGTATGTCTATTTGTTAGTGTGTGCGAGTGATAATGTGATACTGTATGTGTGAGTAGGTTACCTTATTCTGCGACTATGTGTGTAAGTAGGTATGTGCGTGCAATCCAAGGAGAGCTTGTACGTATTTCTGAAGTGTCCTTCTTTGTTGCCTCCAGATGAGAGGCCGGGATAGAGGGAGAGCGTCCTTCTTCTGTGTTCCTTCGTGGTCTGTCGTAAAAGAGAAAGCTCTGCGTATTCTCTTGTTCTTTGATAGGGGTTATGAAGTTCGCGTTGGTTTATTACTTTCGGTATAGACGTGCCAGTTACTGATTGGCTGGACCATACTGAGCTAACATGCTTCTGCGGGAAATCTTTTGTTTGTTTTGGTGCGTGAAAAGGAAAGCGTACGTACCCCAATGAAGCAGAGTAAGAAAGAGAGTAGCAATTCACGCCATTTGCTTTTTAACGTGCGTCTGGATCGTCTGGTTCACCACAGTTCCCTTTTTGGGGAGTGAGGTTTTCGCCACATTAAAAACCAACCTGGAGAGGCAAGTAAATATGACAATGTTTTTTTTACATGTAGAAAATTTTCCCCCTTTTTAAAAAGTTTGCTCAAAAATAAATCAATAAACTTTTAAATAAAATACCCATGTTTTAGTTAAGTAAAACTCCTGTAGCAGCTTAAACCGTAGCTTGCTAAGGTGTTGACATCTGTTGCATCTTAGAAAAGGTGCTAAGATCCACACTGACAATTAAATGTAATAATAAATGTTGGAAAATTAGTAAAACCAAGTAAAAACATGAATGTCGGCCTTTTGGATAAGAACAAAGTGTAGTATCTGTTCTGATGCTACACTTTGATTATTCTGTCCCCTGTCAATGAAGAAGTCTTTCTAGACTCAGGCGATTTTTTTAATTTTTGTTCCAATCCAGAGTGCTCCTTTTGGGGGAACTCGATTTTCCTCTTATATTAAAAACCGATTTGTGACTAACTCTGCCAGTGTGGGGAGGCAAGTAAATAGGAACAGCAGATTAGATGGTGAAAGTGCAAAATAGTTAACAGTCAGGAAGTCGTAAACAAAAAAAAAACAAAAACAAATGTCTTATACCAAACACAGTAGAATTTAATTATCTACTTTTAAAACTAAAGGAGAGGGAGCCTAAACCGCCCTTTCTGAACGATCCTAATTTTCTGTTGATGGATTGTTCTTGCTTTGTATCATTTTTTCCTATTTATCTACTAGAGCGATTTTTACTGTGCCATTTTCCGGTTCCATTTTATCTGTGCCATTTTTACCGAGCACCAAATATATTTGTATACATTTGCATGAAAGAGAAAGTGAGCTTATTAGCATCTTCTCATGGACTGCAAAATCAAATCCTATAATATTTTGTTATAAAAGAGGTTAGGGGAGGTGTTAAATTTTCAAATACAAGCATTTACACATGAAACAAAGAAACAACACAGAAACAACAATGTATGCAAAATACATTTATCCTCACAAACCCAACAGGGTTCGCTTTAAGATTGTGTCCATGAAAATGTGTACAATAAAATATGAGAAGAATGTGTGTGTGTGTGAGTTGAGGGAAATATTTTACATACCGTAAAATGCATGTTCCGAGTGCATAAGTATAGTTAAGTGTGTGATCATCAACGACCATCCCTTTTTATATCACTGATTGTAGAACCTTCTACAGTCCTGAAAGGGGAGATAATTCGGGTCTGAAACGCCCCCTGATGAATGTATGTGTTAGTGTGTAGAAAAGGGGTATGTAATGCTACAAATACCCCCCCCCCTCAGATTGAGAAAAAGGTTTGTTTTTTTAATCTATTTTAATGTTTTAAATAATATAACTATGTTTTAAAGTTGTGTTGGAATGTCACTTTTCTACCAGATTTAGTTTGTGTTCTTGTATTTTTTTCTGGTTGGGTGTATGCATTTGGAGTATTGGATTCCTCTTTGGTGTTGGGCTCGGTATAAACGTCATGTGTCTGTTGGCTTAGCTGTAATTTTTCCACTATATTTTGGCCACCTTTTATATATTCTATTTCAGTTGAGAACTGTGATATATAGTCAAGGTGATGAGATTCTCTGGATGTGTATTTGTCCGGGTGTGAAGATGATGCACATGTTAGCAGTTTGTGTATCTGTGTAGATGGTGAATTGTCTGCCTTCGAGCACATATTTGGAATGTTTGATTGCAAGATAGATTGCTAAAAGTTCCCTTAAAATGTGCTGTTCTTTGATTGTGTTTCGCTGAGCTTAGAAGAGAAGAAATATATGGGTACCTTGGTGTTATCAATCTCCTGATGTAGCATCATGCTTACCACAGATGTGCTTGCATTAGTGGTTAGGGTTAGTTTAGTCTGAACGTTGTTGTGATATTTATTATTCTGATCTTTGCACATAAGGATGTTTTGCTAAATAATAGATGATGGTGGATTAAGAGAGCTGTTCGACTGCTGGTAGGCTTTTGATTTTTGTCTACCATTGTCTACCATTTCTTAATCCTGTGTTACCTTTTCCTGTCCTCTAGGTAATAATCGTCCGGGGTGGGTTATTGCCTTTTGATTGGGCTTTAGCTGTACATTACATTATGTCAGTGAGTTACGTGAGTTTGGTGTAATTTGTTAATGCAGATTTGGCTTTGTTGAGTTGTTTCTGTGTTAAGTGCAAGTGTTTGTTTTTGTTCTGCAAAATATTTGTCAGTATCTCGGAGCAGTCTGGGATAACACAACAATAGTAATTGATGAGTCCTATGAATCGTCACAACTGACGAAGTTGATGGTTCGAATTGTAGTACTGCTTTTACCTTTTCAGGCAGGGGTGTGATTCTGCCTTCATTAATTTAATGTCCTGTGGGCATCGTCTTTGCATATCGTTCCAAAGTGTTCTGGCGATTGGCGTCCTACCAGAGATTTCCGTCGGCTGAACTCAACTACTGTTCCAGATCGCTATCATATCCCTCATATTAAAGATTTCACTCAATCTGTGGAAGGGATAGGTTAGACCAGCATTTATCTCTGCACCGGTATCCACTAAAAATGTGTAATCCCTGTTGCATAAACATAAGTGACCTTTTCTTTTTCCTCCAGTCACAGTTGTCACTGTTACTGACTCGAATGGAAAGTTTCCTGTTGTTTTTAGTCGTAAGGATTATTACATTTCCTAGCATTGTGGCCAAATTCAAAATGGTACTAACAAGTACTACCCTAGAGTTGGCTGTCAGAAGACCTCTCTCTGCTACGACTTTTATAGTGCCTGCCTCGGGACTGTGAACGACTTCTCGGCTCCATGTTTTGGGTTTTCAGCATGCACTACATTTTGTTCATTTCAACCTTCAATTCTTGCAGCTTGTTGCGTTGACTGCTGGGAGTGGCGAGTGTGCTCATCCTCTGTTAACGGCTGCTGGAGTCGAGAATCCTATCAGCCAAGTGGTCTGAAATATACGGAAGATGGCGACAGCTCTGCTTTTACGTTTTCATGTTGCAAACAATGGGTCATATTGCTGATTAATGCTAAATGATAATGATGTTCCACAGGTTCAACTATGGAAACCTTGTTACAACTTTTACTTCTAAACAATAGGGTACGGTCATCTTCTTCAGGCATGAAACGCTAAGGCTGAAACGTATGACTGTCGACGTTGCTAACATTGCACACTGCCCGGTGGTGTCTTTGGCCAGACTCGAGAACCTCACTGAACTGCTCAATCGGTAGTAGCGACGGGCAGTGTTTTCAACGGCCTTTGGACCAGTTATTCTCAGAAATTTTGTTTAAAAATTGTCCCCTTATTATTCTATTTCTTCAAAAACCTTTCTTTCCAAGAAACTCAGATTCTTAAAGTTCTTTCTCAAAGGATAATTTCCTCGCTCTGCCAACGACGGGATGCGACAAAAAAGTCGTCTGAAAAACTTGAAATATTCTATCGACTCTTTTGAGAACGCTTCTATTTATCTTGCTCCCACAAGGTAAGATGTGACACAAGGTCGGGGAAGTGGGGAAAAACCAGCCCTCGAGAATTTGAACACTCTGGCCATTTAAAAATTGCCTGGGCAGCCCCGTCGGCATTCCCCGGTAGGGTGCCTCAGGCGATTAGCAATAAACTAACTCCTTCTCAAAGGGTGAGAAGGCAAAGCCTGGGAGGGTGCACCTCCTAGAACTGCACAGGACGGACAACCGATAGACCGGCGTAAATCCAGACCCGAAGGCCCGGACAATACCGGTTTATTAGGCGGGGTAAAAAACCCTATTTGCTTTGCTCTGTACATAAAAGGGAAGAATAAAAAGTACGTTTATTTCACCCTTTTAGAGCCCTGTGCTCTTTACATAAAGGGGAATGACAAAAAGTACGTTGATATCACCCCTTTAGAGCCCTTTGCTCTTTAGATAAAGGGGGGTTGAAGAAAATTCCATCAACGGAGAACAAAAAAGGACATGTTCTTTCTCTAAGAATGAGTTGGTACTGCTTTAAAAAAGGTGCCAATAGCAGAGTGTAATAAAAAAACACGTGTTACTTGGAAGCCAAGCTTTATTCAATTAAAAAAGGAATACAAAATGGTGGCAGATATGGCCAGTTTTAATACGCGTCAGCTAACGACTTCCGGCTTCGGGAGCACGTATGGAAGCCCATACGAATGTAATATAACATTCTTCCTTGCTAGAAAGAAAAAAACACAGTGTCTTCAATAATGTAAGTTTTACTTAAAAAAATTTTTTTTTTTTACTTTTGTCTTTTACTTTTTACTTTTTTACTTTTACGAAAGTAATATTACATTCCTGTAAAAAAAAAAATATTTTACTTGCTACTCCAGCCAATCTCCATATCGATTGGGAGGTTTTGGTACCCGACTGGATCGCCTTAGTTCAGGCTGGGCCAATGTATCATAGACCCCGTTATGACATGGCTTTGATACCTGACTAAATCGCCTTAGTTCAGGCTGGACCAACGTGTCATCATAGGCTCCGTTATGGCCTTGTATATCATCCCGTACAAAGTGGTTCCCTCTCTCTTGTTCCTCAATAGGAGACCTTAAAATTGTCTGGGCTTCGGGACAAGGTGCCAAGTCACGAACAGACACAGTAGAGTTTCGTCTATCTGGGTACCTAATGTGTTAAGGAGCTCAACTTGGTTTACATAGGGTTCGTTTTTGTTCCTTACAAACCTTCTTAGCAGTACGGGTTCAAGAGTCATTAGCCAAGAGGGAAGTGAGTTTCCATGGGAGGAACGGCGCTGGAATGCGAAGAAACGTTCATGCGGTGTGGCGTTAGTTGCCGTACACAACAATGATCTCTGTGAGTGGAGCACCTCGGCAAGTACAAGTTCCCAATGTTTTTCAGACAGGTTACGCGATCTAAGAGCTAAACGAATCGCCTTCTATATAATGCCATTAATTCTCTCTACTTGTCCGTTTCCGGTTGGATGATAAGGAGTGCTATTACTAGTGGCAACTCCTTTCTGGGAGAGATAAGATTTCAGCTCCTTGGACATGAAAGATGTGCCTCGATCTGAATGTATATAACTTGGCATTCCACATAGGCTAAATAGCAAATCTAAACATTTGATCACTGTTGCTGCATGCATATTGGGACATGGAAAAGCAAAAGGGAAACGAGAGTATTCATCAACTATAATTAATAAGTAACAATTAGTTGATACACTAGGCAGAGGACCTTTGAAATCAACACTAAGTCGTTCCATAGGTTTTGTTGCTTTTATAAGAGTTCCTTTTGGTAAGCGATAGAATTGAGGTTTTAGCTCTGCGCAAATCCTACAAGAAGCACACATCTTCTTTACCTCTTCTGTAGAAAAGGGGAGATTCCTTGCTCTTACAAACTCAAGCAGTCGAGTTATCCCCGGATGACACAGTCCATTGTGGAGATCAGTGAGTGTAGATGTATTAAAGGTTGAACAAGTGTATGCTCGGGAAAACGTGTCAGGGACCACATTATCTTTACCAGGACAATACTTGATAGTGTAGCTGAATGCGACAAGTTCCAGTCTCCATTCCTGGATTTTTGCATTCTTAATTTTCGTACGCCTTTTAGTATCGAACATAAAGGCTACTGACCGCTGATCGGTAATCAAAGTAAAGTGGCTTCGTGCCAGATAGTGGCTCCATTTACGCACTGCCTCAATAATGGCAGTCGCTTCTTTTTCTACGATGTGGTATTTTAGTTAACTGCCCTGTAGTGTTCTAGACATAAACGCCACAGGTCGTCCTGCTTGATTAAGAACGGCAAAAATCGCAACATCGGACGCATCACACTCTACCTCAAAGGGCAAGTTTTCATCCACCGCCTGCAGAGTAGCCTTTTCCAATTCTATTTTCAGCAAGTTGAAAGATTTCAAGGCCTTCTCTTCCAATGGGAATTTTCTGGCGTTTTTTAGCGGTTCAATTTTGTTAGAAAATTCATGTATCCATTTTGCATAGTGCGCAAACATTGCAATCATCCTTTTAAATAATTTTAAGTTCTCGGGTGGATGAAGCTCCTTTAATGGGCGAAGTCGCTCGGTATCAGGCTTGATGACACCATTCCCAACACAGTATCACAGCACGTTAATAAAAGACACGGACTTTACAGTTTTTGATTGGTTAAAAGTAAGGTTTCTCCGACCGACAGTGTCTAGGAACTGCTTTACATTTTCTATCATGTTTCTCCTGAGTATGTCCTGCAATTGTTACATTGTCAAGGTACGGGAAAGCACTACGCAGGTTCCCCTCTTTTACTATACTGTCCATAGCCCGCTGGAAGGCAGCGACCCCATTTGTAACTCCAAACGGAATTCTACAAAACTGATACAAGCAACCATTTGCCTCAAACGCGGTATACCTTTTATCAGCCTCATTCAGCGGCACTTGGTGGTAGGCACTTTTAAGATCAAAAGTGGAGAATACCTTGCATTTTGCAAGATCATTCACCATGTCGTCTATCCTTGGCAATGGGTAGGCATCTAACTCAGTGTATTGGTTAATTGTTTGGGAATAATCCACACATATCCACATTTTATGTCGGTGGGTGGGGTCCTTCACTACCACTATTTGGGCTCGCCATGGTGATATATGGCTAGGTTAACAACAACATAGCCCTTGGAACGAGTATTCAAGGTTTTCTGAGCCATAGAAATGCCTTTATTGGACTGATAAACTTTTAGTTTTAGTTCCTGCACAATTCTTTCATTAAGATAGCTGTCAGTACTGCAATAATCCAGGAGAGCATTTAATCTTGTCCCGTTAATAATCACATGCGTTGCAGCTGGCGCGAGTCCTTGTGGTATGTTGGTAAATGTGGTCAGTAAGTGAGAACCGACCAATGTTGCCACTGAACTTGAAGACTTAGATTTGCAAACGCGGGCATAATGTTCTTTCTTGGAGCATTTATTGCAAGTAGCCTCGCGGGCGGGACAGCTATCTCTTGAATGATAGGAGAAACCACAAAAGAAACATTCATGATTCTTATATGTTGCAGCAGTAACCGATTCACTGGGAGGAACTTGAAGACTAGAACAACTACATTCACATACCCGTAGTGATCCTGGGTCCACGACCGTAGCCAGGTAGGTATCCGGAGTTGCATACGCATCACTATTACGCTGGGCTATATCCAACGCAGAGGCTTGACTGTACGCCGTCAGAAGGTCCAGCGTTTTATTCTCCAGGAGCCGCTGTCGTATTGAAGGCGAGGATATTCCAGAAATGAATGCGTCACGCATTGCCTCGTCGCCACACTCCTCTGCACTGTGGTCGCGGAAGTTGCAATTCCTTTTTAGTTTCTCCAACTCTCGGAAAAATTCGTCCATCGTTTCTCCCGGCTTCTGCCGTCTGGTTGCTAGTATATGTCTTGCAAAGACTTCATTCGGTGTTTTAATAAACAAGCTGTCCAGCTTTGCTATAGCAGCATCAAAGTTCGTACATGTCTCTATAAATTCATAAACATTAGAGCTCACACAGCTTAACAGGGATCTGTATTTGTTCGGTATCATATCTTCATAATCTTCAAGGTAATTACTTAATATTGCACGCCAGTGTCGGTATTCTTTGGCAGCTGTCGGTAGACTGGGATCAATGTCTAGGCATTTTGGTTTCCATGTCACATCCATCTTAGTATCGTGGTAGACATAAAAAAGTTTTTTTAAACATTTTTTTTTAGTTGAATATATTGTAATAAAAAACACGTGTTACTTGGAAGCCAAGCTTTATTCAACTAATAAAGGAATACACAATGGTGGCAGATATGGCCAGTTTTAATACGCGTCAGCTAACGACTTCCGGCTTCGGGAGAACGTATGGAAGCCCATACGAATGTAATATAACACCGAGTTTGGCCGAATAGGCGACGACCTTGACAGTAAAGTCTCGTAGTACATTTTCAGTACGCCTTCGCCAACCCGACTGCTAATGTTATAACTGTGGTAATGAGACTCTGAACGTACCGACACGTAGTTCAGCCACGAATGTAAAATGTGCACAGGCCGAAAACCCGATGAAAGGAAATCAGCCCGTACTTCATAAATGAATGCACATCCTATCACAAATTATAAACATATATATAAAGCACCAAAACAAAATTAACAGTACATAACAAGTATTTATTTATTTAAAAAAAGATGCTGGTTTGTATTTATTCGGAGAAAGTCGATCCGAAATAAAAGTTCATTATAGCAAATATGAAGGCTTATAGCCTTATTGAAAATTAAAATAGGAAAGTTCTTTTTCCTGACACCAAAGCTATAATTGTGTCGAAACCAAATGTTATAATTGTTAAACTTATTTTTCACGCGTTTCTGCGCGAGTACGATGCTCTTTTGTGAAGAGACCGTAACGAGTTCAATTATATCAATTAAAAAGGCTTCTAGCCGTTATGGAAATAAAATAGGAAAGTATTTCCCCCCTTTTTTTTTCTTCTGAACTCGAGGAAAACAAATGAGAAAACAGAACACAAACAAAATGAAAGTTGATTTAGGACAATTAAATATACGATTCTTTTTTGTTTGTTGTTGTTTTTTGATTTGTCCTGATTTGTAAACACATACCTTTTTCTTTTGTTTTGTTGACGACGGAGAGAAGGATATTTTATAGAATTTTGGATTCTATGGTTCGCGGTTAACGAGCTGTTATTTTCTTTAGGGCCTTGAGATATACATAATCTCGACGCTGGAGAGGCTATTTGATTTACTGATCGGTCGTAATCAAATTTTGTTGATGGGATTTTCTTAGGTGTCCGCTTTTAATGTCGGTTCGAGACCTTCTCCTTGCTTTTGTGTGCGGGGATAATTTTTCTGAAATCTGACGGCTGGGTGAGCAGTCGATTTTCGTCTAGGCGTCCGTTCTTCGTGCCGGTCTAGGATCAACTCCTCGTGTTTTTTAAATTTTTTTTCCTCCTCTCGATTTTCCCGCTCTCTATATTACAACAGGATTCTCTCCCCTGATTGATTGAGTCTTTCGCCCACGCGTTCGCGTGGGCTGATGTCCTCTGGCAAACATCCTGTCGACACAGTTTCTGACCAACTTCGTCGCCTCCACCGTCTTCTGTATTAGTAGGGGAACATGTGCCTACAAGTCCCCCGCTCCCCCTTTCACGCTTTATGGGGAAAAATATGTAGATATAACACTAATATGCCTCACCCACCTCATCGTAGAAGGCAAAAAAAGCCCAAAATCATGACGATCAACCGTCATACAGTGGCAACATGTTGACCCCCCACCCTGACACATCTCGCAGACTACAAAGGAATACATTTCCGAAATGGGTTATTTAATTGAACCTTCGTGGGTTATTTAATTCTAAAACAATATTTTTAGAAGAATAGTAGTAATACTATTTAACCCATAGATTAAGATAAGAGAATTAAAACTATTTCTAAGAGAATTAGTCCGAATATAATGTCGCAGATCAGTATCTCAACCACAAGTTTACAAGATCTATTTAAAGAAAAAAGGATCCCCTAAAAACAAAAGAAAGAAAGCAAGCCACAAATTTACTGAAAATTTAAACGTAAATGTTTTTAACAACCACACTAAAACTATAGGAAAAAGTATTGTTTTCATCATTGTAATGTCGTTGACTCGGCTCGCAAGACTAAAACAAAAGATAAAAGATAGAAAGAACCAAGATAAAAGATATGCACGTGTTTACATTTCGCGATAAAATCGTATCAGCTGTATTTTTTTAATACGAAACTGGAAGATTATCGTATTGTAACACACACTTCAAAAATAAAATAAAATTTGAAACTCGAAAACAGAGAAAAATAGAAAACAGTAACTTACCTAACTGAATGCAGAAAAAAAAACCAAACACTTAAAAATATAAAATGAAGTTTATAAACAAGTTTTTTCCTTTCTTTTACAAATAATTAAGTCTTTTTCATAAAAATACAAAATTACTAATTATTTTTATAATTAAAAACGAACAGCGGTCGATATTTCAAACAATAATAAATGTCGGAATTTTAAACCGATGAGTTGTGAAGAGTAGGGGGGGGGAGAAAGAAAAGATGACTTCTAAAACTCTTGCTTGCTCTAGGCAGCCTCGCCGTCTCACGGTTAACAAAGCTAAAAAAGAATTTGATAATAAGGTTGCAACGGGATTTGAAATACACTGCAAGATGGAAGACCCAGTTACTCAGGAGGAACTAAAGCAAAAAAAGAAAATTGCTACGTTTGTGGAAGGGTTTAGAGCATGAGAGTTTTTCAGCAGAGGCGTTCTCTTTATTTGAATGAGAAATAAAAGGCCGGTTAGAGGAGCAATTGGCTGCTGAAGAGGATGCAATATCCTCGACGCAATTAAATTAAGCCTTTTCATTGTTCAAATTCAAGGTTCGACAACGGTTGGAGGTATTGCGTAAGGATGTTTTTAAGAAGTTAAGAGAACACAAGTGTAAGAGTGAGATAAGACATACTGGCCGAAGCCAGGCTTTATTCTGAGAGAGACAGGAAACGGATGCTGATGCATGCCGGGAGTAGGCAGGGAAAAGAGAGGAGGTATAGTCCAACGTACATGGGTGGGGAGCATAATGTAACAGAGGATTGTCTGGGAAAGACCCCAAGTGTCTCACTGGAAGAAACGAATATTGACTCTCCGAGTCTGAGAATATTCAATAATATCTTGTAATTTGTATTTTTTTGCAATCATATATGAACAAAATATTTTATATTTTAAAGATTTTTTACTTAATTGAAAATTGCGAAAATCACGAACATTCTCATATCATTTTTCTAAGAAATGGCTTAAAAAATGTTTTACAAAGTAGTAAAAATCTAAAACAAAAATCACTGAATTAATTTTTGGTAGATTTTTATTTCTATTTTGTAAAACTGCGCGTGACAGATACGTTTTTTCTACATTTATTTGATCTTATTTGTTGCATTAAAGATTTTGTAAGATCCGTGGCATCAAAGTTATTTTAATTTTGTAAAAAGCAATGTTATTTTTGAAAAAAGGATAAAAGAATAGGGCTCTTAAAACTAAGTATTTTATAATATACGAATGATAAATATGAATTTTGCCCAAATTGACTGAGAACACTCGTGTTGGAATAAAGTATTCTTGCAATGGATATGTCGCCGTTCACTCTTATCAAAGTCAAGAGAAAAGGAAAACGCTGTTCCCATTAACCCCTCTGACGTATATCGACCAGTCTGCATTTAGCTTATATTCTTGTACCAAACTTAGAATTAGCACCTCGTTAGCGGCTTTCATGGTGAGTCGCACTTTTATATACTGATTATCATGTTCTGTACGCAGCAAATTCGCATCCTCTATGACAACTCCATTAGATTCGACGACAACACCAACAGCCAATGAGTCTGCGTCCACCCACATATAGTCGGGCCCATCCACTATTTGTTACATCAGTTATCGGTCTCAAGAGAGCATCCAGGGTAAAGTCATCTCATCTTTACATAATCACAGTCGCGCGGCATTTGATGAACGACGCCACTACTCACTGCCATCCACAGACTGGGAAATAATACTCTACCGTAGGAATTCAATTTTACCCTAAAGAATTCAATTTCTCAAAATAAAAGACTCAAAATAATCTGCCACAGGCATAAGAACATGAAGGAGAAGGTGTTCAATGAGGTTGAGCTAAACTATATGAGAACAGAAATAGCAGACCTTATAGACCTTCCCAAAGAATGACTAACTACCATAGATCCTCTTCATCACTAGGATCCCCTTTATTAAGTGGCTCATGACAGGTCTCACACCACCATCAGCTGTGTATTTACAACCACCAGATAGCCCCTCACTGAACCCTGTTTCTTCCTCGCCACTATCACCGAGACCACTGCCAAAACCTTCACTGAAACATAACCATTACCTATGGAATTGCTGGAGCCAGATCAACAGTGAGTCCCGAAAGAAGAACTTGGTAACACCATTGAGGAAGTCTGGATGATGAGAGTGGAGGAAAGACCTCAACTGCCTGAAAGCCAAGCCTCAGGATCTACCAAGGCAGTAATAAAAAGAACAAACATCGCTCTCCAAAAACTTGTGCTAGCCGACACATTCCTTACAGAGCTGAACCAGGTTATGTATGCTGCAGGACTCTACATTGTTAGGAAAATCTAGTAATAACGAAGGTCCAAAGAAACGCGAATCACTCTGCCCGTAGATAACAACGTCCTCTGTCAACTTCCAAAGCAGATCTCACCGTTCGTCACACGTGCACTTACTTTGCACCGACTCGTTTTAAGACGGTAAGAGACCCGCTTTTATTATACTGAGGCACACCTAATTTGCATGCGTGCAACGTGACTTCGCGAGACTCTGCGTGAACCGTACGTAATAAAGGTTCATGGACGCCATGTTGAATTCTTTTCTTTCATCCGCAGCGCACAGGACAGACAAACATGAGGACGTTTCGCAGGTAAGCCCCCTTCATGTTCCCCACAGAAAACACCCATTCAATTCCCAAAGTAATGGAAGTCCAGAGCACCAAGAACAACACTACCTTGGAAACTGAAATCTCAGAAGCATCTTATGTAGAAACGAATTGTCTCAGATCAAACAATCCCTTGCAACCCCTACAATGCAGGGGCGACTTCAGAACATCATCTGCAGGCTCAGTTCAAAATATAATACAAATATAAAAGGAATAAAAAAACGTTGAAGGCAAGATTCCAGCACTTGCCAAAAGAATAGAAACAAAAGACAATAAGAACAGGGCGAAAGTAAAAGACAAACAGTTAAAAAAATGTGAGACTGTTCTACCGGAATCTCATAAGAGAGACAATAACGGTGGAAAAGTACCCCAAAACAAGCCTCTGTTTTAGAATGAGAGACCATTCAATGAAAAGGCCCAGTGGATTTTCGATATAGTTACGAAAAAATCAAAACAAGCATGAAATGCCAGAGCCAGAGCAAGGAATAACGCCTGGTATAGTAAAGAAAGTTAGATCGATTCCAGAATTCCAAAAAAAAAAGATCATAAACAACTTACCCAATTTCTATCTGAAGAAATTAACAGCATTTTATAGTCACTGCTTCACCAGATTGTTTAAGGGTGAGAAGGCGACACCAGCATGGCTAGTAAAAGGCTATACAACTCTCATACCCAAAACGAGTGAGACACAAAGCCCTAGTAGATACAGACCAATCTACTGTCTCACTACGACCTACAAGCAATCCACTGACCTGGTTTAACACATCTTGTCTGGAGCATATCTCGAAAAAAAAACAAGCAGGATGAAGGAGGAAGTGTTTTGGCACTAAGGACCAGTTATTGATTAACAAGACCATCCTTGAGGACTGTGGAAAGAGGCAGAAAAATCTAAGCATGGTTTGGATTGATTATCAAAAGGCATATTATAGTGTGCACTACTCGTAATCAAGAAAACCATGGCTGACCATATGAAGATGTGGCAAACAACCATGTCATTAAGCCGAATCAATGGAACAATAACAATTCCTGATGTGAAGATCCGAAGAGGAATCTTCCAATGATATAGCTGTAATCAAGTACAGGACATACCTTATTTTTGTTGACTGCGATAAGAGGAATGAATCCCTTTAGTGTATCCAGTTCTTTCTCGGAGTAGGACACTAAACAGCCGTTGTTCAGCCATTCGTCCAATTTCTTGTCGTATTCATCGCTTACATCAGTTGCCATTCGGTATTCGGGAATACGTTTATTGAGCTGTGCTGGACCACTTCCATAGCGCTGCTCCAACTCTCTTTTGGGTGATCAAAAGAGACATTAAAGTCCTTCTCGTATATGGTAACCAGAAATTTTGTTTTTTGTGAAGGATGGAGATAAGTTGCTTTATTTCCGGTATTCTACATTGATATTTGGCGTCAATGCCAGCCTTTTTATTTTAAATTATGTTCTCAAGCACCATGTGAGTCGTTTTACAAATGATGCATGTACTGAGATGCTGACAAATCGATTTTATGTCGACAACTTGTGCATGACTAGCAATTCTTCCGAGAAGTAATCAGCCTCTATAAAAATGCAGTGCCTTGTTTGCAAAAAGGAAATTTCCAGCTGAGGTCGTGTAATTCAAATTGTAAACCCCTACAAGATATAATAAATGAGGATGCCAGAATTGTACAACATGGTTGTGAATATGAGAAAGTTTTAGGATATAAATATCACCCTGAATTGGACACTATCAGCATTGTTAACACTTCAGTTCAGAAGAACATACTCTCAAAGAGGGATATTCTGGTTCAGACAGCAAAAATATTTGACCCTTTGTAACTTTGTGCTCTGATTACGGTTAAAACAAAAATACTTCTTCGAAGATTGTGATTGCTCAAGTTGAGTTGGGATGAGGAGGTACCTACTGACTTAATGACGATCTGGTCGAATTTGGCTGAGGACCTCTTTGGACTAAGTTACCTGTTTTTCACAAGACAGGCTATGGACACTGATAGCCAACTGAGATTATATTTATTCTGTGATGCGTCACCTCAAGCATATGGCTTTGTTGTTTATGGCGTGCAAAATGGGAAATCCCATATAATATTTTCTGATTTTAAAGTAGCTCCGATGAAGACAAAAACATTACCTATGATAGAGTTGCTTGCAGTGTATATTGCATTCAAGACTTTAGCCATGTTACTGAGTTCCTACTCTGGTATCAACATTAAGAACATCTTTGTTCCTGTGGATGTGCAAGTTGTATTATATTGGCTTCTCACAGAGAATATTAAAGCAAAAAGTCTGTATACCAGGAACAGAATCAGAGACATCCAAGAAATGAAAGAGAAATTGAGTAAAGAATTTGGGGTCGACATTCATTACAAAATATGTCCCCTTTGATGACAATCCAGCTGATCTTCTTTCTCGTGGTATCACCCTAGAAAAATTTAAGCAGAGATTGGACTACTAGACATATGGACCCACATGGCTGGTTGAGGAGCTGGAAAACAGCCCTACAGGTATGCTGAGCTATCTGAGCCATGAAAACAAGTATCGTGTGGAAAACCTTTTCCATAATACATTGAGTGAAGCTATTGGGGAACCACTGATTCCATTTGACAGGTTCTCTGACTTCAACAAGCTAGTTTGTGTAACTGTCTTCATTTTTTAATTTGTAAATGTATGCAAACGACAAAAGGAATAATCTGATCTAAAACAGGCAGCATATCATTACTTACTAAAATTGATGCAACTACAAGCATTTAAGAAAATTGGCTATTTGAAGGATCCTATTAACAAGAAAATGTATCGATTTTGATGGGATTTTGTGAGTGGATGGCAGAATTGCAAATTCAATAAAATATGAATATAATTTGGTATATCCTATTTTAATTGCCAAACATCACTCTCTTACAAAATTATTAATCATTGATAGCCATCATCGATGCAAACATTTGGGTATTGGATGACAGTGGCCAAATTGAGGTTGTCAGGATATTGGGTTCCACAGGCAAGGCAGTCTGTGAAGACTGTGATGTCTAACTGCAATACTTGTAGAAAATTCAACAGCCTAGCTTTCAAGTACCCCAAGTTGACAAATTTGTCAAAACACAGAGTGAGGTTGATAAACCCATTCCAACACAATGGCATTGATTACACGGGTCAAATCTGAGTTCAAAGAGATAGAAAGACTCATAAAATGTATTTACTGATTTTCACATGTATGAACGTGAGAGCTAGTCACATTGAAGTTATGCCTGATATGAGCACACAAGCCTTTGTCCAAGCCTTGGTTCGATTTTCTAACATTTATGGAACACCCAGTCACATATACAGTGACAATACACGTTCTTTTGATGCAGCCTTAGGTGGTGATGTAATAAAACATCACATCAACAGTAATGAGTTCTGCAACTCATATACAAGCTCTGTCATCAAACATATAAAAATACCTTTATACTCCCCTTGGATTGGAAGTTCTTGGGAAAGAATGATCAGGGTGGTAAAATCCTGCATATTTAAAACACTTGGCCGATCCAAAATCGGTTATTTAAACCTTTTAACCGTCCTATCAAACATTCAAAGAGCAGTGAACTCCAGACCTCTGACCTACAGATATTCTACAGATGTTGATCTGTTTCCCTTAACACCCAACTGCTTCATTCATCAAAACATAAACTGTGCGCTCTCCTTCCAATCTGACACACCCAGTTTGGTCAAGACAGAACCAATCACTAGATCTCTCCTTGTGAGTACCTTGGAAAACAGAGAAGAATTAATGTCTAAATTCAAAGATGTGTAGCACGATGGATATTTGATAAGTCTGAGAGAAAGTTGCAAGGATTTGCATGAAATTGAATTTCACTATGAAATCAATGTCAATGATGTGATACTCATTAAGAATCCAGCCAAGCCCAGGCCTTTCTGAAAGCTGGGAAGAGTTATTGAACTATTTAATGGCAACGACGGCAAGGTTCGTTCTGCTCGAATAAAACGAGGTGATGCTTCGGTGGAAACACATAGCCTCGAACATTGGAGTTGTTTCTCACTAATAACTATTTTCCTGACACCCCAGAGTCTGATGAAGTTACATCCCTCATATAGAGGATCGTAGGGAGCCTAATATGGAACTTTCAGAGTCTTCAGAGGGAATGGACAGTTACAGATCTAAAAGGATCAAGATATCCAAATCGAATCCTGAATACCTTTATTATTAAAACACATTCATTGTAAATGGACCAGAATAATGCCCAAAATATTAAGGTTGTGTACTTGATATGTATTCCCATCAAACCGAATATTATGTACAATTTAATTTAAACATTTTATCTAGCAATCACAAATATTATAACTGACTGCCTTTAAATAGCATGCAACGAATTTATTCCTTGTTTACGTTTCTTTCTCGTCTCGCTGCGATATTATTTTTCGTTCCGTCTAACTGTTCTTCATTTTTTAAAATCTCATTTTTTCTTTGCTTGTCTTCATTGTGCTACCTTAAGCTTTCCTTTCTGGGTTTTAGTCCCGCAATACATTTATTATCCATTTCTTAGCAACGTGATAGCTACGAGACTTGGCTCTTCTTGGTTGGATTTTGGAGCACTTTCTGCCCATCTCGTTCTACTAGATATGGGGCAGGCAACCTCCGGCCCGCGCGCCCCATCAGCCCCGCGAAGGCTTAGCGTCCGGCCCGCCACCCTGTTATGCTTTATTATTGCAATCCGGCCCGCGGACCTCCTAGTAAAACTCATATCATTTTGTAACATAGACGTAAAATAGTTTCAATTAAGATTTACAGTGGGATAAAAATGTATAAATATCAGCGAGCGATGATGCATGTATATTTTCTTTTTCTTTAACTATTAATTTCAAATCCTTGGCCTGAGATAAAAATAGAAAAAGAGAGGCAAAGAGGAAACGAGAGACGAGGAAAGGGCATGAAACATAGAACTTATGTGAAGTGTGTCAAAACGAATGCTGGATCAACTTGCTACTCCCCTCGTCATTATTTTTTATGATTGCAAAATGGCTCTTCGTCGGCGCCTTTTATAACATCACATACAGAAGTCTCTTGAGAAAAATATCAGATTTGTAGAGTGTTCAATGTAATTTTTGTACAATTTATTCATGTAAACAAAATATAGTAATTCTGAGATTTCGGTTTTCACTCCGGCCCGTGAGCTCCTTCCAAAAGTCTCATCTGACCCTCACTCTGCAAAGGTTGCCCGCCCCCGTACTAGATGGACGTTCTGTCCGTTCTCTCCGCCTTCTTATATCATTTTGGAATGCTTTATTTTAATTTTCTCCATTGCTTGTCTTTCACAATATCTTTTTTTTTGAAACATTTGCCGCTGTATGATGAAGCACTTTTGAAACTAAAATAATACATGAACATAATAAAAGAATCTAAGAATTTTGAATATAAAATCACCAGGTCGAAAATGCATACTATCGACTTTTTAAGTGAATTTAACCCCCCTAAATCGATATATTAATACGCTAAGGTGTACGTACGTGTGTCACACTCCTAAAGAAATGCAATAAATAATCAACAAATAAATTGGACGGAGAGACTTGGAATCGAAACCGTAACATTTAGCGGAAAAGCGGTGACTTTACCACTGAGCTAACAAAATGAAGTCGTTAAATAGATTAAAATTAACTTAATTAAACCATTAACTGACCCCGCTCGCTTCAGCGTGGATGGAGGAGGGCATTGTGGAAGGCGGAGGAGACGCGGAAACGCTTACCAAATGGGCCGGTTTCAGGCTTACGATATTTATTTATTATTATTATTATTTTTTAATATTTAAAATTTCTTCTTCTTCTTCTTCTTCTTCTTCTTCTTCTTCTTCTTCTTCTTCTTCTTCTTCTTCTTCTTCTTCTTCTTCTTATTTATCTATTAATACAATAGAGTGTGTGTTACTTATTATTTATTTTGTGTGTCACGATCTGACACTCCTATTTGAGATTTGCCCCTGACAACGGGGGGCGGGGAGAGGGGTTAGGGAGATGGGAGGGAGGGTGCGAGTTAGAGGGGAGTCGCGACCGATGGTGGCTGCTAAAGAGACAGCTTTTGCCCCGGCAACCGTTTTATATAAATAAATATATATACTTCCACTCCGTCACGCAACATTTTGGTGAGTAAAATATGTGCATATTTCTAGCCACCGGATAATATTATTAACAGTAAATTATACAGATTGATGTAGAAAACACTGTGGAATTTCCACAGGGCCCCGCTAGTAAACAATAATTTAGTTGAAATTCAGAACTGAACATGGTTCATTATCCAGCTGAGTTTCTGAATAATCTTGAACAGTGAAACTAGTTCGATCTGACACATATCTTGTCGATGCAGAACCTAAATTCGTTAACACTTTGCAACGACACACAAGACTTACAATGTATGCATGATTTTCCCATCTTCGGGAGGCTGCAATCATATCACACAAATCGTGCTTCATTCGAAGAATACACCGTGAGACTAACAAATTTGCCATTTCTATTTAAAAGTTCGAACCTTCTTAATTGCAATAGGGATCACATATATATCGCTGTGTCGATTAGATCTGCTATTTTGAAAGTCAAAGAACCCAAAGAGTTGCCATTAAATCTGTGTTTAGAAAAATAGTTTAAAATGTTATTTCTAAGTTCATAACTTCCATTTTACACTCTTACGAAATCGTTGTGTTTCTGTTTTTGCCTTTACAAAATAATTTAGGAAACATCAATGATGTCCTTTTCATGGTCGGTGTATTAAGACATCATGAACTGGTGCTCATTGTCAACATATTCTCTTCCTATTATCATCTAGTCTTGTTCCTAAACATTGACAATGTGCAAATATTGCAGAGAACATAAGCCTTTTTTTATAGCAACCAATTATGGTTGATAAAATGAACATGGCTTAAGGGATTCTATTGACATTCGTGTCAAATGTCAACACTTAAAACGCAGCAATGAAACTATTAAGACGTGCCTTTCACCTTTACCGAAGTTTTATATTTTTTGTAAATTTCAAGGAAAAATAAAATAAAATAAACCGTTCGAGCGATGATATTAATCTCCATTAACAAGCAAAAATATTAATGATAACGCGAGGAGGGACAAGCTAATATGAAGTCTTTGACTTATTTGCCTACTCCAGAGAGCTTCGCCATAGGCTTGAAACCAAAACTCCACCACTTATCATGGTATTGGACCAGTCTTTCAGCTGATAGGAGCGACATGCCAGTCTTTATCTGGTCAGCCCATCTCTTTGATGATCGTCCTCTTGATCTTTCTTGAATGAAATCTTCTTGATATGATTCTTTACATAGTTGGGGTCTGGTAACCGAGAAACATTCCCACACCATGTTAATCTCTTTTTCCGTTGTTGATGGATCTGTTAATATTAACATCTTTCAGGTATATGCATTTCTTAGATTGTCTTACAAAGTTACTTCAATAATAGTTTTTAAACATTTAATTTCAAAGAGTTTAATTTCCTCGCTTGTCCTGACAGTATAGTCTATGTTTCAGTTGCAGACACAACAATAGGAACAGTCAATGTATTGTAACTGTCATATGGAATTATTGTACAGTATTATTGTTCTGTCACGTGGTGGCATCCCGTATGTTTAGTAATTCAAGAGTTAATCATGTCGTCAATGGATACATTAAGTGAATGCGAATGTCCTCTTTGGTTTCAAAAGAAAAGAAAAAAATGAATGTTGGAAAAATTAAAAATGAAGAAAATAAAAATATAAAAAATGAAGTGAAAAAAGCAATTAAAGAAATTACCCTCAAGGTAAAAATTGGAAAATTAGAAAATAAATAAGCAAGAACAAACTAAATAACCGGATGGATGTAGCAAAAAGTGGACAGAAAGAAATGGTAAATGAAATTGTCGAGAGTGTGGTGAATGAATCGAGATGAATCAGTCTCTCAGACGACGGCTGGGTTTTGGAGAGGCAAATCTTAACTTCAGATGACTCTCAGAGTACGTTTACACTTACAGTCAAAGGACAACTCGTTTCGAGTCCTTCGAGCGCACACTTTTTAAATCCAAAAACTCTTTCAAATCGATTTTGCCGTTTTCTTGTGTTTGCGCACACATTCAATCAATCGTATGTTGATGAATTTGAATATTTGACATACAAAGATCGCCTTTAGTTAGATGTAATAATAAATGTTGCGATGAATGAAAAAAGACTTATAACGCGATATTAACTCAATTAAGGCTCTTTCCAATTGAACTATAACGGAAAACGGGGAACGTCGACAAACGATAAACGATTATATGTGCCAATTTCACACTTCTGTACCATCCTTCAAGGAAAGTTTCATATGGGTCCATAGACGCGTTATGATATTGATTGCTGTCAGTATGTCCGACTAATTTCAATCCGGCTGTAGATCTGAGCCAAACCGTGGCCCATATGTCCAGGTGAACGGTGCACAAATAGGAAATCTATTGCATGTTCCAACACGTAAACCTGAACGCAGTTTACGTTGTCCCCTGTTACCATTCCACACCGATGACGTCTACTTCAGCATTGCTTGTTACGAGCACGTTCACTTAATCGGTATATGTTGAATATTTTACCAGAATGGTGACACATACCAAGTCATAATCAACAGGAGGATTAATTGTTCCAACGGAGAATGTACAGGCAAAGCGAAAGAGGACAAATAAATCTGGACAGACTTTGACCAATTCCTATTCACTTCTATCATAGCAGTAAGGAAAACATACAAAACCGAATTCAGGATCGAAATTAAGCTGAACCGGCATACTCAAAGACATATACTGCCCATCCACCCAATCAAATGAATTGTACTCGTTTAAAATTGTAAACACGGCATTAATGTCGACTTTTTCTATGTCCCTCATTTGCGAAATAGGTTGAGTCGACAATTATAGTCAACAGCAAACGCTCTAATAGTGACCTTAAGGTGACCCCACCACTTATTCTCAACCACAACACTGGACAGTTTAAGCTGCAATGTTGGTAATAGTTGGTTCTGAAAGTCCTTCACTTCGAGCAACATTGTGTTAAACTTTCAGCCAATCTATGCACTTACCCACAAGATTAAACTTGCTCATAAATTTACGAAATGTTGTAACACTTTAAGCGTGAGTGACCCTATAATTAATCCCACGATCTAAACCGTGATAAATGCCCAGGTTCCAATTACCCGCTAAACTTCCCAACGTGATGGGCTAAAAAGAAGGTCATTCGTGCATAAACACCAATGAAATGGAAGACTTTCTTCTTAATAGTAACACCCAACATGAATTATTTGCTTCCCAGATCTGGGAAGCAAAGATCACCCGCCGCATTTAAAGAGTGACTTGCCAGCCAGGTGAAACCTCTAGAGTGTATATCAAAACAAGCCATTAGGCAGAATGTTCTCATAGTCTCCCAGAATAAAGTGGTAACTGTATACAACAGAATTCCACACGAAGAAGCTGAAGATTTCGAGAAGCCATTCAATCTAGCTGAACAGAGTGCCATTAGTAGTCGTTTAAATTGCTCGACTGGATCAAACATACCCAGGGAAAGAATACCAGCGGCCCTTTTCCCAATTATTCAGTGCCCATCTCATTATTGACAGAGTTGTTTCTGAGAGATGCCGCCAATATCCAAAGGGAATGTTAGTTTAAGGTCCCTATACAATAAAACGTCAACAAGAATCGAGGTCTTCACTAAACAAACTTTTTTCAAAATTATATAGATGTCTGTGTCGTTATGGCAATAAGTTAAGACGTGGCTTCGTTAGCTTAAACAACTATGTCTCTATAAGGTCGCTTAAGGATACCGACGTGAAGGAGAGAATCAGTTATCGGGTCTATCTGGTGGTCATTTACATATAACCACTGTAGCAGGACGTGTCGATCGTAATAGAGCTGCCTCCCATATTTTTGTCACATTCTGCTCGTTCTTCTTCTTTTCGTATAACTCAGCATTTTAAGTTTTTCTTTTAACCTGTGTGATTCTATTGTTGACATTGGTTTATCCAATCTCTGTTTGGAATCAGGTACTCGCGTGTAAGTCACCAGCATCCATAGTTAAAGTGGTGCTATGGACCCGACAGAATTCGAACATGGCACGTCGAGTGATCCGTATCCGCGCAGGTAGAGCGCATACAAAACATGATGGCCGTTTCCATGGCTTTACTCCAAAGAAAAAGAATCGATGTGCAGTTACATATGCGTAAGAGAGCACTTAATTCAATAGGTCAACTAACTGATGTTTTGGTGTAGATTATAGGAGCAGCAGCAGTCAGTCCATGTTGTTTAAAAGTACCGATCTCGATTGGACAACATCTCAATCAACAGCTTCTTTCAGCCAATCACAGGCGCCGAAATATTTACCTCCGCATGTTACATTTTCTCACGTAATATAAACAACCCAAACACCAGGGTTCTCTACCTCTCTTTTTCTCAGACGAAAGCACACATAGGCACACTGCTTGCTAGTCCATCGAACGTACGCACAGTCACACTCAAACCCACTGACGACACATGAATAAACATGTCTACTTCCACTTACACACTAAAAAACTTCTTCACTTGAAACGTTCTGAGGCACTCTTCTCCACTAACTCTTTATTTTTGGTTTTCCTAACAAATTTTCAATAAAAACATTTTTTTTGTATGGATAGAATTTATCCTTCTCGTCTCTTAATATTGCCCTTCCCTCTACACGATAAATACAGCACAAATAAATAATCTATTAATAAATATAGTATCTTAAATGATGAATTATTATCTTTCCAGTCGGGATTGCTTCACCAACCTTCAGACACGCCATCATACCTCATGCTGTATGGCCCACGGCAACATATTATTTGGGAAGGGCTACATTTATCTTCAATCAAACTACAGTGGAAGAGTTCTTTGACAATCTCGCTCGAGTGATAGACATGCCACAGAATCAATTCAAATCTATTCGTTTACTTTGTCGCTTGGAGAATCAAATTGAACATCCCTATGTATTTAATATCAAAGGTTAACGTTAAAATCACCGAGTTGGGCATAAGTTTTACGCGAACTGCTATTGCGCTTTCAAATAATGTTCGGCTGAATCGGATGAAACTGTAAATGAAAAGAGTCACCATGACAACAATGCCGAAAAAGGATGGAAAGCAAAGTAACAGAAGTATCATCTTTATATAGGGTGGGCCAAAATAAGGGTCCTATCTTTAAATTTGAATAACTTGAATTTGAATAACTTCCACAAAATAAAAGTTAAACTCACCAAACTTTATGTGTGTGTAGACTGACCCTTCCGAGATTTTTTGAAATAAACATAACAAATTTTAGCCGAAAAACACTTCTTAAAACTTACAAAAACTAAAGTATTGTTTTTTTACACTGTTTTGAGTTTTTTAAGCAAAAACAATGTTTTCTAAATGAGGGTACGTTCCTTAGGGCTAATACGGCTAATGCTTGCTTTGGAAGGGGTCCTTTACTTATTCTAAAAAAAAAATTAAAAAAAAATCAATAAATAAAAATGTTATGAATTTTAAAAAATAGGACCCTTATTTTTGCCCACCCTGTATAAAAACATTGTGTGACAACTTCTCGTGTGTTTGTCGATGTGTGTTTCTTGTCTATAACGTGACGTACACATTATTATTATTTTTTATTTATTTATCGATTATTTATTGAAATAAAAAAGGCAATAGCGTAAAGATAATAATTTAATTACGAAATTTCGTGTTACGTAAACAAGTCAGCCATTTTAATCCTTTGTTAATAGTTGAAAAAAAAAATGATTGCCTAGTGACAATTCGAAATTTGAAAGAAATTTTTGAAGCATTTAAACTGTCGGATAGAAAATAATTTCTTGCTTTATAATTCTTAAATCATCATGTAAAAGATTGGAAGTTTTGGAAGCTATTCACATCAAAATCATTTTATAAATTGAAATTAAAACAACATGACAAAATTAGTTATAGTTTAATAATTTAATGATCAAACGATGCTGTAATAATTAAATTAATTTTCAAAATCCCATTAAAAATAATAATTTGGTAAATGAAACAAACAGCATCATTTAATAAGAAAGAAAGTAAAAAAGTGAAACAAAAATGAATGTAAAACGACTCCCGGGCAACGTCTGTAGGTACACCTCGTTTAATAATAAAACTGGTATCAAGATTATCTGCTGGTTTGAAGATTCGATTATTTTCGATCAAGTAACAAAACAAATTTGAACATTCTTTGAGCCAAGAGGAAGGCGCGCTCCGAATATTTAGAAAACTCGCGCCGTATAACTTTTGTCCATTTTCTTTGATTTTACTTTTGGGTCTTTAAATATAAACGTGAAAACATCATTATGGTAAACAGCGGAGGGAACCCGAAGAAGCGCCATTACTTATCAAAAGAAGTTTGATAAATTTGGTAAACATTTAAGCCATAATTAATTCTATGAAAATCTGACACCATAGTTCTGTAAGTTTAGTTGGCTAATCAAGGTTGAAGCTTCCGTGTAATTTCATTGCACTTATTTCAATGTAAATTCATGTTTTGTTAATCAGGATGGATTCATTCTCTTTTCCTGGCGTTTCGTTTTAAATTCAGGTCGAATAAAATGAACGTTCCACCGGTGACGAGCCAGTGCATCTGAGCGTGTGTATCTTTGCTTGCATCCACCGACCAAACATATATGCACTTTTTTATCAGATTGACTGCGATGAGTTACTTCGTGCTGCAGGAAAAAAGAAAAAGAAATGAAAAAATAATTGAAATAAAGTCAAATTATTGCACTGATGACGTAAGCGACGATGAAATATAGCAGTAGGTTATTTTTTTACACAATTAGTTCTTAATAAGTATAGCCTTTTTAGAAAAGGATTAGTCTCGTATAATAATCACAGATTTTCTTACATCAAACACAAACTATTTTTGGTTTAGATACACAAGTTTATGATATTCAACACCTACCTTCTTACGAGATTCATGGTAAACAAAAGATTTCTCACAGTTAAAAACTTATTGCAAGCTCTTTTCGGCTAGTTTGATTCTTACTACGAATTAATAATGTTTTGTGGCAGAAATAAAATAAAATTAGTCAATAAGTATAAAGTATATTTTCGACACACCATCGCAAACAATGACTAATGTAGTGCATCTTATTCTTATATTCTACATGAGTGCTACTGATTAACATTCGAAGTGGAGTAACAGCCAATTAATCAGGTAGGTTAACTATTTCAAATTGGTTAATTGGCTCAGCATAATCTTTCCGTAGTCGAAAGAAGGTTTCTTCATCTTTTAAATGATTGTTTGCATCTATTAGAAGAAAACATTAATTTTGGCTGATAAAATTTTGTTTTTATGTAAAGGAATCTATATATAAATGGTTGATAAATACATTTTTATGACTAAAGATTAAGACGACTCATACCATTTACCATTAAACCCGAAACAGTATTTATACTATTTACAGTATTTTTTATTGTTGAAGACACGCTCGAATTTCGAGTTGATCCAGTTTAGAAAAATATAAATTAATATCAAATAACCTTATTCAGATATATTAAATTCACAGTTACCCTGAAAACGAAACGGACTTTTTACACAGATGGGGCAAATTGGATTAAAGACGAAACATAAAATTAATCGAATAAACAAAACAAACAATATCGGTGAATAGAGATTGAGAACGATTTTGTGAGAAGAGACAAGTCAAAAGATAGGACACAACAATATGAACATATGTAGAAATATAAAAATAGGCAAGATTTGGAAGAAAAAATGTGATATAGGCAGGATTTGAAAACGCTAGAGATTTGAACACAACAAAACAATAGTGTGTTCACAAATCAGAACCTGCTATAGACGGTAACAAATATAATTTTATCACAAACATACAAACAGATAGACATTCTTTCGTAAATTGAGCAAGGAAAAAATTATTTGAAAGAAAAATTATATAAATAACTTAAAACTAAAATCTAAAGTGTTTGTCCTGAGAATAGCACTTAATATTTAATGAAACAACAGAAAAAAAACATTATTTATTTGTCAGATTTCAATCAAAGCTTAAGTAATAATTAATGTATGAATAAATTTAATTATAATTGAGTTCTGTGTAAGAAACATTAATGGAAATAGGTATGTAATTCATTAAAGATGGCGTATTTTTTTCTACATTTTTATTGATATTTTCGTTTATACTTTGCGTTTTATGTGTTCAAAAATATCTTGTAATGTGAGAAATGTTACAAATTTACAAATTCTGTGAATACAATTTAAATACTTATTGGATATAATCAAATTGAATTTCATTTTATTGATATTAAAAGTAATTTATAACATTACTAGTAATTATATTATATTTGAATCTGGTAAAATTAAAGGTTAGGTCACATTTTGTCAGATTACGTGCCATTAAACCCATCCCCAGAAGAAATATAAACTGAATGCCCAGAGTCAATATTGATGAATCCAATAATGAAACAAAAGAAAAACAATAAATTAATAAATATCCGTATTACTACTTTTAAACTAACCTCCATTTTTACTACAGTATCATCCAATTACAATCGATATGCATTACATTGGCTTCTGAAACTGAAAATCTAATTAATAATGGTTAGTCTCATCTAGCATATGCACATCCAATAATAATTTAACTCAATATGACTGTTATTAAACAGTTGCAGACGAATAAATGCATCTTGCAAAGGAGAACAACCTCAACTAATATGATTAATCTAAGACTTTTGCTATGTATGTACATACACTTGTAAAACTGTAACGACACATCAGTGCAAAAGCTTCCAAAACGTGTATAACATTTAATTACCTATATTGTAATACTATGCGCATTATTCGAAAGAAAGATTAAAGAAAGGTTTGATGTATAAAAAGGCATCTCCTTTTCTGCAACAAACAGTTTAAACGTAACAACGGAAGTATTTAAAATGTGTTTACACAGAAGAAAGCATTTCTCGACAAGCTATGTTAATTATGCACCATCAATGTCTCTAGATTAATGTTGGGGTGCGTAAAAATACTAAACTTTAAACTTTACGCGCCTTTACTTTACGTCTTAATGACTCCGGTCTGTGGTATGAGCTATTTTACTCCATTTGGAGTTCCTCTCTAGCGAGCACGGACAATTAAATGTGGTAATGCACGCATTGGCTTTGCATATTTTTTACTAATGAGTCACCACTTATTAAGGCCCAATCAAAGACCACTCGAGGACAAGGGTTAATGAGCTTGCCAGGTCGACGGTGAGACAACACTGTGATGATTGGTAACGATGGTTAAAACAAGGCAGAATTTGATTATTTAAGAGGACGGTTTAACAAGAATTTATTTACATTGGACTTGAACGCGACTATGTTGCAGTTAGCTGGGAAGCAAGGCCGGCGGTATTGTCTTCCACAGACGGATAGTTTTAGGAAACAAACTTTACTCATGGAAACACCGTTTAGTCTTAGGTACACAGAGGGAGAAAGGTGAAATTATTTACAGTGGTTGTATATAGACGAGTTTTTGTTGTGAATGTTTTACAAGGGGGGGGGGGCATAGATTTAGAGCTTAGTCGAGCACATACCATGAAAATAACGATATAGCAGAAAAAGACTAGCAGCCTCTCTTCTGTGAGAAAGATGACTGTAGGGGAGAGAAGAGGACATCCGCCACTAGATTTCGAAGTCGGTTTTGTACTCTGTCAACGGTGCTCTGAGCTGCACCTCCGACGATGCGGCAACAGTACTCCATCTTTGGACGTATTTGACTCTTATACAAGTAGAGCATTGCGCCAGGCGTAAGATGCTTTCTGGAGCAGTAGAATGATCCAACCATCTTTTCCAGCGATCTTAGCAACAGATTTGATGTAAGTCTTCCATTTTAAGTCTGAAGTGAAGATCAGTTTAAGAAGGTTACCTCAAGGAGAAGTCCATTCATTTCAATTTGGGGAAAGTGAGGATCCGAGCGCTGGTGGTGAAAGGAGAGAAGCTGGGTTTAGACGTATTAAAAGTAATCAGCCATCTTTTTCCAATAGTATCAAGTTCTCCAGGTAGGAAGAGAGAGAGAGAGAGAGAGGGGGGGGGGGAAGAGAGAGAGAAAATCAGAAAGATCTTGATCATTAATGCTCTTCGAAGTGTTGCCATAGATGGTTGTGTCATCTGCATAAATGTCGACGAATGATCTTAGAGTGTAATTTGGGATATCATTGATGAAGATCAGGAAGAGGGTTGGGCGCAGAATGGACTCTTACGTCGGCGTTGATACTATGTGCTCCAGACTTCTGCCTATCAACTACTACTTTTATAAAAATATCAGAAAATACAAGATTTGATGGTTGAGAGGACATATATGGAGTCACCTCGGTTTGTGCGCTTTTTTTTTCTCAAAAGATGAAACAATTGCAATGTACAAATAAACAAATATTTGGAACAGTTTGAGATCATCGGAAGTATAAATTATTTATATATATATATATACAGAGTGTTTAGAAAATCGATGGCATAACTTCTGGATTATGTTCTATATATGTATATCGGTCCGACACATTTGGTTTCGGAGTTATAAGCCATTGCCCCAAATAGTAATTAATATTCTTTATTGTAATCATCTTACATGTAATGCATATATATTTAATGCATACATATGAGATAGATAAACACTATCCCTGTGACAGGGTCACATGTAATTTAGCCTGAACCTGGTGTTGACACATACACCAACAAGACCGTTAGGGAATTTCTCATTTCAAATAAGAGAATATAACAGAACAAATACATATAAATAAATAGGATCAGCACCAATCAAAGACAACGCAGAGAAAGAAACGGACCATAAATTAAATAAGACTAGAAATGGAGTGCTATTACAAAAGCAACTCCACACAAGACTCATTTGCACATATATAATCCTGAAGTTATACCTTCGATTTTCCAAGCATCCTATATATACTTTCGAGCAAAAAGAAAATTGAGCTTGGCTTATTTCAGAATATATATTTTGAAAAAAAAAAGGTCAATAAAACTGAACTTGGTTAATTTTGAATACTTATTTTGAATAAGATAAAAAAAACCCAACAAATTAACTAATACCTGATAGCTTTTCCATTAGTCTTCTGTAACAAGGCTATTAGTTTGAGCACGCTGTCTGTCAGCGTTTTACATTTTTGTGAAGTTATATTTTCCCAATCGTCTTTTACTGACTTCTAGACCGACATTTTTTCGGTAAATATTCTACCAGACAAGTTTCTTTTAACTGTGCTCTACAAATTCTTGATCTGTTTAAGATCAGATTTTGTATAGGCCAGAACATTATATGAAAAGAGTTAACATTCAGCCACTTTTTGGATAATTTTTCAGTGTGAGCTGGGGCATTATCGTGCAGAAACAAAACATTTCCCGGAAACAGAAAGGAAACAACTTTTGAACTGTCGGGAGTCACCCTTTTCTAATATACAGTTGTATTCTTTGGTATTGATGCTTTTATCACACAGAATTAACTCTCCAATAACAAGTGATGCAAATGCACCCTAAACCATAATTTCCCCATTTCCATGTTTAACTGTACTTTGAAGACAATCACTCCTGAATCTCTCACCTTATTTTCGAAGACACTGTTCGGGAGCGTCATTCACAAGAGAAACCCCCGACTCATCCGGTCAAATTACTCTCTGAAACCATTTCAAGGAGAGTGTGCCGTTTCCGGTTACTAAGCTTATCCTATCCATTATATTCTCTTGTTATAACAAAGGCTTTTTGAGAATCGTCTTGATGAGTTATTGTTTTCATTCAATCAACGTTTGTCGAGAAAACGACTTACCCTCTCCGGTTTCGAACTCTTTGATCAAATTTGTAAGGGTTCCTTTCCTGTATCGAAAAGCTATCATTATCTTCCTTGAATCATTTCTTCTTGTTGATTGTTTGGGACGACCTGTGCCGGACTCCCTTTCCACATTACCTGTTTATTCATATTCTTTACCAGTATTTTTTACCGTGGAAAAAGAAGTAGCAACTTTTTCGTTGTTCAAGACAGTAAAAATTTGTTCATACTCCAAGCCTCTTTATCTAATCTCTTCAATTGTGGTTTTCGTAATTTAATGCAAAAGCTTATTTTTTTCTTAGTTGACATTTTATATTAGTTATTAAGATAAATTTAGCAGCTCAGACACAAACCCTGAAAAAAAAAGATCTGATATCAATAAAGTTACTTGAAAACACAGTATCAAAAAAATGATTTAAAAATCAGCCAGGCTTATTTTCTCGCCCGGGAATGTGTATATATATTATTTACTAGAAGAATACCCATTCCAGAGTTGATAAATGAATTCTCTGACCATAAATGTTTGTCGCCACTTTTATGTCACCTTACGAAAATTAAAATCAAGATATAATGCTACTAAACCTTATGTCCAGAATGCTTATTCACATTTTCATTAACATCCATGACATGGTTTTGATTTTGGAAATTGTCGAAAATTTCAGGCTTAAGCTTAAGGGGTCTTCAGAAGAAAATTAAATTCGGGGAATCTTGCTTAATTGGTGTCTGATGACTATGGATAAAATTTAATGTAAATCTGAAATATTTGAATTTTCAAATAAGAGGTTGTGCTCATATTATGTTCCCGAAATCTCTTTAAATACTCAAAATAAACTAAAATTTGGGGAATATTTATTACACATGCATAAAATCTTATTCAAAATAAAAAGTTCAGTTTTATTAACTTTTTTATCAAAACATATATTCAAAATAAGTCCCAAATCGGAGGTATCTGAATTTTCACAAAGAGCCTCTCATTCTCTATCCCTTAAAACAAAAGTAAACTAAATATAGCCCACAATACAAACCCTATCAGTTCTGTTACAAAATTCATAATGACCGGTTAATTAGTTTAAGAGTGAATTATGTACATACAAATATATAAACATATACACATACTTAACTTTATATTACATGCACATCAATGAAATAGTAATGATAATAAACTAATGGTTTTGGTGTGATTGATTTTTAGATTATGTTTCATATTTATGTAAGATAACACAAAATCTAAGATCTGATTGTGTAGGATTTCATCAATGTTGGACTATATGAAATATGATTTCTTAGAATGATCCAATTCGTATTCAATTATCTCAATACAATTAGTTTTAATCAATGGGAATCTAAAAAAAAGAAACACAAATTGTCAAACAGAACAATAAACTATTGCACATATCAAATAGAAAGCAGACTAAACTAATTCAGGGGGGTTTTCACTTTGATTGACTGTTTGTTCAAGCAGGGGTTGCCGGTCGTCTTTTATAGTTCGGTGTCTGTCAGTTAATGTTCAAATCTCTGCTCATTCCACATTAACAAAATTAACTTTACTTCATTACCGATTATTTCGGAATACAGAATATCACATTGGATTGATTCAAAGGATTGTGTCGTCATTAGTGTTTTTAAAAAGATGGAAACTAAAAAAAGAATTGATTCAACCCACGGTACTCAAATACTAACCTTCTTGGCCTTTTGGCTAAGATCAAAGTGTAGTATCTGTTCCGATGGATACTTCACCCCATAGACTGGTATTGTCTAGGCCTTCGGGGCTTGATTTACGCTAGTCAATGGGTATGTCCTGTGCAGTTCTGGGAGGTCCACCCTCCCAGGCTTCACCTCCCCTCTTTGGGGAGGAGTAAGTTTATTGCTTACTGCCTGAGGCGCCCCTACCGGGGAATGCCGACGGGGCTGCCCAGGCAATTTTTAAACCCCACTTTCCCGACCCAACCTTGGGTCACATCTTACTTGTGGGAGTAAGATAAAAACTGGCCTTGTGCCTAACTCCTGGAGAGGAGTAAATCAATACTCAAATACTAACCTTCGTCAAATGGTCTTTGCGACCAAAACTTCTTTTACAAATCTTGCAGATGTAAGGCCGATCACCAGAATGTATTTTTAAGTGACGCGTAAGTTCTTCATTGCGGGTGAAGGTTTTATCACATCCAAGGATATCACAGACATATGGACGTTCACCTAATAAGATTAAAAGAGAAAATTAATTACAGCGCGAAAATAAAAGACATTCTTTAATTCTGTGATTTTATTAAAAAGAAGGTAATTTAAATATAAACATATTTGATAATTCATTTTGGTGCAATAAAACAATGAAATAGATCACTAGATAACACCTGCATTTAATGGAATTATTTGAAATTCATATTACAATTTCAGTGTAAACATAGGTACACATATGGCGTCTATGGCGTCCCGGTAAACACTCACTTATTTCTCGGATATCGAACAGAAATGTTGGACCTATGTATGTATGTATGTATGTATGTATATCCAGCTAAGACTAAAAAAAATGACAAAACAAACACCTACAAAGTTGGTAGTTTCTTCATCGGCTTTGCCCCTGATGAATAATATCTAAAGTTTAGAAAAAATATTCATTCTTTAACCTTAAACTGGCGCAGATTTCGTCAGGGAGGTCTGTTTTCCCACCGCTAACAAAGGGAAATAACTCTAATTTTTTCACAAGGAGTTAATTCCCTTATTCTGACTCATCTTTCGAGGAAACTATAAAACGAAGTTGTCAGTGTGTGTATGTCAAGAAAGAGGAATAGACTGGGTGGAGAAGAAAGAGACGAAACATGAAAAAAGAAAAGGATAATCATGCTATAAAATATGACGAATGATTATCTCTGTTGTGAAGTAGTCCAAGAGTAAAAAGGAGAAGTCAAGTCGTGGTTGGGTTAAGATAACAAGTGTATTAACATAAAAGGTACAAGGTAAGGAAACTGACTAGCACTTGGCTAGACAGTTACAAGTCTGTCCTTTTTCTCTCTCCCGTGACTCTGTACTATTTATAGTGAGAACCGGTGTAGTTTCTCTTCTGTTAGAACGGCCGGTGTAAAAATCTCAGAAAATATGTTTCTCATAGAATTAACTAATGATAAAAGATGTCGTTAGATATAAAAAAATCAAGCAAATGATACACCCATTTTTTCACTTGAAATTCAATTAAATATATCATGATTTATTGGACTTTAAATAGAAAATCTTTCCACACCTTTATACTTATTATTCACCTTATTAATTTAACGCTGTTGAAAAGATTAAACCCAAATTCTAAAATTAGTAAATAACTTAATCATAAACGAAAGGGAAATTGATCGGTATTTCAAAATTTTCATCGTGGCTGTTACAAAAGTAAAAAGAAGATTCTTTCATAGAAATGACCAGCAATTTGAATTGATGATGATGATGATGATGATGATGTCTATCTTCACCAGCAAAGGATAATGAAGGTAGAATGCGAAGTTCTATCTGCACTGTTTTCTGCATTTCTATCATCTTCGGAATTAATTAAGTTATACGTAACCAAAAGTAACTGATTTTCGGTTCAAACAGATTTCACATTGTGAAATATTCTTTGTATGAACTATTGCTTTATAAATTGTAAACTTTGACTGGAAGCTCGAATAAAAGGCATAGGAATGCAGAGGAAACGGAAGGAAAATAAATGAGGAAAAAGAGTGAAACACATTGGGTCAAAATAAATGGAATGAAAACGTCAGTTGAACAAAAAGCAGCAAAAAACGAATCAAACAAAAATGCAAAGAAAGTAATAGATAAAAAAGCAAACAGAAGGAGAAGAAGAAGAAGAAAAAGAAAGCGTGTTTATACGTAGGATATAAGAAATAAAACAGAAGAAAGAAAGGCAATAACTTATGTTTTGTTAATATATGAATAACTTGATCAATTTTCCAGTTATTATTGCTTGATAGAATCAATTCAACTTGACAACGCAGGCATCCCGGGTTAAATTACGTTGCTATACATCGAACTCATTCGCTTCTGGCAAAGAAATATTTCTGTAAGAAATATAATTTATTCACTATTAATCAATGAACTATAAAATATGATCTTATTCATAGCGTAAAAAATGATAAATCACAGGGCGTTGTAATGCCCAGGACTGTCTTAAATTAATGGAAGGCCAACTTAGTACCATGAATGAAAGACGAGAGAAAACTACGCATTCACTATTTAAGTCTAAATGCACTAGTTTATGAAAAAGAAAAAATCATTTGTATCGACCGCCATGCAATTGCACCTGTCACCTTATGCATGAGCATTCAGATATTTCCAACATAAATGTCAGAATGATGACTTAATCTGAATTTCAGTACGCCAGACATATCAACGTACGTAGTATTTGAATATATGTTTCATCGCAGCAAAAAGGTATTTTTGCACCAATATGTGACAATGAACGAGACATAGATCAACCACTTCACTCCGTAGCCAAATCGGCAGTCAACTGAGTGGACAGCAGCATATGAAAACCGTCCAAAACGACCCAAGATGTAAACATCAGCAGTCAAGGTTTTGGCCTCTGTATTTTGGGATGCGTAAGGTATTTTGTTCATCGATTACCTTAAAAAAGGAAGAATCATCAAGAGCGAATATTATGTAGCATTAGTGGCGCATTTGAAAGAAAAAAAATCGCCAATAAACGGTCACAAATGAAGATGAAAAATGCTCTTTCACCAATACAAAGCATCGTGTCACAAGTCGATCGCGACGATAGAAACACTACATGAATTGAACTTCGAATTACTTCCGCACTCACCCTATTCTCCAGATCTGGTCCCAGCGACTACACACTGTTTTCAGACCTAAAATAAAAGCTACAGGAAAAGAGATTTAGCTCTAATGAAAAAGTGATATCGGAAACTGAGGTGACAAATCCTTCAACAAAATAATAATTTTACCTGAAAGTTGTTGTTGCATTAATTAGTCTCGGGACTTATTGTGTGATGTCTTTCCTAACTCTTCGGTACTACTTTCCCTTTTTCATTGGAATAACGTGTGTTTGGCTGTTGTCTTGCTACGTTAAGTTATCAGAAGTTAAAAAAAGGTCCGATTGTCAGGGTCATGTATGCTAACACAGAATATTTCGGTTACACTGATTTTTCGCAATCTCAACTTTTGTTTACACATAACGTATTAATGCATATAGTCATGCCGATTTTAATGATCGAAAGGCAACATTTTATTTATTTACACTGATACTATTATCATTATTAAGAAAGAGTCCTGCTACAGGCATTGAACAGAAGTTAATTGTAAAATCTTATTTACAAAAGAAAATATGTTTTAAAAATAGTACATTCTTACCAGTGTTTGTGTATATGAACTTTGAATACCCCCCCCCCCCCAACATCCTCATCTCCACCTACATTGACACCGGGATGTTCATTATTAGTTATGCCTATAATACGAATGTGAAAATGTTCATTATTATTGAACCATTTTATAGTTAAAGAACACAATAATTAATACTTATAGAAATTTAATTCGCGTAAAAATTATAAGGCGTTCGGGGGTAGAAGCAGTAGCCTCGTGGGGTTCTCAATTTTCCCGGGGAACGCCGGTACACGAGTTCCGCTAGTAAAGAATAAAATAGATTTTTCTATAAAACTTTATTCCTAATCATAAACTCATAAACACCTATTTTCAAACAAACACGTAAACAAATAACGAATGAAATTTATAAAATGTTGACTCATTTCTTTGGCAAATAACGTTAAGTATTTCATTAACCAGGATTTCTCGAGCACCAGGAATATTAATGATAGTTATCAATAAAAGATGGGTGATTGTAAGAAAGTAGCTTTCTCAACTAAAACGACTTCTTTCGTATCCGTTCACCAACATACTGGATTCTTTTAAAACAAAAATACGTTTCATCTTAATCTATCATTTACTTATTGATTTTTAAAGTAGAAATAAAATGTCCACATATGTTGGCAGATGATTGTCTTATTCCATGCCGAGAATACTTATACGTTGCCGATGTGATTGAAGGGTTTGACATAAAATAAAAGTATTTGGAAAGCTACTTTTCTTACAGATGCATTTTTCATTGTAGCTGTGTTAAATAAAATCTACTTCTAGATTCGGTGTTTTTGTCCAACTAAAGTTATTTTGTCAAAGAAGAATGTTTGTAAGAAGAGAACAATACCCTATGAAATAAATACCATTCACAATGACTTTCGTTTCTTATTCGTTTCTTATTTGTTTCTTATAAAAAGCTGCAATACACATAAAACATTACACATCATCCACTTATATACACAGAAACACAAGACAGAGGACCAGGCGTTGATAAGTTGATAATTATCAATAACAAAATTCTACAAAGCAAGATCCATCTGGACACAGACATGCAAGCAACTGCCATACCATGCTCATGACATAAAACAATATACATTTACTTCATTTATGTACAATCGAATCATAAACTCATCCGCTAATCAGAAATAAATCATTTAATAAAACAACCTGAAACACCATTCATTTTATTGGGAAATTTTAACTGTCAAAATAAAATATGGAGAAGGGAAAAGACTTTACTCTGCGTGATGAATATATTTGGATCGGTAGTATTTTTAGATTTAGGTTTTATACAAAATTATTTCACATATCATGAATAAAAACAACATTTGCCTCTACAATATTAAAACAAATACATACTTGCATTCGGCAAGAGAATCATACTCAACGATTGATCTGAATCTATGTGATTCAAGCACATACATGGATTAGACGCGGAAAATTCATGATGAAAATTATGGGAATGACTATTTACTAATAATCTTCTAAAACACGGGTCCCCTACTCGAGAAGGAAATACCAAAGTGGAGTCTCAAAAAGGCAATAATTTTCCAAACAATGTTAAATGAATACTAGAACCAAAGTAGCAATAATGATGATCATTTGAACCACTTCACAAAAACATATTTATAATCGAGGAGAACATACTAAAATCATCCACTAAATTCTACAAGCCATGGCTTCACAAGGAATACCTAAAAGCTAATTAGGCACGACGTGTAGCCTTTTAGTGAAAACAATGTCAAACACAATGTCGAACATGGAACATGATGGAAAAGATAGCTGGCATCGATAATAGCACTACACCAAACATCTCACAACATGCAAGACATAGATCACAAACAAACAAAAATAATATAGCTAATATATTAGCAGACAGTTTCCTCACATAATTCCACCCAAAAAAATCAAGCTTAAAAAATTCAAGAAATCAAAAATAAAATTAAAATAAACTCAATTTCAACTCTAGAAATTGAGAAAGCATTAGTGGAATTCAACGAACCGTTTACTAAAACACAACATACATAAATTGGTCCCGATGATGTGCCTTATGAACTTTTGAAAAAAAAAATTACCTCTAGTATATACTGAGTACCTTTTTGATATAGCAAGGTATGTTTCAGCAGAAAAGTTCAAAATACTTAAAAGCAGGCCACAGTAATATCTAAATTCGGAAAAGACCCCAATGATCAATCAAATTATAGACCAATAGTTTAATCAGTCGTATTTGTAAAGTAGTATACAGGATGACAAATTACAAATTGACTTTGTAGCTTGATCCAAACAAATCACTATAAAAATTGCAAGGTTTCAGTTAGGCACAAAAGAAAGAGTAGCGACCATTTGATCATATTGAAAACCTTCATAAGAGAGTCAGTTTTTAAAAAAGAACACCTGTTTGAAATTTCTTTTGATATGAAAAACGCATATTATACCATATAGCAGTACGGTATTTTGAGAGATATTCAAGAACTCGGATTAAAAGGAAGACTGTCACTTTTCACCCAAAAAGTACAAGTATGAAGCAAACTCCGTCTTAAAATAGCTGGAAAAAGGTGCGCCTCAAAAGAGAATCCTATCAGTAACCCATTTCAGTATAAAAATAATTTTGTATGAAACTTTAATCCTGGAATAGATTACTTATTGTACGTAGATGATTTACTAGTATGCTGCCGATCAAAATATATCAGACAAAGCGCAGATTCTAACTGTGTTTAAATAAAAATCATCAAATAGATTGAATCAAATATTTTGAACAGTTTTTATTACTAAGGCGAAATTTGTGCATTTCTGACACTTTCATAAAATGCATACTGATTTGTGTTGTAATCTGAATCGAAAGGAAATACCATTAATAGATTAATATATATTTCTTGGTATTGTATTTGTTCCGAAGTTGTCTTTTATCCATCTTATAAACGATCTGAGACAAAAACGTAACAAAGTGGCCAACACTAATCGGAGAACTAATAAGAAATCACTAAGCAAATTGTATCGAATAATTGTGCGATCAAAACTTGACGACGGTAGGTTGATCTATAGTGCCGTAACACTCTCCTGTCTCAAATTATTAGAAACAATTCACTATCCAGGGCTAAAACTCACACTGGAAGTCTTCAGTACGTCACTAGTAGAGAGTATGTATTTAACATTTGTAATACAAAAGCTAGTACCCCACTCTGTTGCAATATTATTATAATGCTAATGAATCCCTACTTACGACTGTATATTAAAGACATAATACAAAACCTTTTTTGAGAAAAAGATAAACACCATTAAACTACCCAGTCTCCGTATCGGAGAACTGATCACAATCATCTCCAAAACTTTACAATGACAATTTAAACAATTAGCTTTTATACTTTATTTAACCAAATTCTCAAAGAACAAAAGAAACTCAATTAAATTTCAGGGTGAATTTCAAAACGTAAAATCCCATCATTGCGATTACAACTACAGATGGACCAATGGATGAATATCTGAACGATCTTTTGGTGCAACTCTTGAAGAAGTAAAACTGTACAAACATATAAATAATAAAACTACTTTCTACGAACTATTCTTAATCAAATTTTCTACCAAACAGAATTATTACAAAGAATGTGTATTCTTTACTTTTGGTCGACCTACTGAAGTTGACATGCCATAAAACAAAGCAAACGCAACTGAACATTTATTTATGCTTCTCCACGAGCCTCTTGATATAAATTTTCTTTCATTATATTCTTTGTTTTAGTTAACACATTAGTGTGAGTTGAAAGTTTAAAAAAATCCTATCTACACACTCGCAAAGCTTCTTCCTGCAATCCATTCTTTTTACTATAATCACAAAATCAGTTTGCATTTGATACATTCTTGACATTCTTGATATTCTTGATATTCTCTAGAAAATTGTTTCAATTCTGAATTACTCTCTTACTAAAGAATTATCGATGTTTATTGAGCGAGCGATCCATTTTCTTTTTAAAATATTAAAGACAAATTGTTCAAAATTGTTAGATATTCGTTCAATATTTTAAACGATCCTCTCAGTATTCAGCGTTCTTAAATGTTGTGCTGCGCAATGTTTGCTAATCTCTCGTCATCACACAAATTACCCATTTCATTGTGATCCTTTCTCTGTATCCCTTATCTATTCAGAACAATTTTCCAATTACCATGAAGAGATTTTGGTACCCATAATTACAACGGCACTCAATATGGGATAACTGCTTAAGGTATTATCTGATGACGAGCATCGCTTCCGATCCTTAAATGAGTGTTTCAAGTAAACTATTAACTCTCGAACGATCCATGGTGGAATTGCCTTTCTATCGCGTTTATATTATTGAGAACGCCTATTTTACAGTCTTAATAGGTAAAATAAAAACAAGCCCCAAAAGAGATAAATGTATAGATCGATAGATAGATATCTAGATAGAGAGTGGGGCAGAGAGAGAGAGAGAGAGAGAGAGAGAGAGAGAGAGAGAGAGAGAGAGAGAGTGGGGCAGAGAGAGAGAGAGAGAGAGAGAGCGAGAGAGAGAGAGAGAGAGAGAGAGAGAAGGGTATACTAAGAAAAATGAATAAGCATCATTCACCTTTGATCCCTCTTCTACTTCACACTTATCTTTTCATTTTGGACTTTTCCGCCGTGTTCGATCGTTCAATTTTAATGTCATCCGTGAGCAGTGTCACTCCCTATCCTCTGTACAATGTCATTATTGTCTCATTATCTTTAAGTGTTCTCAAGTAAATCTCCTACAACCTTTCGCCTTCTCGTATTTCGTATTCAGATTTCCCTCTCTATTTTCTAATGACGATTTCCACACGAAGTCTGATTTAATCAAGAACGATATCAGATGGAAGTGATATTTATTGCACACTGCACGCCCTCTCTTTCTATCTCTATCTTTCTTTCTCTTTATCTATCCCCTATCTCTCTCTCTCTCTCTCCCTCTCTCTCTCTCTCTCTCTCTCTCTCTCTCTCTCTCTCTCTCTCTCTCTCTCTATATATATATATATATATATATATATATATATATATATATATATATATATAAGGTTAATACAACAAAAGATATAAGAGGCAACTAATATCTTTAATTAGTGAACATCCGGATAAAAATAAAGCTCAACATACTGGCTAGAGCATTAATAGCAATAGTTAAAGTAAAAGAATAGAATAAGGTCCGAATCAAATTTTTGATGTCAGGCCTGGAGCTATTTAAAACTTGTTGACGTGGATGAACTGTATAGGTTTACAAAAAAGTATGTTTTGGGCCGATATATTTGATGTTTTATATACCTTTATGCATTTATATATATATATTTTTTAAATATATTTTCAAAGTTTAATTCTTATTACCTGCAGTAATGTCATTGCGGTAATGGTCCTCTGAGGAGAAGATTTTCTTAAGGACTTTAAAGAACTTTGCCTGAACATTGAACTGTAATAAAATTTAATTCGCACCTTATTCTATTCTTTCACTTTTCTATTGTTATATATATATATATATATATATATATATATATATATATATATATATATATATATATATAAAATTTGTATTTGTGTCCAGGCATCAGTTTTTAACAGCTGATCTCGTAGCAAAACCAATTACATATTTGCGATCAGCAGGTTAATCGGGATGTTTTTGTGAGAGTTTGAATGTATTTTAATGCTTTGATGTGTCATAAAAGCGACACAATCTTAATCTCAAAATTCAAATATTTCCATATTTTTTTCCATCCAACTGCACGTTCGTGTAGTATCTGTTCTGATGCTACACTAGTTTATTCTGTCATCGATCAGTGAAGGAGAAATGCTTCTAGATTGAGGCAATTTTAATTTTTGTTCGAATCCAAGGTGACCCTTTTGGAGAGCTGGATTTTCCCCACATTAAAAACCGACATTGTGTCTAACGTTGCCTTCGTGTGGAGGCAAATAAATTGTAACTGCACGTCATATGATTACTTATTCTGCAGTAAATTCAATTAGTATTATTTCTTATTGTCTCGCATAAAGACGCGTTATGTTGACAACGAGACGCACGGGAGATAAGTGTTTTAATTTATTTTGTAACATTACAGATTAAAACTTGTACAAACAGAACACCGATAATATTTTTTACTTAAACCATGTTTTAGCAAAATAACATTTGCATTAAAAAGTTGCATCGTATAATTTTTTTTTGTTTTTCATATAAATTAGAGATTTCGGTAACAGTTTAGTCTTTGTTCTCACCATGTCCACAGAAAAATACAAATGAGATTATATTTTTCTTTTTGTCATTACATATCAATATCCTTGAATTATCTGATCAAAATGTAATAAAACCAAAGAAAACATTTCCGAAAGTGATAATTCGGTACCGGTACAGCTTTTGAATCAGACAAAACCGACTTTTTGTTCGGTATCTTCCGGCTGTTTACGTAAACAGCCAGAAGATGCCGAAGCGTTTAACCAGTCAGAAAGCTCTAGAAGCAGACTACAACTCTGGTACTTCGGAGGATATGACACCGCAGAGAAGGAGGGTATTCTTGGTGACAGTACCAAACAGGAACGCCAAAAGCCTCCTTCCTACGTCTGCGCTAACTCCAAAAAGAAAATCTACAACAATTTCGAAAATGACTAAAAATAATTCTCGCAAAAAAAGCTTGTAAAGCTTTTGAACCGGGTAAAAACCAGAACTGTTTTTTTAACCCTGACCTTTAACTAACCCTAACCTAACCTTAAACAAACCCTAACCTAACATTAAACTAACCCTAGTCTAGTCGGTATTTGTCCAGTACAAAAACTGCACCAATATAAAAAAAACGGAAAATATCTGTAAAAATCGTTGTTTCATTAATTATGTTCAGTACAATCTTTAGTTTATTAATATAAAAACAGAATTTATCGAAAAAAATGTTAACTTTCCCGTGAAAAAAATATTTCATTGATTTTCTTCGTAAAAAAAATAAATAATTTTTCATAAAAATAAACATACGGAAATTATTTTTGAGTTTGACGTCGGTTCGTTTTGATTCGTCTTTTTTTTCGGGCATTTACGTATTCTGCGTCGGAAAAAGTCGGGTTTGTCTGGTTCAAAAGCTGTATCAGTTCCGATAATTCAACTATTTGTTTGTGTGATAATTTCGTTTTTTATTCCGTTTCCGATTCCTCTGTCAGAATACGCCTAACAACCGATTCGATTGCGATGGCGACCCAAACATTCTCACTCATGCATATTCGCTTGCTTTATTCAAAAACAATGAAATTAATCCAAGGCGATCCATAATACAGGCCTGGCAAATATGCGGCTGGGGTCCACGACTGGGGGCAGACGTGTGAAGACCAAAATTACTACTAAATAATAATTACAGAGAAAAGTTTTAGTAAGAAATTTCTTAGTAATATCCAGTAATTACGAACTATACATATTTTTAGAAAGCAGCTTACAACAATTGGTTTATTTCCATCAAATCAAATGTAAAAAGTACAAAAATATGAAAAGTAAATTCACAAAAAAATCATTTTATTTCCCATGAATTAGACACATTTTTGATATTTCAAAATCATGAGTCAATTTGTTTATTTTGACTACTTGATTACAGAAAGTATAATGACATAATACATTCAGAAAGCAAATTCAACATTTAACAAAATTAAATACTTTGTGAACAAAATAATGCTCGGAAAAACAATTTTGATAAGTTTTACAAAATTTGTTATGTTTGTTACATATACATTTTTTTTTGCAGAAGATGAGGAAAATGCTTATTTCTTCATGATGCACAGTCTTCATAATAAAATAAACTTCCATTAACAAGAACATAAAACCAATGAAATATATCAAAAAAGGGGAGAAATGTAAAAGGGCATTTTAACGACATGAGAACCCCCTGAAAAACTTGGCAGAAAAAAAATATATATGTGAAACTGATTCCTCATTCTAAATTCTAGAAATTTAGAATGAGGAATCAGTTTCACATATAAATTTAACGTAAAATTATCCCCGATTTCCGGGTCATTCTCGCGTTTTAAGGCAGTTAACCATTTTTTCTATGAGAGATAAATCTTGTGCGTTTTTAAGGGGGTGGGGCTAATAGTGGTTTTACTTTTTATTAGGCGATTGTGTGGTTTTACGACCTTACCACTCGGACTTAGGGTTATTGGTAAAACTCTTTTAGTTAACTGCTCTAAAAAACTAGAATGGTTCGGAAATATGGGATCAGTTTACGTTAATTTTATATATAAAATCAATCCCCACTCTAAATTCTTAAAAAATTGTGTGTTTTTTCTTTTATCCCACCAGATTTTTCAGGGTGTTCACACGTAATCAGCTAAACAAATTAGAATCTTGTTTTTTTTTCAGATTAAAGTAACAGAACAAAGTACAAATATTTCCAATTATTTAATAGTCAAACAAGAGTTATTGTTGCTAAAAAAACAAAATAACTAAAAAGAGCTTGTTAAAAAAAATTATGTCAGAACAAAAGTACCATTTCAGACGGGACCAAAAAATCAATTTTATCCAACATTTGGGTGAATACATGGCGAAATAGACAATACAATTCAACAGTCTCTATAGTACAATTGAGCCTTAAAAAGTTTTAAAACTTGTTAATTTAATTTTACTTGAGTGATTGATTCCCCCCCCCCCCACTCCGTCAGATAAAATAATTATCACAAGTAAAATCTTATGTCAGTTTCTGATATGCAACATTTTATATGAAAAAGAGAGCATGGATTTATATTGTCCAATATCTATTTTAAAAATTATTGTTTTTTAATTCACCTAAAGCAATTCAAGAACCAACACTAAAATTTTTGAAATAATCTTAAAATATTATTTGTAAAATAAAAATGTTTATACAATTCTCATGATAACATAATCAGTATTGATAATGCATTATTTTCCAAGCAGTTATCAGATACGTTTTATATTCCCCACTTTTTTTTACATATATTTTATTGGTTTTATGTTCTTAAGTTGATTTTATTATGAAGACTGTGTATAATATGTATTATCGTATCATAAAGAAATAAGCATTTTCTTCATCTTCTGTAAAAACAAATTGTAGATGTAACAAACATAACAAATTTTGTAAAATTATCAAAATTGTTTTTCCGAGCATTATTTTGTTCACAAAGTATTTGATTTTGTTAAATGTTGAATTTGCTTTCTGATTATATTGTCATATTTTCTGTAATCAAGTAGTCAATATAATCAAATTGATTCATGATTGTCTGTGTCTAATTCATGGTGAATAAAGTGATTTTTTTGTGAATTTAGTTTTATATTTTTGTACTTTTTACATTTGATTTGATGGATATAAATCAATTGTTGTAAGCTGCCTCCTAAAAATATGTATAGTTCGTAATTACTGGATATTACTAAAAAATTTCTTACTAAAACTTTTCTCTGTAATTATTATTTAGTAGTAATTTTGGTCTTCACATGTCTGCCCCCGTCGTGAACCCCAGCCGCATGTTTGCCAGGCCTGTATTATGGATCGCCTTGAATTAATCCAAAACATGCATTAACTTGTGTTTTAATATTGTTTATCGTTAATTAAATAACTACTTTTAATGTTTTAATCTGTATTTATAGAAATATTGGATGTATATTTCGATCTTTAAATGCATGACGATTTGCTAAAAATTTTAAAGCCAGAAACGATATTGAAATTCGACAGTTTTGATGCTTCAAAATTACTTTATAATTTCTAAAGGTTACGTAGTAAATCATTCTTTTCTTTCAATTATTACAATTGCTGACTTGAAGAAGCTGATAGGCATACTGATGGATTTAATTCAAAAGTTAATTTTATTTTTTAAAAAGGATTAAAAAATCGTTTTATTTTACGCTATTTTATTTTTTATTTCAATAAATATAAAATTAATTTCTCGAAGTTTGACAAGTATAGCCTTGAATATGACAACTCAATATTTGATTCTGATTAGCGATTTTTTTTATCATTCACCATGTACTTTGCACAAGAAAATGCTATTCTCTTAAGTTTCTTTCAAAAAGTTAATTTCGGCAAGGAATATTTTTTTTTAGAATGGAAACATTTATAATTAATGACCCAAACTCCTCTAGCCGCTTACGAAATTAATAAAAAGAATGTCATCATCGCTCTATCTGTGTCTGATTTCAATTAAGTAAACAGCATAGTTTTACAAATTATGAATCATTAAAAACATTATTTTTAACTTTTGCCAAAAAACTATATTTATTTATAGTTACAAGCTTTAAAAAGAAGACTAATCATTCCTTCAGAGTCGGGTCTATATCAAATTAGAAAATTACAAAATGGCCGATCAAAATATTTAACACGTCGAGAGAGAAAGAGAGAGAGAGAGAGAGAGAGAGAGAGAGAGAGAGAGAGAGAGAGAGAGATTTCCTTCTTATCATACATATACTACATGTCCAGATTGTAAAAAATAAAATATATGGGTACTACGAATTAAGGTAAACATACTTAAAGTAAAAACAGAAATGAAGTTGTTTTATTTTTCCCAATTTTTCTTCATAAATAAACGTACCACAGAGACACATAGTATAGGAAAGGGAGATAAATCTGTTTTCTTATTTTGCCCGCAAACGTGTTCTAATTACATTTTTTATTTATTATTTTTGACATCGTACTTATGTGGTATTTTTTATGCTTTTTTGCATCATACAAAACATATTAGAGTACTATTAATCTTTATTGGATTAAAAAAATAGAGTATTGTATAATCAAAACGCATTTTAAAAATCCTATTTAAAAATAATTATAATTAACTGTAATATTGACTATATTTACATTTATTTCCCTCTGAGCCAATATGTTTCAACCCTGGCAATGTTGATTTAAATTTAAAAAGAAATTTTTTTGAAAAATATTCAGCAAAAATAAAAATTAAAAGTATAAAACTTCCGGCCAACGCCGTGTAGGCAAAGAAAGTTTTACTTTATTTTCTTTGTTAACTTGAAAATTACAGAAATTATAAAATAAAAATAATAATACGGGGTTCAGGGCTGGAAGCGGGAGTTTCTTGGGTTACTCATTTTTTCCCAGACAACTTTAGTAGTAAATAAAATAATAATGTGTAAGTGACGAAGAAGCTAGAAACACGCACACATACACAGACACACGAGATGAGATTGGTTCGACTTTTTTATTTTTACGGAATACGTAATCTATTATACCTAAGATAAAATGTTCAAAGTTTCTCTGTGTCAGCTGTAATGTACATTAATCAAATAATTCTCAGCTAAAATCGATATGTCTGCAACGATTAGTTGTTTACGTTTTCTTTTATTTCACATTAGTGATTAAAACACGCGAGCAACATTATAGCGATTATTGATATTTCGTATTATCACGCGTGTTAATCGTAAATTAACTTTCATTTCGGTAACATTTCTAACATGTTGTTCGTCCCTCTTTTTCCTTTCCGGCACCATTTTTGTTCCTCGAGAAGTAGTCCACGATTGTTAAAAAGAGTGGTAGATTTGTTCTTTCAGTTGTGACGTTAGGATTTTCCACATGGTTGGTAAACAGGTTATTGGTCTGTAGTTGCTATACACACAATATTAGATGCACTAATACTTACTAGGTCATCAAAATGCACACATATAAGAGAAACAAATCTAGATACATAATCACAGTTACATAGGATGCATTTGATAAGATAAGTCAGAAATCTGGGTATAAACCAAACAATTGGGAAATACGAGAAATACAAAGACCACATTCATCAGGTATACCAACAGGTGATCAACTATACAATTTAGCTTTAAAACAAAATACAATCAGTCATTTATATGATTTTGAAAAATATATATACATAAAAAGAAGATACAAATACACAAACACAAGATCAAAACTGTTCATCAAAATCAATAGAATGTATAACATAGAAAAAAAGATATGGCTGCGGACAGCTCTCATGTAAGTAAGTAGGATTTAAATTCTAGATCAGTAAAATTGAAGGTTATTACTATTAATAATAATGTTAATTTGATCTAGTTTTAAGTGGGAACTCATAGATTCAGGGGTTTACGTGTAATTTACTAAGAGTATGGGACTTGTTATGCCTACAGTTAATCGAGGTTTCCGATTTTTAGTTAAGAAGTTAGCTCCTGTCACTAAATCTAATTATCTGAAATTTCTCATGTAGACAGAGATAACAAGATGTGTTTAGGGATGTACAAGTACTAGTCTTTCTTATAATGCTCCACTTAACTATTGGTGTTTTATTATTTCTAATTAGGTGTCAGTAACGTATGGCAAGTGAGCATTTGTTGCTGAATCTGTCTTTGAATGTATTTCCGGCGATGTCTATATATAAAAAATATGTTGGATCTTCTCTACTTGTAATGGTAACGTGGTAGACTGTAGAATATGATAAACATTTTTGTTGTAGTGGACAATTTGTTTTATTATTACAATCACAAATATTTTGCCTTAATTGCATTATTTGAAATAGGGTTGGTATAAATGCTATTGTTTCTTACTACATTGCATCTTAATATTTTGTTGTTATGTTTTTGATGATTTTTCCTACATTACTCAGCAACTGTGGCTTTATTTGAGGGTATTTTTGTTAAAAGTTTGTGTAAAATGTTGTTTGGTGGAAAATAAAGGTTTAGTCTTACCCATTTGATTGTATGAATATGTACACAAGATTATTGTCCTTTTTCTTATTCTTTTAGGTCTATTCTTGGGTGCTGTTGGTTTAATATATTTAATTTGAGTTCTTCTGTCTTTTAGTGCTTTGTTATGAAAAAGAATCTATGTTCGTTAAAGATTTTCTTGTTTGAGGAGTTGTACTAATTCTTTTTTCTATTACTTTTTGTCTATGTTTGATAACTGTCTTTCGGTGGTTTGAGAGCAGATTGACGTAAATTTGGTCTGCATTATCTTTTGCGTGTTGTTCATATGTTCCCTTATCTAAGTTGAAAGTTACATCTAGAAAATTAACTTTTTTAGTGTTAGACGTTACTTCTAGTTTGAGTCCTAATATTTTCATTTCTTTAATTATTATTTTCCTGCTTCTTTCGCTTTTGGCCCTGTTCGCCTTTTTCCCCATTAGCAGGCTATCATCTCTGTATAAACCTATGGTCTCCACATCAATATCTTTTGTAAGGTTGTATAGGATGTAAATACCAACCAAGTCCGTTACTTCAGCTGAATCTAAAGAGCTCATTGAAACATCATACTGATAGGTTAGTACGTTTTGCAGTGAATCCTGTACGTAAAAATATATAAACATATATTCATACCTAACTTTATATAATTACTAGACGAATACATTTTTGAAACGAAATAACATACTTTTCCGAGAATTTAACATTTATTTAAAATTCACTTTTGTAAATGCTGTTGTTTCGTTATTAGCACAAATGAATCATAATACTCGATCTTTGACTATAAACCTTTGGAGTTAGGATGGAGGCATAGATCACAATGGGCAACGATGAAAAGAAGACAACACAGGTGTTAGAAACACTGTTTTATTTCAGGAAAATAAAATAAGCATGTAGAAAATTTAATAAGATAACGTTTTTTTATTAATACCAGTTGTAAATCATAGTTCAAGCGTTATGCTTGACCTTTCATTCTGACATTTTCAACATGAACACGCACAGGAGATAAGTTTTTTATACTTTATTTATTTAGTTACACTTTTTTCAACACATGTTTCAGTAAAAAGAATTACATTAAAAAGTTGCTTCGTAGAACGTTGTTTAGAGACATTTACAATATTTATATTGGATTTATTATGCTTACTCTCATTAAAAAAAACACGCCAAATGTGTCATTGAAAATAAAAGATATTACCAATGCGATGAGAAACGTCTTTACAATTGTTACCAATACCTGGAAGAGTCAGTTGACTCCGTAATTCTTAGTTTATCTTTTGATAATTTCTAATGTTGTGTTTACAATTTAAAATGAAATTCTATAACTAATTGTGCCATGGTAATGTTGTTTCCTCGTATAAAACCGAGCTTGCAAAAAAACAAACAAAAAAAAACGAAAAGTGAAACGCTGCGATGAGAAACGTTATGACAGTTGTTACCAATACTTTGAAGAATCGGCCGACTCCGTAATTATTCCTCTTTTTATCTTTGTTCGTTCGAATCTGCCTAAAACAAAATAACCTCAACTACAATTAGATATAATTAAAATGTTTAGAATGGGATTATCGAGAATATGTCATCATTTACTGGCAAGTGTACCCGGCGTTGCTCAATATAATTGAAAAGTACATCGAATAGGTAGATATACTTTTTTCAGTATGAATTCAACAAAACAGATAAATACTCATTGTTTTCTAATCTTCAACAAAAAATAAACTCAACAATGTTTGTGACTATCTACTTTTAAGTGAAATTCTTCTCAGTTTATAATAAATAATTGCAAACCTTATGTTGTGCTTCTTTTCATTTTGTGTTAATTTATAGTTTTATTTCCCTTTAAAACCCTATTTCAGCCAGCTAAATTATTTAAAACTGTCTGCTACCGATACCGACCCGTTTACTCCAGTACAGAGTAACAACACCAACGGAAATGCGATCACACAAAATTAAAATCGAGTTACTGAAACGATAAAAAACGAATACTTAATTGGTTTATTTCCAAATCAAATAAAGAACAAATAACTTGAGATATTTAAAATAGTGCAGTCAATAGTGATCATTTATTGAAGTTTCTCTTTCTAAATAATATGTTGGGTTATTTTTTATTCGGAAAACGTACTTTTGTTCAGGTGGTTGTATTAGACGGTTATTCGCAAGTCGGAGTAGTGATTAATGACAATGAAAACTTCATAACATGGAGCACTTTAATTTAATCAAGTCCTTCGACGAAATTCGAACGAGTGTACTTAAAGTTCTTCTTACATAAAATTATAATTATACGTATTTTAGGTTATTTTTTGATGAGTTAAAATTTGATTGTATTTCTAAAACTAAAAACTTAATCGAGAACTAAAGCACATTACTTATGCAGAAAATAGAAATGAAAACAACGTTTGATTGTTGACATTGCAGTTAAAAATCAATTGAACAAATTTTAAAAACCTGTTTTAAAAATGTTCTTGAAAGATACATATCAGTTTTATCGAAATATTTCTAAGAAATGAGAAATATACTTACTTTCTACCAAAACTTATATCCTCTCAGTGTCTGTTATGGAATACCATAAGCTCGCTGTTTGCCCATTTACGAAGTATAAATGCACATTTTTATTGAATGCTCCATGGAAAAATATTATAATTATATTTCAAACTAAAAGTTAACTTCTTAAAAGTTCTATTTCTCTGTTTGGCGTGTGACATACTAAAACAAATGTAAAACTGATGTCTATTGTTGAGAAACAGTTTTACCAAAATTGCTAAAAACATGCCAATTAACAGTTTCGTTAATAAAAAAAAGTCGCGGGTCCAAGATGAACTTTTCTATATTATAATTAATTAAATATATTAATGATTTTGTTTTAATTTTAGGCGTTATTTTTCTTTTAGAATGTTAAAAAAGTTCTTGTTTTGAATTTCTCATAAAACGCTCAACATAAGCCTGTATCTGATTTTGCAAAAGAATTTGATAATAACTAGAAAACAGAAGATAGTTTTAATATTTCAAGTGCTTGTTTTAATTAACAAGGCACAAAATGCTAATTTGTTTTAATTAACAAGTGCAAAATGCTAATTTGTTTTAATTAACAAGTGCAAAATGCTAATTTGTTTAATTAACAAGTGGCAAAATGTTAATTTGTTTTAATTAACAAGTGACAAAATGCTAATTTGTTTTAATTAACAAGTGACAAAATGCTAATTTGTTTTAATTAACAAGTGACAAAATGCTAATTTGTTTTAATTAACAAGTGCAAAATGCTAATTTGTTTTAATTAACAAGTGACAAAATACTAATTTGTTTTAATTAACAAGTGACAAAATGTTAATTTGTTTTAATTAACAAGTGACAAAATGCTAATTTGTTTTAATTAACAAGTGCAAAATGCTAATTTGTTTTAATTAACAAGTGACAAAATGCTAATTTGTTTTAATTAACAAGTGACAAAATGCTAATTTGTTTTTATAAACAAGTGTAAAATGCTAATTTGTTTTAATTAACAAGTGACAAAATGCTAATTTGTTTTTATAAACAAGTGTAAAATGCTAATTTGTTTTAATTAACAAGTGACAAAATGCTAATTTGTTTTAATTAACAAGTGACAAAATGCTAATTTGTTTTATAAACAAGTGTAAAATGCTAATTTGTTTTAATTAACAAGTGCAAAATGCTAATTTGTTCTAATTAACAAGTGTAAAATGCTAATTTGTTTTAATTAACAAGTTACAAAATGCTAATTTGTTTTAATTAACAAGTTACAAAATTCTAATTTGTTTTAATAAACAAGTGCAAAATTCTAATTTCTTTTAATTAACAAGTGCCAAAATGTTTATTTGTTTTAACTAACAAGTGACAAGATGCTAATTTGTTTTAATTAACAAGTGCAAAATGCTAATTTGTTTTAATTAACAAGTGTAAAATGCTAATTTGTTTTAATTAACAAGTGACAAAATGCTAATTTGTTTTAATTAACAAGTGACAAAATGCTAATTTGTTTTAATTAACAAGTGACAAAATGCTAATTTGTTTTAATTAACAAGTGACAAAATGCTAATTTGTTTTAATTAACAAGTGCAAAATGCTAATTTGTTTTAATTAACAAGTGCAAAATGCTAATTTGTTTTAATTAACAAGTGACAAAATGCTAATTTGTTTTAATTAACAAGTGACAAAATGCTAATTTGTTTTAATTAACAAGTGACAAAATGCTAATTTGTTTTAATTAACAAGTGACAAAATGCTAATTTGTTTTAATTAACAAGTGACAAAATGCTAATTTGTTTTAATTAACAAGTGACAAAATGCTAATTTGTTTTAATTAACAAGTGCAAAATGCTAATTTGTTTTAATTAACAAGTGCAAAATGCTAATTTGTTTTAATTAACAAGTGACAAAATGCTAATTTGTTTTAATTAACAAGTGACAAAATGCTAATTTGTTTTAATTAACAAGTGACAAAATGCTAATTTGTTTTTATTAACAAGTTACAAAATGCTAATTTGTTTTAATTAACAAGTGCAAAATGCTAATTTGACTTTCATCAGACTTCTTTACTTGCTTTCACACTTGAATCATGGAAATGTTTTCTTAATCTTTCCCACATTTAGAACAGTCTTCGTATACCAATAACATTTATAGGCATAAAATATGATACATTATACTTAAACAGATAACTTCCTTTTAAATAAATATAAAATAATAAAAAGGAAATATATACCTGTATGTATACGCAGATGAATCTTTAGTTGAGCTGGACTTGAGTTGAAAAAATTACAATAAGGACACGTAAGTTTGTTAGTCACGATTTTGTTCTGGAAAGGTGAGTAATAAAGGTTACTTAAAACCGCTGATTGGTCTGAATTGTTGTTAAATAAATTAGGAAGATTACTAAATGGATTTTCGGAGTTTTCTAATGTGAACATCGGTTTTCCAAGTCCAGATCTTTTTGAAGATGCTTCGTAGTCGAATGGACGATTTGAAGAATTACATTGATTGAGAGCAGATGGATCCTTCGAATTTATCAATACCTCATGATACTGTTGGGTCTTATCAGCTTTGTCGGGATATTTGTTAATTTCTTTTGTAGTTGATAGCCAATTTGGGAACAGCGTTTTCTGAGCACCTGCCTTTCTATAAGGGCAAACATGAATATTGAATGAACTATTCTTGATGTCAGTGTTCGTCATGTAAAACTGATCATTTTGAAACGATGGCCATTTAACTGGTTTATTAATATTTTGCTGGTTGTATTCAGGTACATATGGAAAATCAAAGTTTGTATGTTTCATGAAGCTATTCATCGACTGTAAGTTTGCTTCGGGACTATTCAACGTAAGAAATTTATTCGCCACTTCATAATCGGGTTGACTCGAAAATCTATGGTGCATTCTAGCCGATTCCGAAATGGAAAATTGCAACTGTAAAATGTGTTTATCATACTTTGCATACTTGTCCGGTTTGTTTAGATCACTGTAAGAACAAAGCAAATCGGGATGCGACTGTTTGTTTTTATCGTTTGAGATGAAGGGGTTCCCGCTTTGTAATGTGGTCTCATAAGGTTGTGGTAATATTTGTGTGGAATAGTCGGGGTGTTGCTGTAGTATAACAGGTCGGAATACACGCGGGTATTTTATCACATTCGAACAGTTTGGATGGCCTACATTAGAAAAGCGATTATCAAGTTGGGAGATTCCTTTTTCGTAATGTGCTTTCGATTGTTGCTTAACAGCATCGTTTGTCCGAACCAATTCTCCTGAGACCGACACAACGGAATTGGAGTTTAGGTTGTTTAAGTTTGTCCAACGAGGCCCAAGACTATAATCGATTAACTCATTCAATAGCATGTCGCCATTAGGCCGATTATGTGTATACATAGCTTGTATGAAAGAGACTGTCTTTAAATCAATTCATTCTTTGTCAAACGTTGTTGATTGTTGACACTGATTTCCGATATCTCATCAGCAAGTCTGAATGCGTTTCTCCTTTCATCCTTCTGTTATCTCAAGTACAGACACACGTAGCCTTATCAAGGTGTGTGAAGTACAAGGGTTGGCTGGCGGAGCAGACGGATACTAATAGAGGCACACTCTTAAATAAGACAAAAGCATTCGGCTTACTGAAAACAGTATGTACCCTTGTCTACTGATATTTGGCTGAATGCAAATACTTTAAGAGATGTATTGCTAGAAACTCTAATATAACTGTGTATATATTTAAATGCCATCTATTTTCACTATGTAAATAAAGTTTTATCTAAAATCCTAATTATATCTCTGTAATGGCAATCATTTCTTTTTTTTTATCTTAAACGGTCAGGAATTGTGAATTGTTTTACTTCTGTAGTAGCGAACGCCTGTTCTTTATCACGAGAACTTTGACCATTTTGACATAAATTGATCATCGTCTATCCAGTTGATAATAGAACGATTAAATGCACTTAGTTTGCTTGTCTTACAGTAAATATCTCTTTGGACTTCATCATCTATATACAGGGTGGGCCAAAATAAGGGTCCTATCTTTAAATTTGAATAACTTGAATTTGAATAACTTCCACAAAATAAAAGTTAAACTCACCAAACTTTATGTGTGTGTAGACTGACCCTTCCGAGATTTTTTGAAATAAACAAAACAAATTTTAGCCGAAAAACACTTCTTAAAACTTACAAAAACTAAAGTATTGTTTTTTACACTGTTTTGAGTTTTTTAAGCAAAAATAATGTTTTCTAAATGAGGGTACATTCCTTAGGGCTAATACGGCTCATGCTTGCTTCGGAAGGGGTCCTTTACTTATTCTAAAAAAAAATTTAAAAAATCAATAAATAAAAAAGTTATGAATTTTTAAAAATAGGACCCTTATTTTTGCCCACCCTGTATAAGAAGAAAATATCTGTCTGTCTGTTTTCGCTTCCAGCTTGCCCCATCGAATTATGAATATATATTATAAATGATATAGTAATGTGTAATTGTTTTTATTCACAGAGAAAGTTTATTGATTAAATACAACAATTTAAATTGTTTTTAAGTAGCAATTATTTTACGCGATTACAACAAATCGGTGAGTAAAAATAAAATAAATCCTACAATGAAAAATTAAGTTTTTAGAAAATAAAATCATCATTAATTCTGATAATCTAGGATTTGAATTATACAAGTAAATTTTACTATAATTACTTTTTTAATCATTAAAATATGTACTTAATAGTTTAATTGTGGAAATTCGACACTTGATAAACACATGAACTAAATTTGATATAATTTAAATTCATAATTTTTATATCAGTTTTCTCATTATAATTGAAAAGAGGTTCTAATATTCTATTAAATATAAACAGCAGAAACTTCATCATTTTTATATTTGTTTATACGTGAAAAAATTAGATCACAAATAGACGAGATACTGGAAATGTCGGCGTGCAGCAGTCATTGCAACCCATGCATCCTGTTTTATTTCTGCCGATTGCAATATAGACAGTCACTTGCTAATCAAGCTGCATAGTAATAACAGACAGTGCTACACATTTGTGTAGATTCGAGAATGCATCCCCCTTTCCCACCAAATACTGGGGTCCCAGTAATAAATAAAAAACACACAAAACAATTTTTTTAAGTGTTTTGTTTAACATTTCTCTTAGTATTTGTGGAAATCCGTGCATCAAAGTTTATGAATATATATATATATATATAAAATATTAACGGTTAACTTATAAACGATGATTTGAAACACTGAGAAAAAGAAAAAAAATCGACAGTTGTGAACGCAGATTAGAAAAACTGTAAGTGAACAAGGTAGATTAATATTTATTTGAGGTTGACGACAACGGGGAGATGGACAACAAAGGAGGAGGAGGGAGAGAAGGAGGGACTAAAGGTATATGTATGTATGTGTATGTGTGCATATATATATATATATGTATATATATACATATTTATTTATTTTTTATTTTTTGATGTGTTTATATTTTTTATATTTATAATATAAAACTAAAAATAATGCATTAATCACCTAAATAATAGTATAATGGATTCGTCCAAACACTTTAAAATGCAGCAACATTTTTGTAAGTAACGGATACATTTTATTAGACAGACAAGGTAAAGAAATTTTTTTTTAAAAATAACTAATATAAGTTAGCAAAACATTTATATGGAACAAAACGTAGATTTAGTATAAGGAACGTTTATGTTTTTGTCTTTTAAGGGAAGTGGGGTCTGATCAACTGTGCTGGGAAGCCATGAAATTAAATACTGTCTTGTTTTTAAATTCCCGAAACAGTTTTTCATGGTAAACAACTGATGATCCCTTAAAATAGTGTTAGAAACAAACTAATATAATAACTGTAAAAAATAAATTGACTCACATGAGTGATTTTCCACTGAAAGACTTGGGACTATAAGTTTTTTTTAAAAATAAAGTTTTAATGGTTGAGAAACTTCCGAGACTATATATATATATATATATATATATATATATATATATATATATATATATATATATATATATATATATATATATATATGAGGAAAAAGAAACAATGTTTCAGACAAAATATAAAAATAAAAATGGAATAAAGGATAAGCAAATCAACAACTAGCAAAAATAAACTCAAAAACACATATTGAACAGTTCTACAAAAATATTTCGATCGTTTATAATACGACCTTCTTCAGTAGGTAGCAGAACTTTAATTAAAACAGAAAAGTTTTCAAATTTATACAAAGAACGCGATAGGAAAAAAATAGTCAAGTGTAATAAACAATAGAAATGTTCAAAAAGAAGAAGAAGAAGAAGAAGAAGAAAAAAGAAGAAGAAGAAAAGAAGAAGAAGAAGAAAGCGAGAAAACAAATCAGCAGTTAGATTTTGAACGCTAGAAGTTGGTAGCGTAGATTAGTATATATATATATATATAGTCTTGGAAGTTTCTCAACCATTAAAACTATATAAAAAACAAAACAAAAAAACTTAAGTCCCAAGTCGTTCAGTGGAAAATCACTCATGTAAGTAAATATATATATATATATATATATATATATATATATATATATATATATATATATATATATATATATATATATATTCTAAAGAAGCTTTTAGTCATTTATAAACGAAGCAAAATGCAGTTTTAATTCTTAGGCATACTAACCAAATCCACATATTGCAGACTTAGCACTTTTATAAGCCGACTTATCGGTGGAAATCTCACAAGTACAAAAGAGGACTCAACTAGACTTGTAACATGAACATGGGTCCTTACTTTAAATCGTGAAATAGAAAAATGGGATCATCAGCTATTTACCATGTAACTGATTCAGAGGTTTACAAACAAACCACTTATTAAATTCATAGTTCTTCGGCAGTACTGATCAAAATACCACTTCCCCATAACCAAATATAGATACAATTCAGTTATTATTTTACACAAAAATAAAAAAAACACCACCCTTAAGCACAATGGGAGATACTCGAAGCACCAACCTGAAAGAAAATAGCCCCATAAAAAAATAAGCACAAATATACCCAGCACTAGCTTCTGATATGCAGTTTTTTTTAATGTACTGACGAATCACCACTTATCAAGGCTCATAAGCAACTTGAGGATAAGGATTAACATGTTTGTCAAGAGGACAATAAAAGATCAACGTGAGGATTGGTTTCAATGGTTTAGACTGGTCAGAAATGCGATTATTTAAAGGACAACTTAAGAAGAATTTGTTAACATTGGACTTGAAAAGGACCGTGCCATAGTCAGCTGTGAAATAGCCTCGTTGTATTGCGTTCAACAAACAAATAGTTCTTAGAAAGGAACGTTACCCATAGAAGTTCCGTTTTGTTTTAGGTACACAAAAGGAGAAATGAAAAATTATTTACAGTTGTTGTAGGTAGACGAGTTCTTGTTGTAAATGTTTTACAAGGGAAAACCATAGATTGGAACGCAGTCAAGCACCTACCATGAACATAACAATAGAGTAAAGAAAGACTAACAACGTCTCTTGTGTGAGAAAGAGGTTGAAGGGGAGAGAAGAGAGCATCCTCTACTAGATTATGAAGAAGTCGGTTTTGTACTCTGTCAAGGCAGGAAAAAGTGCTATGAGCGGCACTTTTCGAGATGTTACATGAGTGCATCTTATGACGTATTTGACCCCTATACAAGTAGAGGATTGCGTCACGAATGGGATACTTTCTGGATCTTTCTACGATCAAGCCATTTTTCTAGCGACCGTAGCATTTGATGTAAGTCTTCCATTTCAGGTCTGGCGTGAAAGGCAGTCACAGAAGATTATCAAAGATTCTAGGAGAGAGCCATTCATTTCAATCGGGGCAAACTGAAGATCCGAGCGTTGATGGTGAAAGAAGAATAAAGGTAGATAGAAAAAAGAAAAAAAAGCTTAAGTATCTCTGGTACCAGATAGGCAAATACATAAGGAGAAAGAAACTTATCCATACAGATCCAAATACCTAACACACACACACACACACACACACACACACACACACACACACACACACACACACACACACACACATACACACACACACACACACACACACATATATATATATATATATATATATATATATATATATATAATATATTTAATATATAATATATATAAAATATAATATATATTATATAATAGATAATATATATAAATAATATATAATATATATAGTATATAATATATATATATATATTATAATAAATATATATAATATATATATAATTATATATATATATAATATAATATATATATAATATATATAATATATGTATATATATGTCTATGATATCATTTAGAATCTTCCAATTATGAACTCACTAGATAATCTAAGTTCGCTTGAAAAAAAAAATTTAAGGTAGCAAAGGAATAAAAAAAAACAAACAACTTACATTGATTACATCTTCTCTGGATTAGAAGCATAGATTAGTCATAGGGCCGGCGATTTTTACTTTACGAAGAAAAGCTATGAGAAATTACACACAATACAGCTCAAAAGCATTCTATAGAATAGTAAATAGTTACTTGATTGTTATGATAAAATAGTTACTTGATTGTTGTATTTTATGAGTATATAAGACTAGCAAATATATGCTCCCTCCGGTCGCATATTTTTGCTAGGCTGCCGCATCAGAAATGAACGCTCACGCGTAAACCGATGGAGCCCCAGTCATATTTCTGTGGTGGTTAGACATTGATTTTCTGTGTTTATGACCAAGAATATTTTTAGTTGAAAGTAAAGAAGAAAAAAAATTCGACCCTACCCCGATTTTTGTTGTACCCTCGCCCATAAATAGAAAGACTTTTAGTTTAAAAAGAAAGAAAAAAAATGTTTTGTACCCCCCTCAATTTTGTTTATATTACCATTCATAGAAATATCTTTTAGTTAAAAAAGAAAAAAAGAAATTTTTTTTGACCGCTTTCCCCCAATTTTTTTTATCCCCCCCCCATACATATAAATAGTTAGCGTGGGTCCTAAAATGTGGAAGCACCAAAGAATCAAATACAGTGAACACAGTGTGTGTGTGTGTGTTTGTTTAATGACCTTTTTTAAATTAAACAATTTGATTCTACAATCAGTTGTATAGTTTTCCAGTACAATGTGTTAGTTTATTTTGTTGACATTAAAGAAAAAATATCATATCTTTTTTTTTAATATTTATTTAATTCAGTTGAGGTCGTGTAAAAATGATAATATTGGATATGAAAGTATTAAGAAATCAAATACAGTAAACACGAATAGGTTTTTAATTCTCGGAAAGAAAAAGGTTACCTGAATAGAATTCATTATAGTGTGTGTGTGTGTGTGTGTGAGTATGTGTGTGCGTGTGTGCGCGCGTGTTTTTATATAGTAATTTTTAAGTCAATTATTATTTTAAATAAACAATTTGATTTAATAAATTTGTGTTTTAAAACAATAAGATTAAGAAAATAAACAAAGTTAGGGCGGTTTTTAAAATGGGAAACTGACACGCTGAATGACAGCGTTGTTGTTTACATATTTAACGTGCCGACAGCTGTTTAATCAGATCGCCATTTTACCGGAGGGAGGGAGGACACCACTGATTAAACCGCCAATGACTTTGCAATTTTAACGGAACTTGCCATTGAAAAGGTTTAGAAAACACGCCGGTTATGAAGAAAATGGCTTTAATTAATTGTATGAATAATTTTTATTAATATACCCTTATCGGATAATATTGTAAATACATATGTAAATTTGATAATAGCAGTTATAAGTGTATATTTGTAAATATTAATTTAATTGAAGGTTTAAAGGAATGACTTATGTAAATAGGAAAATCCATCTGGTGTCTGTACAACTTTTAATGACAGTATATAAAGAATTTCAAAAAGATTAGTTTCAGTAAAATAGTCATACTGGAGTTTCGGCTTCAGACAGACAGACAGATACATAAACTCCATTATTAATAGATATACACGCCAAAGTTAAATTAAAAAGAATAAATTTAAAGTATAGAGATACGAAACCACATGACGTTTAATAAGTCTAAATATGACAAATTATGATTTTATGAATTCATCAAAAGTCTTAGTTACGTATATAAAAATTAATACTACCTTAGTTTAAGGGAAAATGTATGTATTACTGAATTTATAGGCTGATATTTTAATGATGGTGTCCTAGGTTTCTCAAAGATTATTATATATTATATGGATGGATAAAAATAGTCGATTAATAAAAAACTACGATCCATAAACTAATTACTGCGGTAGACTAAATTTTATGATGGTTTGGAAATAATAAATAATTAAAATTTATAATCCCTCTTTATAAAAAGGATAAATTTAGGGCTAGGTTGCAAAATTGAAAAACTATTTAAAATTTATTTTAAATGCCACATCCAACTTTTAGATACCAAGTTTCGATCATTTTACTTTTTACTCGTCGAGTCATAATAAACAAATACAAGGGCGAAAAGCCACTTATTAAATTGAATAGAATTATCTCCCCTTTTTATCAAAATTTAATGCGAGAAAATTTTTTTTATAAACTTATACACATACACCTTAAAACTCGAGATATTAAAAAATTTATTAAAAATACGTATTTAAGTGATTAGAATTAGATAGAAAAAAAAAAAATATTTGTCCAATTAAGCTAAATAAATTAGATTAGTTTATTTTAGAGCTTATATGAGAGGTATGTTTAATATGTTAATTAACTAATCGACATCTTGAACTAAATGGTTTAAGAACGTCATTAACGTATATAATGTACAGAACATCACTAAACAGGAATTTGTAAAGTAACATTTGTTTAATGATAAAACCAAAGATAACTGATATGGTTTTAATATTTCAATGCATATGTGCAATGTATAAAATGACATTCAAATTGGAAATAATGTAATTACATCACTAATCTTTATATCACTGTAACTCTAAAAATGATAACAAGATTTAAGGATAGACTACTTTCAGGTACCTCGTTAACATATTGCTGACGCAAGCATCGATTATCTTCGCCAATCGCACAATCAATGTTTCCGTCAGGTCAATGTCAATTATTCATCGCCATGTTAGGGTTAATGATACTAGTCATAGCCTTACTGTAATCTCCTGTATTGTAGTCAGATTATTTTAAGTGGGTAATGTTTTGCTCGTGAACCCAATTTCTTAAAGCATCGTTATAGAATTGTGGGTTTTCATAAAAATATGGTCGTTAGATGAAAAACTGGAAATTCTTCTAGCCACATTTGTTACTATAGAGTTAGTAATGGATCTTGAATGGTTAGAGTCTTTATAGATGTAATATAAATTTTGGTTAGGTTTATGGTAAGGTTCATATGTGTTAGTCAACAGTTTAAGAGTTAAATCAAAGAAATTTACTAGCTTTTTATTACAGTCAATTGTAATTTTAAAACCAAAGATTTTAAACAGATCGTGCAGTTGTTTTTTTAGTTTTCTCATATACGCTATTGGTTGATCTAACCAAGGCGCTGGAAACGAGACATATTGAAATGAAAAAGTGAAAAATAAGAAAAGAATTTCCATAGCGTCTATGAAACGATCGTACGCTAAATCATTATTGATCTTGAATTATGAAATATATATATATATATATATATATATATATATATATATATATATATATATGAATAGATGAAAGGATCAAATAATCCGACGGTATGAAATTTAAATGTCATTTTTTTGCATTTTTTCGTTCGCTCTTGACAAAGCCCATACAACATTTGGGCGAAACGTTGAGCTTTTTAGGTCTTCCGCTTATTCCATTTTAATTTCATATATATATATATATATATATATATATATATATATATATATATATATATATATATATATATATATATATTCAGAAGTATATGGGGATGGTAAAAATTCTGTAAGAAAGCAACATACAAAATAAAACGAAAAATCTGGGACAATCGTCTTACAATCAACCGTCGTTCCTGTCCCCTTTTTTCGTTCCTTCTCAAATCCATTAGTTTTATAAATTCATCTTGACGCTCTGCAAATTTTATGCGCGACACAGACTATTTTGGGTCGTTTATGCCGGAGGATTGGCTCAGTCCATTACACTCCCTCTGTTCTCATCATCAAACATGCATCAGCTGCGAGGCGACCCCATTCATCTGTGGCTCCTTCTGAGACGTGGCACAACTAATTCAGTCGCTTCTTGAGGTGGTTCTACATAGACATGTTGATCTTCGCTATTGTCGTCGTCACTGTCGTTGTCACTACTGTCGCTCAACCGATTAATGCCATCATCGACCGAGCTATCGGCCTCGTTATTTATCACCGGCACACAAAATTCACCATCACTTGACGCTGCACTTCTACATCTTCGGAATTGCTCAGCATCTGAGGATACGGGCGAAGATTTCTTACATGGTACTAATAAACTGCCTCTTCAGCAATGTATCCCTTCCTAGCGGCAATCCGTTTTATAGATCTATGGGATCTCTCGACAATACCATTTCCTGACGGTGCATATGAACACCGAAAACGCAATCGGACACTCCAGCTTTCAGCAAACATTCTGAACCTATTGCTACTAAAAGCTGTACCGCTGTCGGTCAAAATTTATTCGGGTGGACCCCTATAAAAAAAACACAGAATCCCTTTGCCGAAAGAGTCGCAATATGGCAAACCGGGTGGGCCCGCAATTGATGAGGGGTAGGAAGTGAACACCCCCATAGCGAGTGACATTCACACTTAACTTTTGCCATACATTTGATGATTAAAGCTTCCAATGTTGCTATCGTATCAGTGCAGGGTCAATAGACAGACATTCGCAACAGGATGCAATTGCAGATTTTATAGTCCTCTTTGTCGTACCAGGGGCGATCCTCCTGACGAAGTAAATTGTTCGTTTCACTCCTGGATGACCGCTGTTCAAATGGATCTGTCGTATTTGTCTAAGCTCCATGCTGTTATCGGCAGCGGTACATATCTGCAACACAGGCTTTGTTTGTTTCCTCATTGCCTCCAGCCACCTCTGCGGGACTCTAGTGATCTTATCGGCTTTATTTTGACTTGATCTGACGAGCACAACGTCTACCAATATCACCCTAGCTCTCCACTATTATATCTCTTCAATAGGGGTCACTTATATTTAGTGCCTTAAACACCTTCTGACATTCCTCAGTGCACCTAAACCTGGTATGTTCCTTCGTCAGGGCTATTAGTGGTCCGGTTTACCGATTATCCCTATGAATTCTCGGACCTGCCTCACCGTCGTAGGTTCTGGCATCACCATGATTACCTCCACTTTATTCAGATCCGTACGGATTCTGTCCTGGTCTATTATAAAACCCAAGTACCTAGTTCTTTCTTTCAAGAATTGGCATTTCTGTAGTTTCAACTTAAGCCCGTACTCTTTAAAGTCGAAAATATTTGCGCTAGGTGTGTAAAATACTCCTGGGAACTCTTCGAAAATATCTTGGTAAACCATAGAAAAATCTCCCATACCTCATAACACTATCGACATCTGGGGGTGTTGGGCAGACAGATGGGCATCACTTAAAATTGAAATAACCCCGGGTTACACGTTTTATGACTACCTGCCAATACCCATACCTCAAGTCTAAAGTAGAAAATCAGGTAGATTTGCTTTACAGGGCCAATATATCATCAATCAGCTGTAGGGGCATTACCAATGGTTTAGTAACCGCATTTAACTACCTGAAATTGACGCAAAAACAATGTCCGCCGTCCTTCATATACACAATCACGATTGGAATGCTCCAAGGCGATTCGGATCTCTCAATTACGCCCGCTCCCAGTATTTCGCCGACCGCCTCCTCCATCATCTTCCTTTTATGGATCGACGTCTAATAAGGCTTGTATCTATCTCCATTGCCATTATCGTGGTTCGTCCCAACTCCTTATCGGTGTCGGCTATTACGTTCCATCAGTAACCGCTGACGATACTTTATCGGAACGATTAAATACTCGTCCCTTACTTTACACACTTGCGCTAAATTCTCCAGACGCACTTGTCTGATCCGACTCACCGGTGGGGCGTATCCCAAGGGCTATCCCTTCTTAATTTTTCACAGTCCGGCACGCTGTGTTGGCCATTAATACGGGGATCAACTCATATCCCTTGGCCACAGTTTCACTCATAGTGATCATATAGTCACTGTCCCCATCACCCATACATACGGTGTGATCTGATATAGATTATCACGGAATGCTTTCTAGCTTGCCATTCTCCCTACGCGGGACACCATTGTCCTCGGGGGGGGGGGGTAGGGGGATTCATGTCCATCGGCACATCTACCACTAAGGCATAACAAACCGTGTTTCCTAGCGGTACCTCTCTCCTGCTGGAATATTAGTTTGACCGGGTCAAAACTCAGCTGAGCTTTCTTCTCCCTCAGCAAATCCTCTCCCAGGAGTAAAGCACTGCAAATATCTGGGTTCACATAAAACTTACACTCGCTCGTTATTCTGGCGACTCGCATCGACAACCAGTTGATTTCTTCAATATTCATCTCTGTACTATCAACCGTACTGACCACTAAATCCGTGCGACACAACCTCCGCTCAGGTGGCAACTGTTGATCAATTCTTGACCATATAGGGGATACCGATATTCCGATATACATCAAGGCTAGGCTCCTACCTGTTTTCTATCAACACCTCACAGGCAAGCTCGTCTTCCTCCGTCAATAAGGGGAACATCTGTGCCCTTTCCCCGACTTTCCTTTCTCCTCGCATATGTTTCCGAACACGCCTTACTCCCCCACCACCAACACATCCGTGACCCACAGTCTACGGAAAATGCCCCCTGTTTCCGCATGTCCAGCATTTCACGTGTCAAATCTTCAGTGGGTCCACCCGCCATTTTACTTTGTGTCAGTAGCCCGTACGCGTTTCCTGGAGCTTTGGTCCTGGGTTCCGCTCGGGGTCCTCACGCTCATCTCGGTTCGTTTGTTCCCTGCCTCTCCTTACCAACGATTATCGTGTCCGAATTGATCATCGCGGCCGCAAGTCGACCTTGCCAATCAAGGCAGTACTCTTCAATTACTCAATTCCTTTCTCGCCCGATACCCCTACCTCTACACGTCCCAAACACTGGTACTCGGCCCCTCTGAGTGGACTTATAATCGTCTCGGGAAAAAACGTTCGCGCTTGAGGGTACATTTTACCTCCCAGTATCCACTTCCATCTTTGTTTCGTAACCCCAATTATTATTATTATTATTATTATTATTATTATTATTATTATTATTATTATTATTATTATTATTATTATGTACTCACTAGGAGTTCTCACACAGGTCATCAGTGATTGCTCACCGACAACTGGTGGTATTCCCTGGAGTCTGAGTGACAACAAGTCTCCCCAGATTTCCAGTATTCTCCACCTCTTTTCGATAGTCACCGCAAATAAACTTGCAGTATCACAACAGCCGTTTACCATTGATTTCTCGCTTAAACACTGTTTTAATCTGGGCTCGGGTCGCATGCGTACAACGTACAGTCGAGGGGAAAACGATGAAATTTGTCTGTATGTGTGGGAGTGTATATAATATGTACGTTATAAGCTTTCCGTTTTTCCTTAAGTTTTAATTTATTTCCCATTCATCATTTCCAACCTGTCTGACAGTTATCCAATTTACTTATCGTATTAGCATGTGCATGTATACAACAGCTGCAGAAAGATAATCCATTTAAGTAGGTGGTGTATCGACTCATGCATTGTAACTTAATCGACGCAACTGGCGCCTAAACTCCATACTTCTCTTTCCCCTTCGTCCAATCGTCCATTCAATATTTCTTTGATTTATCTTTTAAAGAAAAAGCCATTTTACTTTTTCCTTTTATTACAGAAACATTTTACGTCTGTATATATTTCAATTCAATCAAAATTCTAATCTCGAATTTACAATTGTGTGACTACTTATCGTGTGTCTGTATTTCCCTCGACTACGTGACATTACACAGAAATATTTTACACAGTATCAATACAAAAATGCTATAGCGTAAAGAAAAAGAAATGAATAAACTAAAACTAATTTAATTTCGTAATAATACACCAGAATGTATTAGCGTCCGGTTTTATCTGACAGCCATATACAGTAACTTCTTTTTTCGTGTGAATCATATGATTCTGGTGTTGACATTAGTTTTCCCGATGTTTTTCTAGTAAGAAATCTTTCTGGAAAGACATCGAGTACTTAAGGGAAGGATCGAGAAGGTTGCCAACATCTCTAAGTGTAAGTGGTAACGACTGGATTTGAACTTGAAACACCCAGTTCTTCAGTCCGTGTCGATATCCACTTAACCTCTGTCATCTCCATATACAGTAGCACCAACTATATAGTAAAATCACGGACATATTCAAGTGTGTTTTATTTTAAAGAAGATAATGCATTTAAAACAATATTTAAAAAAATAATGTCATATTAAGATCCTGAAACAAATATAAAAATAAAATATTTTTCAGATTAAAAAAAGTGTCATCAGGTTTTTGAAGACGTTTTTTTAAATAAAAGGTCATCATGTTTATTATAACGCTTTTCAGCAAAGGATTAGCATTTTTATAAAGATGTTTCCAACAAAGTGTCATCAGTTTTTTGAAGATGTTTTTTTTAACAAAGTTTCACCATGCTTTTAAACAACGTGTAATCGTGTTTTTGTAGACGGGTTTCAACAATGTGTAATGTTTTGCCGACGTTTTAAACAGAGTGTCATAATTAAAAAAAATTTATTTTTCAACAAAGTGTCATCATTTTTTGGAAGACGTTTTTAAAAAAGTATCAACATGTATTTAAATACGTTTTTAAACAAAGTTTCTGCAAAATCTCATCAGGTTTTTGATACCTTTTTCAATAAAGTGAAATGATGATTTGTAAGGTGTTTTCAACAAATTGTTATTATTTTTTTGAAGACGTTTGTGAACAAACTGTCATCATGTTTTTCAAGACGTTTCCCAACAAAATGTCATCATGTTTTTCAAGACGTTTCCCAACAAAATGTCATCATATTTTTGCAAACGGTTTTAAAGAAATAATCATGATGTATTGAAGACGTTTTTTACAAGTCTAATCAGGTTTTTGAAGACGTTTTTTAAAACATTGTGATTAGGTTTTTGATAACGATTTTTAGTGAATGTCATGTTGTTGCATTACCAGTTCTTTCGGGGTACGATCCAATAAGAATGACAAAGAACATAACGTACATGGAAAAACTTTAGTTTTCTTTATTTCCCATCACCGGATGGTTTACGCTGGCTACGCACACACATATAACATTTTTTTACATACTTTTGTCTCATGAAAGTCTTTTTCTTGCTGAGGTCACAGACTTGGTTTCGCTAGAAACTCGTTCATATATATATCCGATTGGAAAGCAATTTGCCCTGCATTGTCTATCCGAGCGTGACCTGAAGCAATTGTTCCACAAGCACTTCCAATTGTCTGTTTTATGAAATACAAGTCAGGGGATTCCTTTACAGTACCAACTTGCTTATCAGTCGCATTTTTAGTCAGCGGACACGAAAGCCTAACAGCAAGACTGGCTTAGGTACTGTGATGAAACGAGAACTCTTCTATCTCCTTCTATGCTTCGGAAGTGAATTACTTCCCTTGATCACCCTTTCTTTTTTAGTCTGCCATTGTTTCCCGTAGAGACTAGATCCCTGCGTAGACTTCAGTCTTCTTAAACTCATTCTATTCTATCCTTTTGACTAGCTCATTACAGGTACCATAGCCGATAAAGCTTCATCGATGCCATAAAAATCGGTAAACTCCCATTCTTCCGATACTTCGATACTCCGATCACCAAGCGTTTCTGAAACCGCCGTCTTTCAAGTCTCGCTTGCACTGCGGAACCTTCTCCTTTTTAACAGTTATCAAGTCGCTTTCTTTCTTTCTCGACGTTCGACTCACAATGAACTCGTCTACAATCTATTTTTGCCACTCTTCATTATCTTACAATGTTATTTCAAGGCGTTCTTCAACAAACTGTCATCATATTTTTGAAGACGTTTTTCAGAAAAACATCATCACGTTTTTTAACAAAGTTTCATCATGTTTTTGAACACACTTTTTTGTGTTTGAAGACTTTTCAACAAAGTGTCATGATGTTTTAAAAGATATAAAAATATCAATACTGTTTTCAAAGGAACTTTTCAATGAAGGAATTTGGACTGGCGCATAGTGTCATTATATTCTTTAAGACGTTTTAAAACAAAGTGTCATAATGTTTTTGAATATATTTTTCTACAAAGTGTCATCATTCGTTGGAAGACGTTTTTAACAAAGTATAAACATGTATGTGAAGACGTTTTTCAAACAAAGTTCCTGCAAAGTGTCATCAGGTTTTTGAAACCCTTTTTTAATATAGTGAAATTTTTGTAAACAAAGTGTCATCGTGCTTTTAAAACGTTTTTAAACAAAGGGTAATTGTGTTTTTGTAGAATGTTTTCAACAAAGTGTTATGTTTTGCCGACGTTTTTAAAAAAAGTGTTACAATGTTTTTTACGATATTCTTCAAGAAAGTGTGATCATTTTTTGGAAGACGTTTTTAACAAAGTATCAACTTGTATTTAGAGACGTTTAAGTTTCTGCAAAGTGTCATAAAGCTTTTGATTAGGTTTTCCAACAAGGTGTAATAATGTATTAAAAGTGTTTTTCAACAAACGTTTATCATTATTTTGAAGACATTTATGAACCAACTTTCACCATGTTTTTCAAGACATTTCTCAATGAAGTATCATCATTTCTTCGCAGACATCTGAAAACCAAGTATCATCATGTTTTGAAAACGTTTTTAACAACGTGTCATCATGTTTTTGTAGACGTTTTTCTAGCTCAGTGTCATCATGTTTTTCAACAAAGTTTTATCATGGTTTTAAACACACTTTTCAACAAAGTATGATAATGTTTTTGAATATGTTTTCAACCAAAATGTTAATACTGCTTGTAAAAGAACTTTTCAACAAAGTGTCGGCATGTTTCTGAGAACGTTTTTCAACAAAGAGTTATGTTTTTGAAGACTTTTTCAACAAAGTGTTATCATGTTTTTGAATCTATCTTGTAACAAAGTCTCATCATGTTTTTATGACGTTTTCCAACAAAGTGTAATCATGTTTCTGAAGACGTTTTTCAACCAAGTGTCATCAGGTATTTGAAAATGTTTTCACAAAATCACCATGTTTTTGAAGACGTTTTTATTAAAGTGTCATCATGTTTTAAGACGTTTTTTACAAGGTGTCGCGATGTCTTTGAAGATTTCTTTATCAAAATGTCAATGCTGTTTTTAGAGACGTTTTTCAACAAAGTGTCATCATGTTTAAAAAACTTTTTCAACAAAGTTTCAGCATTTTTAGGAAGATATTTTCAAACAAACTTTCATCATGCTTTTGAAGAGACATTTTAGAAAAGTGTCCTTTTTAAAGAGACTTTTTAAACAAAGTATAAACATGTTTTTGAAGATGTTTTTAACAAAATGTAAACATGCTTTTAAAGACGTTTTCCAACAATGTGTACTAATGTTTTGCAAGGCATTTATGAACAAAATGTTATCATATCATTGAAGATGTTTTTCAATAAAGTGTCATGATATATTTGAAGACGTTTCTAACAAAGTGTTAAAATGTTTTTGAAGACGTTTTCTAACAAAGTTTCATGAGGTATTTGAAAGTGTTTTTTAAAAAAAGTGTCATCATGTCTTGCAGACGTTTTTTCACAAAGTGTCATCATGTTTATGAAGACGTTTTGAACAAAGTGTTATCCTGTTTTTAGCTGAGGGTCACCATGTTTTTTTAAAGATCTTTTTCAACATAGTGTTATCATGTTTCTGAAGACATTTTAAAACAAACTTGCATCATGTTTTTGAAGACGTTTTTAACAAAGTGTAATCTGGTTTCTAAAGACGTTTCCTACCAAAATATAAATGATGTTTTTGAAAACGGTTTTAAACAAAGTGTTATCATGTTATTACAAGACGTTTTTCAACAAAGTGTCGCCATTTATTTAAAATCCATTTTCAACAAAGTGTGATGATATATTTCATGACATTTTTAACAAAGTATAAAATGGTATTTAAGACGTTTAAAAAATTGTTATTATGTATTTGACAAGGTTTTTAAAAAAGTGTCATTATGCTTTTGAAGGCGTTTTTCAACAAACTTTCATCATATTTTTCAGACGTTTTTCAACAAAGTGTCATGAGGTGTTGATGACGTTTTTCCATAAAGTAGTAACAAGTCTTTGATAACGTTTTTCAACAGAGTATAATTATTCGTTTTAAGATGTTTTTTTTTAAACAAAGTCTCATCATGTTTTGAATACGTTTGTCAACAAAATGTCAAAAATGTTTTTTAAAACGTTTTTAACAAAGTGTCATCATGCTTTTTAAGACGCCTTTTTTAACAAAGTGTCATCATATTTTCTGAAGACGTTTTTAAATAAAGTGTCATTATATTTTTGAAGACGTTTTTAAATAAAGTTTAATCATGCTTTCGATAACGTTTTTCAGCAAAGGGGCACTATGTTTTTGAAAACAATTTTCAACAAACCGTCATCATAATGTTTCTGAAGACGTTTTTGAACAAACTTTCATCATGTTTTTAAGACGCTTTACACAAAGTGTCATGTTTTAAAGACTTTTTCAACAGTGTTGTCATGTTTTTAATACAATATTCAACAAAGTGTCATCACGTTTTTGAAGACGTTTTTCAACAAAGTGTCATCAAGGTATTGATGACGTGTTCAACAAAGTGTAATTATGTTTTTCATACGTTTTTCAACCAAGTGTCATCAGGTATTTGAAGATGCCTTTTCAACAAAGTGTCATGAGACGTTTTTAACAAAGTTTCATCATGTTTTTTAAAACGTTTTTAAACAAAGTGTCACCAGGGTTTTCAAAGACCTTTGCCAACAAAGTATCATGATGTATTTGACGACGTTTTTGAACAAAGTGTAATTATTTTTAAGACGTTTTTCAACAAACTGTCATCATGTTTGTGAAGACGTTTGTCAACAAAGTTCTATCATGTATTTGAAGACGTTTTTGAACTAAGTGTGATCATGATTTTATAGACGTTTTTCAACAAAGTGTCATTAGTTTTTTGAAGACGTTTTTCAACAAATGATCATCAGTTTTTCTTGTTACGTTTTTCAACAGTGTTTTATCATTTTTAAAGCGCTTATTTAACAAAGTGTAATCATGTTTTTTGTGACGTTTGTCAATAAAGTGTCATTAGGTTTTTAATAACGGTTTTTCAATAAAGTGGTTACAGGTTTTTGATAACGTTTTTAAACAAAGTGTCATTATGTGTTCGAAGACATTTTAAAACAAAGTGTCATCATGTTGTTGAAGACGTTTTGAATAAAGTGTCATTCGTTTTTTAAAGACATTTTGTAACAAAGTTTCAGTGTCATTATAAATATCTTCGTATTGTCTAAAACACGAAGCAAATGTAATTTCGTTTTCAGATTCATAAGTAAATTTATCGATAGCACTCCAAGTAATGTTTTGTAAAAATGAACTTACATTTTCAACATTTTGACCCCATATTCGATAATTCGTACAATTTTTTCTATTCTTGTTGGATATGAAGAAAAATTTCTTCATTTTCTTTACCATTTGTTGCAATTGTTGGTCTTTTATATTTCTCTTTTAGTCCAAGTTGTAGTGATTTGTGACACTTCTGACTTTCCTAAAACTTCTCTCCTAGACGAAGCTTTTCTAATTCCATTTTATTCTGATATTCTATGGTTTTTAATTAAATTTTCTTCTTATATTCCACTTGTTCCCTTTTTTAATGGCAGTTGTTTATCTTGTTTATGTTTAATGATCTCCAAAATAGCAATTTTAAATTCTTCCATTTTCGTTTCTTAAAATAGGTTACCTACTTGTAGGGCTTTACGCGCTCCACTACGTTTGGAGCTTATCCCGCTACTGCTATAACGCCCAAAATTGGAGCTGGCTCCTCTCACGCTCCCCATTTTCAAAAAGGAGCCGCACTTGCTCCAACTCCTATAAAAAAGGAGCGGCTCTTTTTCAGCGCTCCATAATAAAAAATATACCTTCTTTCATAAACGTTCTATTCTGCCAATGAGTGGTCGAAGGATAAGGGTGGGCGTCAAAGGATCTCGTCAATATGGGTTGAGGTGTCACTTTAAGTGTAAGACCGTAAGATAATGTTTGACAAAATCTCGCTAATATTTTGAGAGTTATAGGAGAACATGTCGGACAAAGTATAGGATTATACGTACATTTTCGTTTCCTGAGAACAAGAAAACAATTTTGCTTTTTTAAATACATGGAAATTTTCTAAGAATTTAAAGCCAGTTATAATGACTTTCTACTCGATAGTTTATAAATTCCTTTCAAGTTTTGCACACACACGAAGTAATTGATGTTTTGTCAATTAAAATGGCTGACTTGTTTACGAAGAAATCTAAATGAATTATGATGGATTTAATCTCGTAACTTGATTACGAACCGGCTTGAAATAATAACATTATTTAGACAACGGTTTTTTACATAGGGAGAATGGGAGGTGGTGCTTTGTTAACTATTCTGTACTTTCACGTAACAATTTAATAAACAGAAGATATCGTAAAAATTGAATTTAACTTGAAAATTTTATGTAAAAAATAACTCGGTCCAAACCTTTAATTTCGTAACGTAATTACGAACCGGATTGAAATAACATTATTTAGAAAGCCATTCTTAACATGAAGTGAGGGGGACTTTGTTAACTATTCTGTACTTTCACCTAACAATTTAATAAACAAAAGATATCGTAAAAATGTAATTTAACTTGAAAATCTTATCTAAAAAATAGCCCGGTTCGTAAACTGCACAATATATTGGAGTCTTTCATTCTGTGGATTTAATACACCTTGGTTACTTTTCCAAGCACACTACCTTTTTTTTCGAAAATCCAACATCGCCAGTTGTATGCAAAATAAGTTCACGTACCCAGTGGTGTGTACGAATAAGCCCGAGTTCTCGTTGCCAGTTTTGTAACCTTGAGACAACACGGTACTATATTTACAAGAGTATGTATTTACAAAAGTCCATAATAGTATGTTACAGAAAAACTGTCACGAAGCTGCTCCCATCTCCGCCGTAGGCCCCTCTATACATAGTGTCTACAAGAGTCAATATAGTCACAAAATAGGGTACATCATCATAATATAATAAAACTGATGAAACTAAAAATTTGATGTGGAGCAATTATTTTCTCTATTAGTGTCATTTGTACATCGGTCATTAAATTATTTTTAAAATTTGTTTTAGGGAGGGGCGCGTTTATAGTAAAGTTTAGAAAAAAATAACCTGCCCACGTTACTCACCGTGATTCCTAGAATATATATATATATTCAATGATTCATAATGATCGGTTCATTAGTTTAGAAGTAAATCCTTTACATTATATATATGTATGTATATATATATATATATATATATATATATATATATATATATATATATATATATAAACAATGGGAGTTTAAATTCCAATGATAAAGTCTTTATTAATATTTTTACTTGTCGAATTTAAAAAATCAATGTAACTCTTGACAATTGTTTTGAATAGAAACGAACAAACAGTAATAAACATATAGTTACAAGGATATTTCGCCACTGCAACTCATCAGAAGATGCCATATAATTTCCGGAGAAAATTTCCAAGCAAAGGAAACAACAGCAAAAAACAACATACAGTTTTTATGCATTTTCTACAGGAAACAGTTCCCGAAAGGAACAATAAAATCCATTCATAGACGGCCACCCATTTTTTATCTCCAATACAGAGCTACGAAAAATACGATTAATACCAAAACAATGTTAGCCAGACAATCCAAAACCCAATAACATATATTAAAACTATTTTCTTTCATTTATTAAAAAGCAGTTGAACAAATATTATTAAGTTGAGGCTTAAATTCATTTCAAATTCAAAGATACAAAATTTAAGTATCTAAAAAACCCAAACCAATGCTTGAAGAAGTTAAATAAACTACGAACTATGTTGTATAAAACCCAACCTTCAATTCCATTTTCCATCATTTAATATTCAATGAAAAGTATTGATTTACATTACCTATTAGAAAAAAATAAAACTTCAAATATAAAAGATAAAAAAAGAATAAAAGACAGAATTAAAATTAGAAACTAATGTATTTAAAAACAAAGAACGTCGAACTAAAACAGCACTAGCTAACCATTATTGGGAGCTCAAAGAAAATGGACACTCACCAATAATTGAATGGAAAATAGTAAGACAGGCCAGTACATGTAGAAACTTAGACGACCCGTGTAGATTATGTCTGAATGAAAAATATGAAATCCTACATTTTAAAGATCCCCGAAACCTATTAAACTCTAGAAGTGAAATAGCAAACAGCTGTTTACACAGAAATAAATTTACCTTAGGATGATATATAATAATAACAAATAAAAAATAAAATCAAATCAAATAAATAAATAAATAAAAACTGAACAAGTTAAAATTTAAAACCTAAAATAGAAATACAAGAAACCACGTGTTAAAATAAATTCGCCCACTGTATTGACAAAACAAAGGAAACAGGATATAGGAAAATCCATTGTTAACAAAAAATAGGATAGGCATAGGAGCGTCACCAACAAAGCTTTGTTCGCGGGAAGCCCAACGATTGGCTAAGGGAACAACAAAGAATCTGATTGGTTAACTAGCAAGCCATGTATATAAAAACACCTGACAAAAATAACTCCATGCATTTAGCCTGACGATTCCCACCGGGGATGAAACACGGGAGCCTCTGTGTAGCTTGATTGCCATATATATATTCATTGCTTACTACCTAGCTCTACTTACGTATCGAGCACTGTTGAAGTAAATACTGAAAACTGACATATAAAAAATTATATCTCCTTATAATATTTTATGTGGATACATGAAGTACTAATATATATATATATATATATATATATATATATATATATATATATATATACGCATACATACATAACATATACACAATTATACACACTTAATCCACATACACTTGACACACACATGAAGACTTCGAACGCAAACATACCTACATTTGTCACAATTATGACATCAAACAATAAAGATACTAATATATCAAATCTAGACTTTGACATTTATATATAATCTGTTGTTAAATGTTAACAGTCATCTAGCTTTTACATTAAACAGTTCTGGTCAATTTTCTTATAATATATATACAGACATATATATTTCCATATATCTTCTCTGCTTCATATGTGGCAAAGTAGCTTACCAGGGGAGTGTAACTTGGTAGTTCGCGCCGTGGGAACGACTTTGGAAGGGCTGCTAATTTTCTGGCACGGAACTCCAGCTCTATGAGAAACAGTAAGCACATCCCCTTTAATGAAGGGGTTAACCCCGTCCGTAGTTTCGACGTGTCTTAGGTGTCATTAATTTTCTCCAGAGAATTAATTAACTGGGTTGAGGGAAACACTGTTCTACAATTAAACGCTGCATGATAGAGCGACAAACGTACTTAAAATATAATTTATTACGTTTCATTTCATTTTAGCTTTCGAAAAGAACAATTACAAACTCGAAGTCGGCTGAGCTGGGCGACTTGACGCGCACGAAGTCGAAATCTAAACTCAGAAACTCTCCCTCGCTGTGATAAAATGGAGATAGATAGATAGATAGAGATATATAGAGAGAGAGCGATCGATCGAGAGAGAGAGTTAGAGTGAATAAATAAAAGAGAGAATGAAAGAAAGAATGAAAGGTCTGATAGAGAAGGAAAGAGACACAATATGCATGAAAAAGATGGAGACAGAGAGAACATAGTCACCAGTATTTCCCAGTTCACAAACCTCATGCGGCAGTGGATTTGACCTTTCAAACTCACCCGAAGCACCTGTCAACTGAATTGCTTTGACACCGGTCGATTAATTCCTAAACAAATTGCAGCCGAAAAATGAAGTGCAATACTATCGGTTCTACGTGTCTCCCTACGAGGGAAATAATGTCTGGCGTAAGGCTTATAAATGTGGAGAACTCTAGCTCCCACAACAGGGTCACTATCATTGTTGCACATAGATCGAGCTGAAATTAGTTTCTAAACTTTCTCAATATGTTTACTAAGATCATTACTATTCCAAACCATGAATCATATATAATAGATAAATTCATTCGTGAAAAGGATTTGATGGAAAAGTCCAACATTATCATTCCAGTGGGGAGACTGAGTGAAGATCACAGAACATGACAGTATTGAACATAATCTTCCGGATCACGATAGAACTGAAAATACTAAAATCTCTAATAATTCATATGCAACTATTACAGCATTGGATGATTATGAACATAGTATGATTGAAATGGTGTAAAATATAAAGGTAAAAAAATCGCATTCTAACCGAGCATTATACAAATTAACAACACTTTCAATAGAATTAAAAACGATACAAATTTGATAATTCCATCGGATAAAACTATGAACATTTATCGCATAAATTTTGAAACTTACAATGATTTAATTATTAGCGAACCCTATACAATTGATGAGGAAGAATATACTTTTCTCCAATATATTTCTTTTACCTAAACCCCATGTCCGTGTTCTTATTCCGGCCCCTAAAATGGGGCCAAAACAAAGAGTGGGGCGTAAGTATAGAAATGGAAGACCATTTCATATTATATCACATAAGATTGCTATGGGTAACATTAAATCTAAAGTTAATAGTAACCATGATAACTACGGGTGTGTGGTAAACGTGAGGATAGAGCATAATCTTCCCCAGTCCTCATAGGCGTCGTAATTCTATGTTTCAAATCTTCATTTAGTAAGCATACTCTTAGCAATATTCCTAGGGAATTCTACCGGATTATTGAAAAAAGAGACTCTCTATGAATAGCAAATCTGGGAAGATTATTAATAAAAATACAGTCAAATTGTCATTTTCTACATCGATAAATCTAGCCTCAACTATTATAGCTTCTAACAATACTAAAATAAACCATTCAATTAAAAATAGTGGATTAAAAAACCCTAACCCTAAACACTGCAGATGAATCTCATTGTAATTTTTAAAATGTAGATGAATGTCCTCTAGTAGGTTAGTGTTTAATTTCTAATATAGTGTATACATGTAACATTGTAGAGCGAAATACAACATACATTGGATCCACCGGCGGCAAATTCAAATATAGGTATGAAAACTATATATCGTCTTTCAAAGTAAAGCCTAATTTTGATCAAATGAAAATACTACAACATTAGCTAAGTGTGTTGGAGAATTACGAGAAAATAACGTCCAATTCGATTTAAAATGGTCTACATTAGGCAAAGCAAATAAATACACCCCTGATAAGATCAAACAATGTTATTTATGCATCCATGAATCTTATTATATGATAATTTCCAAGGATAATTTAACAAATAAGAAACAAATAATATTGCAAAATTGTTTACACAAATTCAAATACAAACTCTCCTATTTTAGGCCTGACTAATAACTACAATTTGAAATAAGTAACTGTTGTGACCCTGTAAAGAGGCCCGAAGGAGTTTAGAGAAAACAAGTATATTGAAGAAACAATTATGTGATTTAATTATTTATACGATTTTTAAAGATTGAAACAAATTCGTTCTTCGTTTTTCTGACTCAGTCGTCCGATTTTTTATTGTCTGGCCAAAAAATGTTGGTTAGTAACCCCATGGGTTGAACTGCTGCAATACGTCTGTGCCAAATAAATTGTTAGTATATTTTAATATGAACATTGTAACTTTTTTGGTAGTTCTGTTTAAAGTAATGTCAGTAACAATTTCACCAGTCATCGTTCTAGGTATTTGGTTGTTTTTAGCATGTTTTTTTTCCCAACCTTTTCCATGTATTGACGTTGATAATCGACACGCTTGAACTAGAATCCAATTGTAATTTTACATTTTTATTCGGGATGCTTACCTGTACATAATTCTGCTGTCCTGTCTGTTCGTCTTTGCGAATTTAACCATAGTTTTATTTATTCTATTTGTTCTGCAATGTGAAATCTTGTGTCTGAGTTTATTACAAGTTAGACAGTTACCCAATGGAAGTATCTACATTGAAAACAATGGCTCGGCGGTAATTTATACTTATTTTTATTGGGCTGGCTTGTTGTTAGATGAGTGTGATAATAATCCTTCTTTTTGTTGTTCTAGTAGAAGCTTTTGACATTTTTCTTAATTTTTAGTTGTCTTTCTTCAGCTTTTCATAGCCTTCTTTTTTGTGGCATTATATATTTTACAAGTTCTATCATAGTTGTTTTAAAATATTCCATGTTTAAAATGTTGTCTTTATAGATTACGGCTTTTAGAAGTTCTTTCCTTTATATTACGCTGCCAACGTAATCTTGATTATGAAAGCGAAAGAGACTATAAAACCTTTTTTATTCAACCAAAAACATCACTTTTTTAGTACGGTTTTCACGTAACCGTAAAATTTACAGTCAACACTTTAGTCAACAGAATAAAAATAAGGACTTTTCTCTCTTGGAGGGAAACAATATCATGTGTTCCATTCTTGTTAAAAGTTAACATAGTGCCGGAATAGCAATGAAAAAATCACTGACCTTTCTTCTTTAAGATAAAATAAGCTGGTCTTTTACGTGTATTTTTTAAAACTTTTTCGTCATCCGGTGAAGCCAGTTTTTAGAAATAGAATATTGTCAGATGAATTTGCCGTTGATTCTTAACGTTTGTCCTTTTTAAACATCCTTAATATACATCGTCGCCAGTTTTAAGGAGTAGATGGGCTCTGCCTATCGCCCGCCCTTTGCAACCCCTCTTTGTCTATTAGTCAGGCGCAGAGGTTCTTACGCTGAGACACCTCAAAGACACACACTCCTTAGCCTTGTTTTCTTGACCAGGAGAATGAACGCCATCTCTCTTTTTTTCTTGGGAAAGTTTTTTGTCACTAAGTATCACATGACTAGTCTGGGTCGCTCTTGTTCCGACAGGTTGAGGTTAGACAGCTTGTCTGGCTGCTGTTTCCGACTGGTAGTGTCGGAGCACAAACACTTAGGTAACGCTAAGAACGGCTGCTTCATCAATAGTTGTATGACATCGTGGGTGACTGTACGTGCCATGTTGCGCATGGAAAGGGACCCTACAGTTATCCCCGAAGGGATTTTCCATGCTACTGACTTCACTAAGTCCGGACCTCGGGCCTGCGCACCAATAGTGGCTACTACTTTTTCTCATCAACCCATCATGTCAACCCAATATTTTCACCTACTTGCATGACACTTTTCTTAAAATTATCATCCTGAGGAAGTTTTACAAATAAAGACGAAACGTTGATGAATATATAAAAAAAACATCCTTTTTGGTTTTTCCTTCTTCATTTCCCATTACGTCGGATTACCTTCATCCTTCCTTTCTCACACACACACACACACACACACACATATATATATATATATATATATATATATATATATATATATATATATATATATATATATATATATATGTACATGTGTGTATACGTGAACAGTGTTCATGTTTTATTAGAGATAAGAATATTTTTTATTTGTTTATAAATATAAATTGAATTGAATCTATCGCTTAATTTTTATTAAGAGAAAGGAAATGACTCTATAATTATTAAGGTAGTAATTGCGGCCCTTAGATTTGGAAACTCATTCGTGATTTGTTTTGGTCTTTAACACGGTATATCATTTCCTAATTTTAATTCTGTCTTTTATTCATTCGTATTATCTTTTGTATTTGAATTTTTAATTATTTCTGATAGGTAATGTAAATCAATACTTTTCATTAAATATTCAATAATGAAACATAGAAGTTTGAGTTTTATATATAATACATATGTTTTTGAAACGAGGCAGACACAAGAGGAAGACGATACAGTAATTGTGAGAACAGGCACATGAAAAAGAAAAGTGTGGCGGGGAGTAGCAGGAAAGGTAAATGGGGTTATGTTGGGGAATGAGTTAGATGGCGGTTCGGTGGCAAGAAGGGGATAGAATAATCGTGAATACATGCCAAATAGGTCATAGGACACTATAACTATTTATTTTATAACTTCAGATTAGGAAGGGAAGGGGATATACATGGAATTAGCATTGTAGGGTAAAATGCTAAAAGGAGGTTAAATTCAGCTGTCTTAAAAATCTATCTTAGATCCGCCTTCCACCTTTAATTCTTGTAATAAGATTCATTTTCAATTTTTGACTGGAGTAATTCAAAAACTACTTTTCTCTAAAAGCCTAGGGATAATTTTTAACGATGGCTTCCGAATCCCAAGTTTAAAAAACTTTTTTTTAAATCGTCATAATTTACATCAGGACGGATTTTTTTCGTGCCATGTTTTTGGAGTCTTCTCTCTACTTCTGCAAACGGATATCTTTTCCCTATAGAATTTGTTTTACCCTTACTTCTAAGAATCGGATTTCTATACACTTCTGACTGCCTAAATTCATTTCACACACAGAACCGGTATTTTACCATACATTGGAATTTTCGAATCCCTCGCTATGAACTCTTCATGTATCTTCAACGTTAACTTTTGCCTACATCCTTTACCCTTATATAATTTTGTTTTTATACTATTTCAGATGCTGACTTTATGGTAAATTTAATTTCACTAACTTGTTCGTCGAATCTCCTCTTATAGTAAAATTGCATATTTGAAAAGCCATTGTTAAAGAAAGGAATAATATAATAAAATGATTTTCCTATATATATCCCTAGTTTTGAGCAAATGATGATTTAATAGATATTTTATTCTATCACAATTTTTATTCTCAACACTTATACACACACACACACACACACACACACACACACACACACACACACACACACACACACACACATATATATGACATAAATGTATCTTTAAATAATGACCTATCATGATAATGAAAAGCTCATTATGCTCGATAGAGAAATAAATCAATAAAAAGAATGATGAAAATAAAAGTTGGTTTCGAACTATTGATGTTTCAAAAACATTTTTAATTCATCCAACTTTTATTTTCATCATTATTTTATATATATATATATATATATATATATATATATATATATATATATATATATATATATATATATATATGTTTGAAAAAGAGACAAACTGAAAACAGGTTAGAATGCAGGAAAAAACAAAAAACAAGAGATTTGACCGGTTTCGTTCGTATTATCGAACGTCTTTTCTGAAGACGTTCGATAATACGAACGAAACCGGTCAAATCTCTTGTTTTTTGTTTTTCTCCTGCATTCTAACCTGTTTTCCGTTTGTCTCTTTTTGCAAACATTTTGTCTACTACGGCATTACATATTCATGACTTATCGTGTACCTTACCCCATATATATATGTATATATATATATATATATATATATATATATATATATATATATATTTATATATATATATATATATATATATATATACTAGAAAAATGCGGATACATGTGTATTAATATTCTTAAATATGAACCTGGAAAAGTACAGAACAAGTGGAATTAACTCTTAAAATATTTAAGCTGGAATTGAGAATTCAATGTACACTTAATCACAGTTAATCACAAGGTTGCTAAAATGGCAGACATATGCAAAGGTTTTTCTTAGCTCTTTCTTTGGATATTGGTATTTTGATTAACACAAGAAGGACATAAAACAGCCAAATATTTTTTCTTTAATTATACAGTAGATTTCGTCTAAATAGTCACTTCAAGTAAACAGAAAAAGTGATGATTTAGGCAAATTAACAAGTTAGGCTAACTGATGTGTGACTTGATTTAGTGACTCAAAGATTTGGTGACTTGATCACTAAACGTTTATCACTTGATCACTTTATGACTACATTTTCAAATTTTCTTTTTGAAATGAAGTTGGACATTTTTTTTTTAATTTTGAAATTAAAAAATCTATTCGTCACCTGAAAGAAATCTTATTACTATAATTAGAAGTTCGAAAAAAATGGTACTGACAATTAGAGAGAGTTAAATCTTAGGAAGAGTTAAGTGTAAATCAATTATGTAAAAGTTCTTTAACCTTTCTATTTTGTTGCAATTAAAAAACTATAAACTTTAATTGTGAAAATTACATTTTATTTGTCCAAAGTGAAACTGAGAACTGAATGATTATCTGTAATTAAAACTTCGATGACGTCGCATAGTGAATAGAGTGTGTCGGGAAACATCTCGCGTGGTTAACTGTTTATTATACTTTTGCCCTACCATACATTTTAAATTAATTGTTAGTAAAATTTAGACCACTCTTTAAAATATTTTTTTTTAAATGTTCCTGATTTTCAATTTTTCCAATTTTGTTTTGTTTTCAAGATTAAAAAAATGAATTTCTTACGCTGCTGAGTACACATTCATGCGTCAACGACAAGTCAGTTATCATTTTGAACTTATTAAAAAAAAATTTTCAACTTAAATATTTAATGACATCGTGTAGCACGTGGTGCCCCAAAATCAACACAAACATTTTAGTGCGTGCCGCTATAATATTAAGGAACCATAGATATTGTATAATATATATTTTTTAATTTCTAATTTTTTTTGCGGAGGGGGGGTGTGTGTTCACCCCTTTTTACAACTATATCTACCTCAAAATTTAATTTCTAAATATTAAGTGGGAGGCGTTTAATACATGAAAATTTGTTAAGAATCTTAAAGCAAGTTTAAATGACTTTCAAATCTTGAACACGTAGTAATCGATTTATTATTTTAACTATTAACAAAATATTAAAATGGCTGACTTTTTTAGGAAGAAACCGAAATGCATTATGATGGATTTAATCTCGTAATAGTATTTTAATTTACTACTTTTTTAAATTAATATAATAATTGGAAAAGATGGTACTTTTGTAGTTTACAGACCGGGTTAAAATAATAACATTTTTTGTATTTTCACCTAACAATTTAACATCTTAAACATACCCAAAAGTTAATATCTTCAATATAGCCAATCTTTCTTCATTTTCTTCATAAATACAGAGAATCTTCAATTTAGCACTCTTTTGCTTTCTTTCATTTAAAAGTGTGGCGTCAGTTTTCAGTTTAGCCTGTTTTGGCCTTTATTTCTGAATAATTTAGCTTCAAAAGTCAATTATCACTTTAAAGAAAATTTCTACTAAAAGTCACACAGCTCTGTTTTTTATGGCAACAATCTTTTTAATACTTACATATTTCGAATCTACTCATCGAGTTCTATCTTTCTATCTTTTCATTCTTAAATTATATTTTAATTTAAAAAGTTATGTCGAGTTAAAGAAAATGAGGGGCGTTACTCAATTGGCATTTTTGTTAATTTAAGCTGCTCAACCCTTCCATTTCTTAAACTCCTTTCGAAATATTTATATTTTCAGATTCCTTGTGCTATTTGGCACATTTTGGGCATAAAAATAAATATTTGTTTTAAATAAAAAAAGTTATGGTTATTCAAATTTTAATTTCTTTATTTTCAAAAAAGGCTTGGGACTAGTCAATTCTAGTGCAAAAACCCGCATCAAGTTTGGATTGATATGACAAGCCCAAGAATTGGTCACGATTGGGTAAATGTTGACCATAAGCATATTATTCACACACTGCTGTGTGTGAATGATATATATATATATATATATATATATATATATATATATATATATATATATATATATATATATATATATTGTTACAAATGAAGGGAGATCTATCGAAAATTAAGAGTAGGAAACTGCGAAAGACATCGGTAGTATATATATATATATATTCAGATAGGATTCGGTTTTCACCAAACTTATACATGACGACATCTGAGATGCGATTTCGTCAGCCGACCTTATATCTGACAACATTCGGGGACCGATTTCATCAGCCAGGTTGGACCCTGTCTATTTTTAGCTGACACGACCAAGAAGAAGAGGGAGGAGGAGAAAGGGAAGGCAAAGTATGTTAACCGCCCCGCGAGGAAGGAGGAATCACGGTCTTTTGAGTACAACCGCACGAAAGACAGCAGTCAGGGACACGACCATCGACGGGTTAAGACGTGAACTTCAGCCGCGCGCGAGAAAGACAGTGACTACATGGAAATGAGGTGATAACCTCATGCGAGGCATGCAAAAGCCTGGAGACACGTTTCTTCAGAGATACTGTCAAATACCCATGCGAAGACCGGGAGACATTCGAATGCAGAATAAGCGACCCCGAGATTGTTTCTTGAGAATAATGTATATGAATCTCAGTGAGAGACAGAACATCCTTCCTGAGAAATCCCCAAAATACACGTTTATGAAACGAAAACGACAGGACGCAGAGAGACGCGTACCTACTATGAATTTGCCAGGAACATCGAATCCCAAATAAACGGGATACTTCCCCGTAAGTTGACAACTTCTTGATTATTCGGACACTCGCCTCCAGGGCTATCTATATGTATATGTATGTGTTTGTGTGGAAATGAATTCTGCTGCTATAAGACTAAGATAGACAATCCCTCCCCCTTTTAATACTAGACTTTTGTTTTCATGTTTTCTTTTGTTTTGTTTTTATCAATATATTTATCCCCTTATTTTAGTATCCATAAATAAATATTATTTAAATTTTGTCTCGGTGTTCGTGTTGTTGTTCTTTATGCCTGCTTCGCTTCTTTCTCACTCTATGCGGTCTTAACAAAGAAAAATCCCTATCCCTTCATGTGCATTTTTTCTGTGGATTTCCGTCTGATCGACATTTTTTGATTGATGATTCGAATCTTTGTTGCGTGATTGAGCGCATTTGAGTCTGCGGCTTAATGTTTGAGTGCATTTGTGTTTGCAAGGTTGAATGCATGTGAGTTTGCAGTTGAAAGTGATGAAATGCACGTGAGTCTGCATCAGAAGTTTGGATGTAATTGAGTTTACATCAAGTTCGGGTGCAATTGAATGTGCTCCGAAGGTGATATACGTTATGACTTTGTTTTGCTGGTGAAATAATTATCAGATTCTGATACATGGATATTGCGAGAGATTTGTGAGCTGGGCCGGAGATTTGAAGGTACAAGTGGGTCCGTACGTTTGTTTGAGTTGAGGTCCATGATTAGCCGGTGGATAATTAATTTGTATTCCAGTGTGAAGTGTTGACGTATATTTTTATCCTTGTTTGCTGTTTGTTCCAGAGTTAGGCTTCGCCCACGTAGTTTTGTATCTTTTTATTAGCTGAAGAAATATATTAAAGGTTTCTTGTTTGTTATAGAGAGAGCGTTAAACGATTTTGGTATTTACGTTATCTAATGTGAAGTTAAGAACGGAGTATTTTTAGAAAAAAATCGTGTAGTGTGTGTGTTTCATCATTATTGTTAGCTAAAGAAAGAATATCATTGACATAGCGTATGTAAATATATATATATATATATATATATATATATTTATATATATATATATATATATATATATTATTTCCTTAGTCTGTAATATTAAACAAATCTACAATGCTCTTGAAATATTTTATATGTGCTTTGATATTTCATGTTAATCATATACATTTTAGAATATTGGAAAAGCATTTTACTATTTCAGATGTGAGAATTAGTAAACATTGCTTTCGTTACTTTTACGATTACAATTATCGAATATAATTTTCTGCTACACAAAATATTGTTTACGCTGGTAATAATCAAAGCTACAGCATATATCTCTTTTTTTATCCATTTCTCTCTGTACCTGTCTATCTCCATCTATCTATCTCTCTATCTCTCTCACGCACACTTTCTATACTTATTCGCTTTTTATTAGACCATCTTACACTCATTCGTCATACTTTTCTCTCTCTCTCTCTCTCTCTCTCTATCTATCTATCTCCTTAGCACTTTTTCTATTTCTCTCCAGTTATACCCCTCCCTTCTCTCGCTCTTTCTCTATTGCCTTTTTATCAATCTCCCTCTTTATCTTTCTCCCCCTGTTTATTTATCTCTCTCTTTAGTTATCTCCTTTTGTATTTTTCTCTATTTTAATATCTCTCTCTCTTTCGCTTTCTCTCTCTCGCTCTCTCTCTTTATCTGTCTCATTATCTCTATTTACTCCTTTTCTATTATTCTCTCTCTTCTCTTCCTTTCTCTCACTCTATACCTTTAAATTTCTCTCTCTCTCTCTATCATATTTTCTCTATTTATCACTCTGCCTTTCTTTATCAGTCACTCTTCCTTTCCCTCTCTTTCTCTTCCACTTTCTTGCTCTTTCTATCTCTCCTTCTATTCCTTCCTTTCTTTTTATCACTATCTTTATATATCTGTCTTTCTCTATCATATTCTCTCTTTATCATCCTTTCATTCTCCATCTTTCGTTTTATCTCTCTGTCTTTCTTTCTTTCTCTCTCTCTCTCTCTCTCTCTCTCTCTCTCTCTCTCTATATATATATATATATATATATATATATATATATTTCACGTTTTTATCACTCTTCCTGTCTCTCTATCATATTTTCTCTCTCTCTCTCTCTCTCTTCATGCCCCCTTCTCTCTCTATTTTTTTACTATTTTATCTCTTTTATATATTTTTCTTTCTCTGCGTTACTCTCTCTCTCTTTATCACTTTCTCTATCCCTTTCTGTACTCTTTATCTATTCCCTTTCTCTCTCTCTTCCTCTTTCTCTCTCTCTCTCTATATATATATATATTGATCTTTCCTTATCATTGTTTCTCTTTATCACTATCTTTATCATTTTCTCTCTCTTTATTACCCCCCCCCCCTCTCTCTCTCCCTCTCTCTCTCTCTATATATATATATATATATCAATTTTTCTATCGTTATTAATGCTCTCTCTTTCTTACTCTTTTTCTCTCTTTATTACTGTTTCTATATATATATACTTTTCTTTATGTTTTCGCTCTCCTTATCTCTTTCTTTCTGATTATCAGCCTCTCTCTCTTTCTCTCTCTCTCTCTTTCTCGATACATTTCTATATCTTTGTACTATACTGTCAAAATATCTATCCATTTCTATCTCACTCATTTTATCTATCCCTTTCTCTATGTATAACTGTGTCTCTTTCGCTAACTCTTTCATTCACTCTGATTACTTTATCACGGTTTCTCTCTCTTCCGTTGTCTCCCTTCATTATTTTCTTTCTTCTTCTATTCATTTCTCCCTCTGTATCACTATCTGTGTCTCTCACCCGCCCCCTTCCTTTCACTTTCTCTTTCTCTTTATTACCCTATCTCTCTCCTAGTTTTTGTCCCACCCTTTGCATTTGGCATGTATTTATAATCGATGTGTTGCCATAACGACAAGCTAGTTTTGAATGGCGAATGATGTACGCGGCTGTGTGTTTATGGCGTCAATTCTGCAAGGGTCTGTGAGCAAAAGAATAACACTTAGCAAGGACAGAGATTATTTTTGAAAAAAATCGATACTTCCAGATGGTCAGTACTTTACTGACGTAGTGTTAGCGTATTATTGACGTTCCCCATTATAATCAGTTGATTCTGACAAGTGTCAGTTTTGCCTTTTTGCGGCCAAAGATCGACTCATTCAAAGAAAATGATTGAATTCGATCAAACATACAAAACCTGATTTAAAGAAAAGACGGCCTTCAATTCAAATACCTCCTATTACATGACGGCAAAAATGCAATTCGTATAAAATCAGCCATGTTTTACTTGAATGATTCTGTTCGCATTGCTTTTCCCGACAGAATTACGTAATTTGAAGTCCCTGGTGAAAGCGGTGCTATGAATCTGACATGAGTAAAACACAGTATGCACAGAGGGTCGATAGTTCGCCACCGTCACTTTTTTTAACAATATTTTAAATAGAAGTTTTTGTATGATTGACACCTGCTAAATATACATTTAGCAGGTGTCAGTCATATATATATATATATATATATATATATATATATATATATATATATATATATATATATATATATATATATATATATATTGTCACGACGAGACCTCTGTTGGAGACGACAGATTTGCGAACATGACAAAGATAATTAAAAGAAAAAGAAAAGTCCGGGAATTTTGCTCGTATGATGATCCCACATGACATTTTCTTATTTTCTACAACAAAAGAAATACATGCACAAAGAATACGTTTCAAATTGCAACTTAACATATTGATGAATATTTTCTATATTTTTCAATCTGAGGGGATATTACAGGGTTGCTATTTATCCTAATCTTATAAAGTTGACTGTCCAACGACATGGGCGAAAACACAACTTTCATTTAAGAAAAGGAATTGGTCTTTTGTTTCAAAACCTGGCTCCAACAGCCATTTTTACAAAAAAAACAAAAAATGCCTGTTACATGATTTAAATCCCATTTTGGCACCAAACTCAAGGTTCTTCATGAAAGTCGATTAAATGTAATAAAACCCCAGATTTTTTGGGAAAAATATCAGCAAACTCTACCATCTATATTACACTAAGCTTCATTTGCCCTTTTTGAGGCAAAGGACGCCGTATTCTAACTCACAAACGCACACGCTCACACAGTCGTACACTTACGAACCCCGACAAAATCTCAATTCACGTGCGCACACATATACACATTCATACACCTACGAATTCGTACAAAAGGCGATACGCATATTCATACACTTTGGCGTTCTAATGCAACGCATCACACTAATGCCCACACCTTCGCACACGCACATAAATTACAGGCATAAACATTTTTTACTTCCTTAATAGAACATTTCAAATGAACAATTAATGTCTTGTATTTTGTATATATATGAATATTATGTTTCTTTAAATGATATTTTCTGTTTTCCATTCTTCCTTCATTCAATTTTCATGCATGTTTTTTATCTGTTTTTCTATTTTAAACATTTCTTATAACAATCTAAATGTAAGTGTGGATCTTAGCACATTCTCTAAGACATACTATATAAACAAGCGAAGGTCCACGCCGCAACAGCCTCTAAAGAGAAACAATAAGGTACCTGTACTGAAATGGAGCGTACTGGAGAAGGCTTCAACATACACGATAAATAACCGAACATGTTTCCTTTGTCACAATGAAAACTTAACTATTATTACATTCCCTGAAAGAGATAAGAAGTTTAATAATAGAAATGATATGGGGATTAGTTGTAGACATTGCAAACAGTTCACCCTGGATAAATATACTAGCAACCAAGTAAATTTACCATAAAATCCTGCTAAACAATCATTAGTAGTGTGTTTCTGTGTATTCTATAAAGAGTACATGAGATAATCAGTGACATATGTGTACGTCTGCATGTTAACATTCTTGATAAGTTTGAGTTGTATGTTAAATATGTCATGTGATCAACTTGTGTACGTATGTGATAATATTTAGTAGTGATATATGAGTTTGATTGTTTACGTGCCTGTCATGATATGTGTGCATACACTTATATTCTGTTATGTATGTGTGTTGCTTGTGTCTATGTGATTGCTTTAATGTGTAAGTCTAAGGAGTAGTATGGTGTGGAATGGGGTTTCTCAAATCTGGCTTGTTATGATTAAGAAAATATGCTTCTTTTGACACGCCAACTGTTGTAACCGTAAGCCAAGTTTGCGTCTCAGTTAAAAAATGCTGCTGATAATACACATTATTGTAAATACACGACCGTGTTGTACGATTTATTATCGTCCCTTCCATGTCACAACTCGGACTTATTCGGACACAACATAACCCGAACTTATGTTACACATAACACTGGAAACAAGAACTTGGATTTATGTCGGATACAACATAACTATTACTACAACTAGCAATGTTGGCTTTTCAAAAATAAGACTTAGGTGGTGTGCTCGAAAAATTGTTAATTACAACTGAAAAAGCGAAAAGTTAAAATCCGTAGTAGATTTTTTAACATGTGTGCCACATCTGCGAAATGAAAACTCTCCAAATAAAAAAATACTAAAAATAAAATTTTCGTTCTCCAACACGAGGTTTTGAAATCTAAATCGTTCGACCACGTAAAAAACAACCCAACAACATTTTGCTGATTTTTCTTCGTTTTTTATTGTATAAATAAGGAACATGTAAATAAGTTTAAACAAGCTTACTAAGTTTTCTTTTGCTAAGAAGTCAATAATTATTTTCCAGAAAGAAGAGAATTTACGACTGTGTAAAAATATATATACATTAAAACGTCGGTAGTCTATTTTAAGTGACGAAAAATGGAGAAATTTAAAAGTGCTATTTTGAAATTTTTAAATACCAACAAGAACAACAGCTTTGCCTAGAAGAACATTCGAAGAAACAGAAGTGAAATTTCAAGAAGTACAATTGGAGGAAATGAAAAACATTGAAGAAATGTTTTTTTATACCCAGAAAAAACAGAAAAACATCACATGAAATATCGAATAGGGGTCAAAATGTACGAGATGAAAGTGCATTTTCACAGTACGTTATTTGGAGCGCTATCGATAATTTTAATTACGATCCCGAAAACAAATTTTCGTTTGCCTCGCATTTCAGACGATACGAAGATATTTATAATACGAACTGTGGGAATTGGACCGATTTTAAAACGTTTAGTTTATTATTAAGAAAGATGGGTACTGTTAAACATACCACATTCGTCAATTATATTTTTCTACAAAACCAGCAACCTTAAATTTGTTTAAACAGTACAATTATTAACTAAATTGTTTAAACCTAAAACGTCTTTTTTCACAAAAGGTGGACATGCATGAATCTCACAAGGAAAGAAGATGAAGACTGCACTACTTTCGCTAGCATAGTTAAACACTGCGATGATTTTAAATTGTCAGAGTTGAGCGCTAACAAATTTAAATGTTTACTATTCGCACATGGTTTAGTATCAAATACGGATACTGAAACCAGAAGAAGGGTTCTTAATCAATTAAAAGATTAACCTATATCGCAGAGTATTGCCAACGTTTTATTAGTGTTCAGCAAGATTAAAGAGACATTGAGCAAAGCGGAGTGTGACATATTAGAAAAATCCGTAACAAAAAGAAAATTATTTCACCAAATAAATTTGATCAACCCCCAAAAATAATTTGCCTCTTAAACCATGTTGTGGATGCTAGCAATTGTATTGGTACAAAGATTACCCATATAAAATAAGAAAGTGTTTGAATTGCGATCGCATGGGACACAAAATTACACACTGCAGAGTTAAAAAATAAAATTAAAATAAAGCTTTATTAGAATTACTAAAAGTAACGAAGTTGAAAATATAAGGAAGTTCGTGCAACTAAAAATATTGAATAAATATATTAAGTTAAACTTTGATTCCGGCTCAGACCTATCAATAATAAATGTTTAAACGTAGAAAACATTGAAAAACAAACTTTGATGAGAACGAAAAACTAGCTAAAAACGTCACTGGTTAAATTTAAACGAAAGACAAAAATTAATTTTTTTGCAATGAACAACTCAAACAACTTCTTAGCCAGACTGGATGGAGAAACTTCAATTATGGAATATGTTCATAAACTCATTCTATCAAAATATTGAAACTTTAAATGCCGAAGCAGAGAGACTAAAGAAAGAATTAAAAGAATTGTTTTCTAGTGGACTGGTAACATGTAAACATGACTATGAAGTTTGAATTAAAACCAAATATGCAACCTGTTTTTAAAATGACCCAAAGAAGAACTCCACTGGCGTCATTAAATTAGATTAACGAGGAATTAAATAGACTGAAAAAAAATGGAAGTATTACCGAAAGTAGAGTAAAGGCAGTTGACTTCGCCTAAAATCTAAGTAAAAAAGTAAAGATATCCGTGTTTGTGAAGATTTCTTTACGGGATTGAACCATGCATTAGAGGATTACCACTACCCTCTACGTTGTCCAAAAGAGATATTCGATAAACTCAACGGAAGAAATATTTTTCAAAGGTTCAATTAAGTCATGCTTATCTATAAATAACTGTGTTTTTTACTCCATACGGAGCAAGGCTAAAGATAATCTGATGGTGATTTACTCTATTTTGTGACTATATGAACTCTTGCAGACACTATGTATAGAGGAATTTACGACGAAGCCTCGAGGCAATCTCAGAGCAATTATTTTTATAACAAACTATTCTGTATATACACACTTGTAAATATACCACCGTGATGTCTTATTTATTATCAGTACTTTAAAGTCACAACATTAAGCAAGTTCAAATATGTACTTAAAACCAATATTGTTTCAAAAGTGCTCAATACAAGGTATAGCTTTATAAATAAACTTTATATAGACATTAAAACAGTCTGCATAAATGAATTCATGTTTGCTAAAACCGATGGGACACTACAAGCGGGCTGATTAGGAATCTATAAGAGATCACATCTGAGACGTCCCATTGAGTGAAACTTTTCTCTCTCTGCTGATCAGTGCACAAATGAGTTAACCGAATGTGTCAAAGTAGGAATTAATGCACATCTCATCACGCGAAAAGTCTACAGCAAGCCCCACTCTCCACAATGCTTCAGTTTGAACCTCATCTCATGTCCGAGACATCATAAAAAACCTTAACACCTCCAAAGCATGTAGGCTTGATCTTATACCAGTAATAGTAATAAAGAACTTCCCTGCTGAACAAGAACTTGTCCTCTCCAAACACTACAACAAATGCCTTGCCGAATCTTGCTTCTCTGATATCTGGAAAATTGCCTCTGTTGTACCAGTCTACAAGAATTCTTAAGATGAAACTGACCCTCAGAATTATTGCCCCATCAGTCTACTCCTGCTTTTCGCAAAACTATTTGTATCTTTAATTAATCTAGCGATAGTTTGTCACCTGGTTAATGTTAAACTTCTTTCTGACTATCAGTATGGATCTAGCTAACCACGGTCTACTGCAGATATCTTAACGGTCATATGTGAACGCATATACCATAAACTGGACAAGGCATGAAGAAAGTAGGGCGGCAGCTCTTGGTATATCCAAAGCATTTGAAAAGGTCTTCTCATAAAGGTCTTCTCATTAAGATTAATTCATATGGCATTACTGGATGAATATTTAAGATAATTCGATCCTTACTATCGAAAAGAAAGATCCAGGTTGCCCTCGATGGCCATTCACCCAAAAAACATGACATAAATGCAGGTGTACCCCAGAGATCGATCCTTGGACCTTTATTTTTCCTGATTTTCATAAACGACCTCCCTGATGACATTGTGTCTGAGATGGGTATATTTTCTGACGACACCACGCTCTACTCTCGTCATGTGAATAAAAAAGACGCGCACATATCTGAGGCAATGGCTGAATCCTGAGAAAATATCCCCCAGTCTGCAGTGGAATGGGGTCATAAATGGATGGTAACATTTAATGCTACTAAGACAAAGCTCATTTCCTTCAACAACTACAAGAAACCTCCTAATCTACCGATCGACATGGCAAATAACACTCTACATGAGAGTCTAACGTACAAACTCCTCAGCCTAACATTTACAGGTAACATTAATTAGAACAAATACATAAAAGACATTGCTAAGGCTGCTGCAAATAAAATGAGCTCCGTCCACCGAGCTAGAAAGCTTCCTACAACTGACAGTATCCTATATCTCTACAAAGCCACCATCCGCTGATGCATGGAGTATTGTCGTCACATCCTGGCCAGTGCACCATCCACCAGTCTTCCCCTCTAAGACAAGGTAAAAAAATCTAATTTAATAGGTCCATCATTATCTAACAAGCTCCAGCCCGTGTTCCATCGACGCAATGTTGCATCCTTTTGTTTGTTTTACAAGTACTTCAATGGAATATGCTCCGATGAACTTGCTGCTTTAGTGCACTCTCGACATAAATACAAGTTAATTTGACGAAAACCAAGCAGTATTTGCGTAGAACTTTGGTTCTTGACCCATATGGTTGGCTGGTCATATTGTGGAAATGGTATCATTCTGATCCATTTTAACCAGACTAGAAAGACGGTCGAGTTGTTCGCTGTCATCATGATCAAGTCAGCTCTCGTCCTTGTATCACCGGACGAATGTCTTGCCCACTAATTGGAATCAGACCAAAACGCGTGGAAGCGGATCTGAACATGTCTTAAGATGCAGCACCCTAAGATGTAAAACAGCTAACCTATACTTTAGCGTAAAAGCCTCATAGTATTGTCAAAATCTAATATTTTAAAAAAAAATTTTAAGGAGAGGACTTATTGAACCATAGTGAATTATATTCCATAAAACTTTTATTTTTCAACAAAAAACATAATTTGGGAATTTTCCTTTTAACATGTTTAATTTGTTTCTAAGATTCTCACTTATATGAACAAGTAAAATACATTTAATATTACAGTTTATACATTGTATATTCTCCCCAGATAGTTACTATCAAGGCCGCAAATACGTCCGTACTACGCATACTTCATCGACATGCGTGCTTGTATAGATATGTGTGGAACAAGGCTTCACCATCCGCACTGTCGTCTCAACTTTCGTTTACAGTGCATCCAAAATCTTTCCACTTTCTGAGTGTGAGTATCGACATCGTCGGGGTCAACAACATTTCTTGAGTGATTTACTGCAGAATGTGTGTACATTCCACCACCAACGTTTGCCAAGTTACCATTAAAAAATAAAGAAATAAAAAATAAAATTTTCTTGAAAAAATATTTTTTCTTGGAATATGGAATATGGTACAAAAAGTCATCTCTTCAAGAATTATGAAAGAAATATTAAATTCTGACAGTGCTAGTAGATTTTTACGCTAGTAGTTTTTTGCGTTTTAGCCCAGAAAACTTATGGATGATACATATCTGGAATTGTGGATGATACGTATCGTAGCATGAAGTTTGACACATGTGAGTCGCTGTAGGTCATGACCCCGCGTACACGAATCAAACAACTTTTCCATAGTGATTTATAAACAGATCTAACTTGTACGATAACATTTTCTGAAGCGAGGGTTAGAGGTGTCAGACTCAAGGCGATATGAGATCATTTGCGGATATGACGTCACGGAAATCAGGCACATGAAGAACGATTAGATTTAGAATGAGTCCGTTGTGGAAATTAGAAGCGAACGGTCACTGGAAAGTATGTAGCGAACACAACTTTGAGAACCACCCGGGGCGAAGATAGCGCCGATATGTATGTGTGTCATTATATCTGTCAGTATATCTAACTATCTGTTTATCTATCTGTTTATCTATCTGTTTATCTATCTGTTTGTCTATGATTAGTTAAGAAGCATCTATATGTCTCTCTCTTTTGTAATTTAAGTGATTGTTTCTGTAAAACGTTGACTATCTCTCTCTATAATAAATCTCCAGCTCTGATCTGTCTCGTAATTTTAATTTTTTCTTCTATAAGATTATATGACATATATGCACAAAAAGTTTTTTAAAGCAGGGTTCTAACCACACAGATGAGGAAAAGATACATAGAAGAGCAGAGGCGATCCAATTGTCGACACAAATAAGGCACATTTAACAACTGAATAAAAAAGAACAAATTTTCATAAATTAATCATAATTTTTTATTTACATACAATTGTTTCGGCCTACCCCAACCACATACACCTTCATGATATACAGATCATTCAAAATTAGTCGAACTACTAACATATAAGGAAACATTATAGATAAGAGAAATGATATGATAGAGTTTTACCTACATGAAGGTGAATATAAATATGATAAATATAATAGTGGAAGTATGAACAACTTAAACGATTATATATAAATCACGGTTATAAACTTAAGCATAAACTATATTTACAACTGTTAATAGAAAATGTATAAATACTTAGCTCCATATAGGTACGTATAATACGTATAAATATAAAGCATAAACTATATTTACAACTGTTAATAGAACATGTATAAATACTTAGCTCCATATAGGTACGTATAATACGTATAAATATAAAGCATAAACTATATTTACAACTGTTAATAGAAAATGTATAAATACTTAGCTCCATATAGGTACGTATAATACGTATAAATATAAAGCATAAACTATATTTACAACTGTTAATAGAAAATGTATAAATACTTAGCTCCATATAGGTACGTATAATACGTATAAATATAAAGCATAAACTATATTTACAACTGTTAATAGAACATGTATAAATACTTAGCTCCATATAGGTACGTATAATACGTATAAATATAAAGCATAAACTATATTTACAACTGTTAATAGAACATGTATAAATACTTAGCTCCATATAGGTACGTATAATACGTATAAATATAAAGCATAAACTATATTTACAACTGTTAATAGAACATGTATAAATACTTAGCTCCATATAGGTACGTATAATACGTATAAATATAAAGCATAAACTATATTTACAACTGTTAATAGAACATGTATAAATACTTAGCTCCATATAGGTACGTATAATACGTATAAATATAAAGCATAAACTATATTTACAACTGTTAATAGAACATGTATAAATACTTAGCTCCATATAGGTACGTATAATACGTATAAATATATTATAGGTAATTATTGATTAAATAATAGTGAGAATTATGAATATTGAAGGATATAGTAAAAAGATGAATAATCAAAAATTATAATAAGTGAATAATTATGGTAAGTAACTATAATATTGAAGTAAATGCAATAGTAATAATTACTTATAATAAGTAATAATTAAAACATAAATAATCAAATAGATAATAATACTAGATCATTATGATGAAAATAATAATAATAATAATAATAATAATAATAAAGAGTAATAAGTTAACAGGTAATCAATAGATGTATAAATAGAGAATTGTAAAGTAATATACTATAAAGAAATATATAAAACCTGGGGATAAAACAAGGGAGACATGCCTAATATGTCAAATATAAAAAAGTACAATGCATAAATGAAGCTATATAATTTATTAGATATGAATAACAGTGTAGATAAAAGTAATAAGTTAAATAACAATAAATAACATTTTAATAAATACAAAAATGGAAATATAATTATATAAGAAAACTATATAAAAATGCTTGAATGTTAAATTTTAATAATTTATGGAAGTAATAATGATAATAATAATAATAATAATAATAATAATAATTATTATTGTAGAGGGTCGATGAGGATGAGAAGACCGAGGAGGGACAGCACAAACCAGAGCTCCACTGGAAAAGTGCGGAGAATGCTGAGACCTTGGGGAGGCTTATTGCCATCCAAATCCCAGAGAAGACCAGTGAGAAATCAATTGTAAGAGGCTGTTGCGATACCACATCGTTATCGAAAAGAGATGAAGAATAGTGGAAATCTAGGGAGGCTTGTTGTCACTCAGATTCCAGGAAATACCACTGGTTGTTGTCGGTGAGCAATCACTGACGATGATCTGTGTGAGAACTCATAGTCAGTACCAATAATAATAAAGAAAAATGGATACATCATAATTAAAAACAATAAACAATCTACCATGGATAAGAATGCATGTGAATGCTAATACTCATAATAAAACAATAATTATAGTAGAATTAATAATAAATATGCCGATAAGATTAAGAATAGCAATAAAGAAATTAATAAAATAATTAGATATCACACCGAAAGATTATAGAAATGTCAGTAATTCATTTAAGTTTCTAAAAATTCAAATAATATAATTGGCACTAACTTTTTAGACTAAGTAAAACATATATAATATCTAATAAGTATAGCAAAAACAACACTTAAAAAACAGTAGAAGCTTCGCAAGGTAGACATTCGCTCTTTATTGTGATTATAAAAATCCGAAGGTTATGAATAATATGAAATAAATGAATTATAGAATCAGATGGACAAATATGAAACTTAGCTTTTAGAAGAAAACATAATAACATGATATGAAATAAATGAATTATAGAATCAGATGGACAAATATGAAACTTAGCTTTTAGAAGAAAACATAATAACATGATATGAAATAAATGAATTATAGAATCAGATGGACAAATATGAAACTTAGCTTTTAGAAGAAAACATAATAACATGATATGAAATAAATGAATTATAGAATCAGATGGACAAATATGAAACTTAGCTTTTAGAAGAAAACATAATAACATGATATGAAATAAATGAATTATAGAATCAGATGGACAAATATGAAACTTAGCTTTTAGAAGAAAACATAATAACATGATATGAAATAAATGAATTATAGAATCAGATGGACAAATATGAAACTTAGCTTTTAGAAGAAAACATAATAACATGATATGAAATAAATGAATTATAGAATCAGATGGACAAATATGAAACTTAGCTTTTAGAAGAAAACATAATAACATGATATGAAATATATGAATTATAGAATCAGATGGACAAATATGAAACTTAGCTTTTAGAAGAAAACATAATAACATGATATGAAATAAATGAATTATAGAATCAGATGGACAAATATGAAACTTAGCTTTTAGAAGAAAACATAATAACATGATATGAAATAAATGAATTATAGAATCAGATGGACAAATATGAAACTTAGCTTTTAGAAGAAAACATAATAACATGATATGAAATAAATGAATTATAGAATCAGATGGACAAATATGAAACTTAGCTTTTAGAAGAAAACATAATAACATGATATGAAATAAATGAATTATAGAATCAGATGGACAAATATGAAACTTAGCTTTTAGAAGAAAACATAATAACATGATATGAAATAAATGAATTATAGAATCAGATGGACAAATATGAAACTTAGCTTTTAGAAGAAAACATAATAACATGATATGAAATAAATGAATTATAGAATCAGATGGACAAATATGAAACTTAGCTTTTAGAAGAAAACATAATAACATGATATGAACTGAAATTATGCATTCCATAAGTCTTAGATTTACGATATTATTAAGGTGTTAATAAAGAAAAATAATAATTGAAGTAAAAATAAGATATAAAAGCCAATTTAATATTAACTAAAAAGATATTATAACAGAGATTGGATCGACCTTTCGAAAAAAAAAAACAATAATCAATTAAGAAAACTATATTTCCTAAAAACAATTCTCTTCATAAAAATTACACTTTCAAAGATGTTTTTTCACCCTATAAACCGTTAACAAGTCGTTTTTATAACCGTATGTACATACAAAAAATAATAATCTGAATAAAAGGTAATCCTTAAGTCTCAGCCTGAATGAAATACAGCTTTCACAGGCAAGATCTTTAAACATTTCAAAGAAAATATTTCGATTTTGTTGTTAGTACCCCAAAAGAACTGAGAAAATCTTAGCTTAAGACGGTGTTTCATTGAGGATGGGATCCAAGGATGACCTTTTATTCAGATTATTAATTTCTTTGCATGTACATACGGTTGTGTTGTTATAGACACGACCTGTTGACTGGACCTGTTTACGATTTTTAGAGTGGAATTTTTTTTAAAGATGGAATCTTTTATGAGAGAATTGTTTTTTTTTGTTGAAAAGATTGTTTTTTAATTGATTATTGTTGATTGGTTGTAATAAGACTCAAAGACTCTTTTAATATATTATGTTTTTCATTTGTATATATATATATATATATATATATATATATATATATATATATATATATATATATATATATATATATGGGAAATGAAAAAGGAAAAAACAAAAAAGATGTTTTTTTTATATATTCATCAACGTTTCGTCTTTATTTGTAAGACTTCATCAGGATAATAATTTTAAAGAAAATTGTCATGCAAGTACGTGAAAATATTGGGTTAAGTGAAATATTTTGAAAATCAACAATCGTGCAATTTAAATGAAAAAATCATTTATTTAATTTTTTTTTGCAAGCTTTCGTTGTAGACAACTTTGTCAGGCGAGACTGTCTTATAGTTTTTTTTCTTTTATTCCTCCTCATTTTGATGGTATTAACCCTGAAGGGTCGAATCACGATATGAGCAGAAAGAGACGTCAAGTTCTAAAAGACGTTAGGATAAGTGTAGAAAATAAGCGTAGAAAAATAAGTGTAAAAAAATTAAATAAATGAATATTTCATTTAAATTGCACGATTGTTGATTTTCAAAATATTTCACCTAAATACATTCTCATGCGTGCTTGAAAGATGTCAATTTCCTTATATATATATATATATATATATATATATATATATATATATATATTTGTAACAGTTTTTATATATGTGGATGAATATATCTTTAGAGAATATACAAGGACTGATTATTTCTGCTAACAATGTGGTTTGTAGGAGGTACAGAGGTATTAATTAATTTTTAGTTTATTTTGAAACTATGATAGACTTTGTATTTGCGCTGAAGATAAAACTTGTTTCAGAAACGTGCCTACGCATACACTTTATTAATTGTTTATATGTAAATACGGTTATGTTGTTATAAACATAACCTGTTAACTGGACCTGTTAAAATGTTCTTTTTGGGTGACAAAGTATTTTTTTTGAAGAAGAGTTTTTCATTAGGAGAATTTTTTTTTTAAATGATTGTTTTTGCTCCCCCGATTTATAAAATCAGGAGACCTATGTTTTGAGGCATTTCCGTCCGTCCGTCCGTCCGTCCGGATTTTTCTACGGAACCAACCATTGAATTTCTCTGAAATTTTGCAGGAAGTTGTAACTTTGGTCAGGTTAGAAAGTGACATTCTCTGATTTTTGAAAAAAAAAATCTGGTAAGCCCCCCAGAGGGTCAAAAGGTCCCGAAGTGGCAAAAAAATGACATTTTTTGCCCCATAACTTTTCATCCATCCATTCAATTTCTCTGAAACCTGGCCAAAATGTGAAGGCAATTGTTCCTAATAGAAAATAAGTATCGCTGACCGTGGAAAAAATCTGGTTCGCGCCCCAGGGGGTCAAAAGCCCCCTAAAATTGCAAAAAATGACCCTTTTCTCCCATAACGTTTGATCCATCCATTCAATTTTTCTGAAACTTGGCCAAAATGTAGAGGCAATTGTTCTGGATATAAAATGAGCATATTTGACCTCAGAAAAATTCTGGTTCTCGCCCCAGGGGGTCAAAGGGGGGTGAAAAATGCCCCAAATTGCACCAATTTATTGCATTTTACACTCGCCACATCGAGTCACATACAGAGGGGAACCACGCATGCGTGGCTTGTTTTAATTGATAATTGTTGATCAAAGGCTCTATAATATATTTATCCTTTTCACCCTGTAAGATTGGGACTTTATAAATTTGTGATTTAAAAAACTACTATCTGGAATAATAACATTATAAATTTGACTAGAGTAGTTCCTATCGAACTTTTTGTCTTCAGATATCATAACATAAATACATCTCTTATCATGTCCTATATAATAAGACGATAAACATAAGTGCTTTTAGGTTGGGTAAATCTTTAATTAGAGTTATTTTCCCTTATCTGTTCGACTAGGTTTATATGAAATTGAATTAGAATATTAAATATTTGTATGAGTTTAAGGTTGAATTATCCCCGTGAGTTTTGGAGAGTTTCACTGTTTTCTAATCAAGTCTTCATTTAAGGACGGTTATTTTCGAAAATAATTGGATGAATATTCATCTCCTGCAATATGAAAATATGACTTCTTTGTTAATTCTGCACCCATATGTATTTTAAAGTGGATAATTATTTACTGTTTAGATTATTAATGTTTTCCAGAATAAATTAAGCAGTATTTATTAAAATATAATATTTAATATGATTCTTTATAAACTTTCAGTATATACCTACTTTGAAGAATGACTCAATCTTTTAAAAATGTATACATTTGACTTTTAAATCTAATTACTATAGCTTGCCATAAAAAGTAAAAAAAGTGAAAAAGTGAAAACCCCCCAGAAAATAGGGTTTTTGTATTTTCTTAATTATGTTTGTTTTATGCGTTTGTGTCATTTAACTAATCCATTGTTTGTTTTATGTGTTTGTGATCATTTAACAAATCCATTGTTAGTTTTGTTTGTAATGAAATGATAAAGATGTTTTTGTGCTGCAGATAGATCACTAAAATATTTCTGAAACATATGTATACAATAATATTTGTTGATGTTGAACCTTTTGAGCATGATTACACAATATTGATTTGATCATGTGTGTATTCTACTGAGTAATAATCTATCTATCTATCTATCTATCTATCTATCTATCTATCTATCTATCTATCTATATATATATATATATATATATATATATATAGTTATAATTAATGTTATTTGATATACAAATTACCATATCACACGGTAGTCTTAAGGGTAATATATTAATATTATTATTATTATTATTATTATTATTATTATTATTATTATTATTATTATTATTATTATTATTATTATTATTATTATTATTATTATTATTATTATTATTATTTATGTATATATTAGTGAAATTTTAAGCTGAATTATTTCGACACTTGATTATTGGGGAAATGGTAGTTTAATCTGTACCATTGGAGAGCCATGAATATTATAACTGTCCTGTTTTTAAATCTCCGAAACAGGTAAATGGTAAACAGCTGATGATCCCCGTGTTAATATTAGACGCTTAAGTTAAGGTCTCCTGTTTTTATTTCACTGTTAGATACTTAACCCCCTTTTTTATTTTATTTACTTATTTTATTTATTTATTTATTTATTTATTTATGAATTTTCCAACGAATGTTAAGTCTGCAATATCTTGGATTTAGTTGGTTTCTCTGGGAATTTAAACTGCATTTTACTTTCTTTTTTTTCCTCTTGTTTAAAATGACTCAAAGATTCTTTAGACTATATATATATATATACATATATATGTATATATGTATATATATATATTTATATATACATATAGTTTGCCTCATTTGTCAAGCACTTAATTAATTTCATGCTTCGGATTTTTTTAGATGAGGGTTGATAATTGGTAGAATTTCGTATATTCGGACTACTATTCTAATCTTGGGTGTTTTTATCACAACGTTTCGGCCGATGTAACCTCCGACCTTCTTCAGGTGTACTTTGTCGAACTCGGGAATCTGGACGGAATTTCGAACTTAACCCTTTATTTAATCCACAGTCATGGCAGATGGAAAGAGAGCATTCTACCCCCGTGGATTAAATAAAAAGTTCCGTTCGAAATTCTACGACTTAATTAATTGTTTATTCTAAAATCTATATTTGTGTGAAGATAAATACTTTTTCAGTCACGTAAATTATTTCTAACTATATTGGCTCAGTAAATCCAGTGACGAGTTACGACAACAAACGAAAGGCGACCACACAAAATAAAACTCGGATACATCAAACGAACAAAGAGTCTCGTGCAACAGTGGTAGTTATATATAAGATAACACGTTCCATCACCGAATATTATCGTTCACTGAACTGTGTACATGTATATGTATGATAGATAACGAATTTCAGAGTAAACTGTTTGCATCGTAGATCTCTTTCGTGATTACTAGACTAATCATTACATAAATGATAGTAGATAACATCGATTTATTGCATGGATTATTATCATTGCCCTCGTTTATCCTCCATTATTTTTTAAAAATTTCGTACCACAATTAGCGATACGTAAATAAGTCAAAGTTAATTTCTCATCCATTCTATACACAGATTTGCAAAGTACTTCCTTATTTTATGCATCCTTTAATCACCATGAAGTAGAACTGTTAATTTATTTGATGAGAAAAATAAATGAAACCGTTTAACAATCACAGTATGAAATAAATACATCTAAACATAACTTCTCTTGCTTTAACTATCATTATTTTACAAAGTCAAACAAACGTTTGAATGGTTCTTGAAGTGCAAAATTCTAAAATGAACTTAAAACCTTAGTATTAAAACTGTTCGTGTTTTATTTATTTAATAAAATCGAATCATGCATATTTTAGCATTCAATGAATGGGTACAATGAACGTTACATGTTTTGTGAATGTTCTTATTACAGAAATAATCTATTTTTTTTCTTTCAAATTAATATTACTTGACCATATGACTCTCCTAAATAGATTAAACAGGCATACCTAACCACATAATATATGAACAGAACGAAAACGTTTTATTGCACTTAATGACTGATGACGATTCGTTGTAGCACAAAGACTAATGATGCGAATGGAAATGCTACACGCGAATAATGCTCAATATTTTCAAACAAATTGTTCACGTTCAGAAGTGCTAGAAACATCCACAATAGATAAATATAATGAGTTTATGTAAAGTTTAAGCAAAATGTTAAACATTTAGAAAAATAACGTAACTTTTATTTAAAATCATGGTATTTTGATCAATGAAATCTCAAGAAGCCAACAAATTTAAACTGTTCAAAACAACTATACGTTTTTACTGAATGATGATGGAAAGATTAACTGAACGATGGCTAGAACATTGGGTGAACGATTGCTGAAACATTGGGTGAACGATGGCTAGAACATGGGGTGAACAATGACTAAAACATTGGGTGAACGATGGCTATAACATTGGGTGAACGATTGCTGAAACATTAGGTGAATGATTGCTGAACCATTGGGTGAACGATTGCTAAACCATTGGGTGAACGATGGCTAAAACATTGGGTGAACGATTACTGAAACATTGGATGAACGATTGCTAAACCATTGGGTGAACGATTGCTAAACCATTGGGTGAACGATGGCTAAAACATTGGGTGAACGATTGATGAAACATTGGATGAACGATTGCTAAACCATTGGGTGAACGATTGCTAAACCATTGGGTGAACGATAGATAAACCATTGGGTGAACGATTGCTAAACCATTGGGTCAACGATGGATAAAACATTGGGTGAACGATTGATGAAACATTGGATGAACGATTGCTAAACCATTGGGTGAACGATTGCTAAACCATTGGGTGAACGATGGCTAAGCTATTGGGTGAACGATTGCTAACCCATTGGGTGAACAATGACTAAAACATTGGGTGAACAATGGCTAAAATAGTGAGTGGAAGATTGCTAGAAGATTGTCTTCTTTTTAATAAAGGAGTTTAAAAAACACATCTCTGTTATTAAATAATAAATAAGGTTATCATTTATATGATTCTTTTCAAGTGACCTTTTAAAATGAAAGATGGTGAGCAACTCTATCGAAAGCAATCCTCACTTTATATAATCTTCGCTGAGAGACACATGAGCACTTTTATGTTAGGGGACATCTAAATAAGCCCAAATACTCATCTATTCCCGTTTCTGCTTTTGAGATGAGGATTGATAATTTTAATAATTTGAAATATTCGGATTACTGTTTTCATATTGAGTGTTATCCTCACAACGTATCAGGTGTATCTTTTCGAACTCGGTAATATTTCTGTCAAACTCGGGAATCTAGACGGAATTTCGAACGGAAATTTTTTTATTTAATCCACAGCCAGAAGTCTTCAGTAATTCGCAATTCTTCGCATCGCCTGAACCGAGGATCGAACCTTTTGTATTACTACATACCACTATATATATATATATATATATATATATATATATATATATATATATATATATATATATATATATTATAACCTTATCTATTATTTATAATTAAGGGTTCCCATATTGTATTACATTCTATGCTAAGTCTGCTTAGGAGGTCATTGTCGTCCAACATATGCACTGCTTCTTTGAGTCGTCTTACTTTTCACCGTTCTTCTCTATCTATAATGTTTACGTCGTCCCATAAGTGTAAATGGTTTCCCTTTTCCCTCACATATGTGGTCAGCTATACTCGACATTTTGAGGAGAAAACTCGATGCGAATAATCTAAATTATGCTAATCTATTCCTCTTTTTATAATTACAGACGAGAAAATGTGTATCATCGAAACGTAGCAAAGAAAACGGTTTCAAAGGCATGTTTGCAGCTAAACAGTGATTAAATGAATGGACACAAATATCTGCAACAAATTAAAGTCGTAGTATGTCGTAGTAGTTTTAGCATATTCTAAGATATGTTATAAGACATCTGTTTAGAAAATAACATTCCCAACTATTTGTTTATTTGATGATGCAATTACATTACAAAAAGGTAGATAGTGTTATCTTCTAATAACAGTGAATCTATTTTTCAAGTTACAATTTCTATAAATTTCTTAAAGAAATAGATAACATAAATGTATTACAGCTTTATCTGCTTTAACTCTAAGTGTTATATTTAAGATACTGTTCCATTAAAGTTGTTTTAAGTCAAGTGAAATTCTCGAAAAGCTATATCCTCGAAAGTGAGCAAAGAAAGAAACATTTAAAAGAAATGTCTGAGTTCAAAACGAAAATGAAAACGCGAGTCTTTAGCAACTAAGCTGAAAGCAAAACAAGCCAGTCTTTGTTATTTCAAAAAGAAAGCCAACAAAACAAACCTATTGAATAGATCACGATCGTTCCTCTTAAACAACACCGCATCGTTGAATTTGTTCTGAAACAAAGAAATAGCTAGGAGGAAGATTTTCAAAGAAAAGTACATGATACCTGGAGATAATAGTGAATGGATTAAAAAATGACGTCTGATATTCGAGTTGTTGGCAACAATAACACATTTTGATGTCACGTTTGTAAATGTCCTGAAACCATGGTTCAGATAAAAAAAATTACTTACAAGATGCCCGCAGAGAAGGAAATGGAAGGTCGTTTAAATAGTCCTCCAAGTGTTAAACAATATTTTTAGAATGTGGACGCCTTTTAGATCGGATTATAAAATTACATCTAAAACTGTATGTAAAAATGTGAGGTTGTTGAAAGTTTTTTATGAGTTTAACTTTCGTCTCCGTCCAGGCATAATCGAGTACAGATAACACACAATAAAGTAACATTTAATAACTAATGCCTGATACATTTTTCTTTCGGTCGACAGTGATAACGCTCTGCTGGTTAGTAATGGCAGAATTGTCTTTTAGCGTACTCCATCCACTCCTAAGTTTTGCAATCACATTAGCACCTGCTCCTCTCTGTGCTCTAATGGAATCACCGAGGTCACAAAACTTCGGAACAACTTCAATAGCTTCGCCATCCAACTATACTTCCTCCACATCTTAGTTTTCACCCGTCTCCATTGTCTTACCCTTCTTGCACACAAACAACTCTAAATCACTGCAGTAATTTCACTGCACTTCTTGCGGTGGTTTTCATCTCTGCAGGAAATTCTAAACAACTTAACAGTTTCTGCTTATGAATGAATTACATATAAACATATGGAAAACACAGCAATAATATTGTGCAGTCTATTATTTCATGGATGTTTTCGAAATTTATCAACGGCATGGTGATGAAATTGATCACTTCGTAACTGAACAGATGACCCTAAGCACTATTTCTCAGATAATTTTACCTTGCATGTTAACGAAAAAAGGGATACAGCGAAGAAGTTATTGCAGTTGTGAGCTTCAACAAAAGTAAGAAACTGTGGACTGCGTCATGGAAATGGGCGAGTTATCACTTGCTCAGAATTTGACGATTAAGAGTACCGGAATACACCGTGTCTTACCATGCTCGGAATGCTTACGAGAAATAACTCTTGGCCGCGTAACACGTACTTGTAGCCATACCCGAGAAAGAACTTGTTTTAGCCAGTGGTCTAATTCCATTGATGTCAGTCGTGTAAGAGCACAAGCAAACGGTCCGGTCGGTACTCAACTACTGAGAATTGAACAGATTTGTGGAGGCATTCAATGCACAACGACGTGCGCACATACATTTAGAGAGTGACACAAACAAGGAATAGATGGGTCGCTATTATATCTGCGAAATACATACCTGAAAATCTATGTGACAAGACGCTTTAGCTATTTCAAACGATCATCTTCAAGGGTAAGCGGTTTTGCCTTACAAAGCTGGTTTTGGTATAAATGTGGCGCCACTCATCATGGATCCCATGATCATGTGATCAGAAGTGACACGTGGGCATACATTGATGACATTTCCATAATGAAAGCCTAGTTTCATCAGCAGGCGTACTACAACATTATTTAGATCACGGCCTAATCTGTAAAAACCCTAGAATGGCTGAAAGACGGAACTAAAGTTCTGAGTCTGCAGGTCTGGGCACCTTCCGATGGAAAGGGGGCAGTCAGGTAGCGGAAGTCCCCAACGCAATGCCCCGTTGACCTACGTTTTCCCTTTGCGGCAAACCTTTAAGTCATTCCCTCGTGTGCGGCTGGCTCAAAGTGGCAACTGTGTTTAAGTGGCGGGTAAGTGTAATACAGATGAGATGATGAGATCAGCGATACTTCTCTCTGCCAAATGCTGAAAACTATTGAGAGGAAACTTGTGTATATATAGAAGATGCAAGTTCGGCGACCAAAGAAGTGCTATTAGAAGCAAATAGAATCATTTTCAAAAATTCTATATTGGGGTACTGTTTTAGAATTTGACCCTAACCTTCGTGACTGCCCGGCAGCAGCGAGCCGACAGCTAACGGAAGCGTCCCGACAGCTAACGGAAGCGTCCGAGACCTGCCGAGTCGGCAGACGACAACAATGTAAGACGATGACTATACGTAAAGAAAAAGAAATGCATATATTTTTATACAAAAAATGAAATAAATGAACAAACCCATAGCTGAAATGAATAAACTTTTTTTTTTTATTAATAATTAACCATTTTAAGTAAGAAAACTAACTTTTTAAACTCTTTTTTTTTTTTTTTTTTTAACTGAAATAAACTGTTTTTATGAACGCTAAAATAACCATTTTTTTTTTGTTTTTTTGCAATTACGCATTGTTTTTTTTTGTTTTTTTTTTCAATTATATTAGCTGGAGGGGTAAGGGCTTGTTTTTCGCTTTTGGAGGAAGGCTTATCGAAATACAGGCAGAAGAGGAGGATGGGGTAGTCGTCGCCGAGGATGTGGAAGGAGTCGGAGCAGCAGAAGATTGTTGGTCGCCGACGACTGGATAAAGTACGGCTATCTGCGATAATATGGCGGCGAAAGGGTCTTTTTTAAAAGTCTGTCGCCACATGAATTCCCGCAGATAGCCGTCTATCAGGGTCCTGCTTGTCCCGCATTCTTTCTTGTTCCTCTGCTTCGCTTCCTTCCACATTCTCTCGACATGATTTGTGCATGCCCCCGTCGTCGGGTCCACGAAATGCTGGGCGTGATTAACAGTTAGGTGGCGATATCCATCCTCCTCTCCTATCCTGCTGTAAGCCCTCCAGCAATCGGAGACGACCGTGGTCCCAGGGGCGACGTACTGTCTGATTATTGGAAGGAGGGTTTCGGCATTTCTGTTTGGTACCGTTACCAGGAAACCCTCCTTCTCTGCGGGGTCGTATCCCCCGAAGACCCAGAGCGGCTGCAGAACACGGCCGACGTTGTTTTTCCTACGGTTGAACAGACTCTCATCTATCTCAACCGTATGCCCTGGGCCTCCGAGTCGTCTGGGGTTTCGTGCTAGGTGTTCGATGCACACCTCCCGCAGGAAATTTTTCCAATCCACTTGCGTGGCACTAGACAGTACGCCGCATTCTTTTTTTAGATTTTTTCCGGTCGCCATATCCTGGGACCACAGGTATATCATTTTCAGAATTGTCGATATGGTGAGGTTGGATCGCGAAAAAAACGTCCCCGATCGCAGCGAAATCCAAGCCCGGCATTCCTGGGTGGGGCATCTCCAGGCATATTTTTCGGAAACTGTCTTTCTCGGTACTAGCCGGCAAAGTCGGCCGCCGCCGCATCGCATACAGCGCATAGATTTTGCCACCAGAGCTTTCTGCTGGCAAAAGTTAATGCACTGCTCCGGAGAGGCAATCGAACTACACAACACTTCAAAATTCATTTTTACTTTGTGCCAAGCGTCTCTCTTTGAATTCAATATCGTCTGCCTGCCAGCCTCGTTTTCGATTTCGGCAGGTCTCGCATTCGGCAGGTCTCGGACGCTTCCGTTAGCTGTCGGCTCGCTGCTGCCGGGCAGTCACGAAGGTTAGGGTCAAATTCTAAAACAGTACCCATATTGGTTATGCTTGACTAACAATGCCAAGGATATTAATCTGGTTCAACTGGATGTAGCATAGTCCTTCAATGGCAGCCAACGGTATTGCATTTTGGTCACTGATACAGGTATGTGTGCATCAGTAGATTACTCATACCATGACTGAAAAGACACGTATAAATACAAAGGTAGATGGTAATATGCTAATAAAATGGCACTTGAAAAGAGACGTATAGATACAAAGGCGGATGGTAATATGCTAATAAAATGGCACTTGAAAAGACACGTATAGATACAAAGGCGGATGGTAATATGCTAATAAAATGGCACTTGGGAACACAGAAGGCGTTTATCATTGATGTACCAATAGTGAAATCTTGCTAAAACCATGCATATTGCCTCACTTGAGTGCCATAAAGGTCGTTGACTTCATACAAGTGATGGAAGAGAGCTAATAGAAGAGAGTTGCACCATCATAGGGTACCGACTGAATGAAAGTCAAGTGGCCGTCATTCGCCCACTGTTTCCGACTAATGTTGCATGTTTCTGACCAATAGGGTTAATTTGTATGCATTAACTATTTCAGACTACTGATGAAAGATGCATGTTTCTGCCATATGGAAAAAGTTGTATGCACCAATTGTTTCCGACTAATGATAAAAGTTGCATGTTTCTGACTAATGGAAAAAGTTGTATGCACCAATTGTTTCCGACTAATGATAAAAGTTGCATGTTTCTGACTAATGGAAAAAGTATGCACCAATTGTTTCCGACTAATGATAAAAGTTGCATATTTCTGAATAATGGAAAAAGTTGTATGCACCAATTGTTTCCGACTAATGATAAAAGTTGCATGTTTCTGACTAATGGAAAAAGTTGTATGCACCAATTGTTTCCGACTAATGATAAAAGTTGCATGTTTCTGACTAATGGAAAAAGTTGTATGCACCAATTGTTTCCGAGTAATGATAAAAGTTGCATATTTCTGAATAATGGAAAAAGTTGTATGCACCAATTGTTTCTGACTAATGATAAAAGTTGCATATTTCTAACTAATGGAAAAAGTTGTATGCACCAATTGTTTCCGACTAATGATAAAAGTTGCATGTTTCTGACTAATGGAAAAAGTTGTATGCACCAATTGTTTCCGACTAATGATAAAAGTTGCATGTTTCTGACTAATGGAAAAAGTTGTATGCACCAATTGTTTCCGACTAATGATAAAAGTTGCATGTTTCTGACTAATGGAAAAAGTTGTATGCACCAATTGTTTCCGACTAATGATAAAAGTTGCATGTTTCTGACTAATGGAAAAAGTATGCACCAATTGTTTCCGACTAATGATAAAAGTTGCATATTTCTGAATAATGGAAAAAGTTGTATGCACCAATTGTTTCCGACTAATGATAAAAGTTGCATGTTTCTGACTAATGGAAAAAGTATGCACCAATTGTTTCCGACTAATGATAAAAGTTGCATATTTCTGAATAATGGAAAAAGTTGTATGCACCAATTGTTTCCGACTAATGATAAAAGTTGCATGTTTCTGACTAATGGAAAAAGTTGTACGCACCAATTGTTTCCGACTAATGATAAAAGTTGCATGTTTCTGACTAATGGAAAAGGTTGTATGCACCAATTGTTTCCGACTAATGATAAAAGTTGCATGTTTCTGACTAATAGAAAAAGTTGTATGCACCAATTGTTTCCGACTAATGATAAAAGTTGCATGTTTCTGAATAATAGAAAATGTTGTATGCACAAACTGTTTCCGACTAATGATAAAAGTTGCAGGTTTCTGACTAATGGAAAAAGTTGTATGCACCAATTGTTTCCGACTAATGATAAAAGTTGCATGTTTCTGACTAATGGAAAAAGTTGTATGCACCAATTGTTTCCGACTAATGATAAAAGTTGCATGTTTCTGACTAATGGAAAAAGTTGTATGCACCAATTGTTTCCGACTAATGATAAAAGTTGCATGTTTCTGACTAATGGAAAAAGTATGCACCAATTGTTTCCGACTAATGATAAAAGTTGCATATTTCTGAATAATGGAAAAAGTTGTATGCACCAATTGTTTCCGACTAATGATAAAAGTTGCATGTTTCTGACTAATGGAAAAAGTTGTATGCACCAATTGTTTCCGACTAATGATAAAAGTTGCATGTTTCTGACTAATGGAAAAAGTTGTATGCACCAATTGTTTCCGACTAATGATAAAAGTTGCATATTTCTGAATAATGGAAAAAGTTGTATGCACCAATTGTTTCTGACTAATGATAAAAGTTGCATATTTCTAACTAATGGAAAAAGTTGTATGCACCAATTGTTTCCGACTAATGATAAAAGTTGCATGTTTCTGACTAATGGAAAAAGTTGTATGCACCAATTGTTTCCGACTAATGATAAAAGTTGCATGTTTCTGACTAATGGAAAAAGTTGTATGCACCAATTGTTTCCGACTAATGATAAAAGTTGCATGTTTCTGACTAATGGAAAAAGTTGTATGCACCAATTGTTTCCGACTAATGATAAAAGTTGCATGTTTCTGACTAATGGAAAAAGTTGTATGCACCAATTGTTTCCGACTAATGATAAAAGTTGCATGTTTCTGACTAATGGAAAAAGTTGTATGCACCAATTGTTTCTGACTAATGATAAAAGTTGCATGTTTCTGACTAATGGAAAAAGTTGTATGCACCAATTGTTTCCGACTAATGATAAAAGTTGCATGTTTCTGACTAATGGAAAAAGTTGTATGCACCAATTGTTTCCGACTAATGATAAAAGTTGCATATTTCTGAATAATGGAAAAAGTTGTATGCACCAATTGTTTCCGACTAATGATAAAAGTTGCATGTTTCTGACTAATGGAAAAAGTTGTATGCACCAATTGTTTCTGACTAATGATAAAAGTTGCATGTTTCTGACTAATGGAAAAAGTTGTATGCACCAATTGTTTCCGACTAATGATAAAAGTTGCATGTTTCTGACTAATGGAAAAAGTTGTATGCACCAATTGTTTCCGACTAATGATAAAAGTTGCATGTTTCTGACTAATGGAAAAAGTTGTATGCACCAATTGTTTCCGACTAATGATAAAAGTTGCATGTTTCTGACTAATGGAAAAAGTTGTACGCACCAATTGTTTCCGACTAATGATAAAAGTTGCATGTTTCTGACTAATGGAAAAGGTTGTATGCACCAATTGTTTCCGACTAATGATAAAAGTTGCATGTTTCTGACTAATAGAAAAAGTTGTATGCACCAATTGTTTCCGACTAATGATAAAAGTTGCATGTTTCTGAATAATAGAAAATGTTGTATGCACAAACTGTTTCCGACTAATGATAAAAGTTGCAGGTTTCTGACTAATGGAAAAAGTTGTATGCACCAATTGTTTCCGACTAATGATAAAAGTTGCATGTTTCTGACTAATGGAAAAAGTTGTATGCACCAATTGTTTCCGACTAATGATAAAAGTTGCATGTTTCTGACTAATGGAAAAAGTTGTATGCACCAATTGTTTCTGACTAATGATAAAAGTTGCATCTTTCTGACTAATGGAAAAAGTTGTATGCACCAATTGTTTCCGACTAATGATAAAAGTTGCATGTTTCTGACTAATGGAAAAAGTTGTATGCACCAATTGTTTCCGACTAATGATAAAAGTTTCATGTTTCTGAATAATAGAAAATGTTGTATGCACCAATTGTTTCCGACTAATGATAAAAGTTGCATGTTTCTGACTAATGGAAAAAGTTGTATGCACCAATTGTTTCCGACTAATGATAAAAGTTGCATGTTTCTGACTAATGGAAAAAGTTGTATGCACCAATTGTTTCCGACTAATGATAAAAGTTGCATGTTTCTGACTAATGGAAAAAGTTGTATGCACCAATTGTTTCCGACTAATGATAAAAGTTGCATGTTTCTGACTAATGGAAAAAGTTGTATGCACCAATTGTTTCCGACTAGTGATAAAAGTTGCATGTTTCTGACTAATGGAAAAAGTTGTATGCACCAATTGTTTCCGACTAATGATAAAAGTTGCATGTTTCTGACTAATGGAAAAAGTTGTATGCACCAATTGTTTCCGACTAATGATAAAAGTTGCATGTTTCTGACTAATAGAAAAAGTTGTATGCACCAATTGTTTCCGACTAATGATAAAAGTTGCATGTTTCTGAATAATAGAAAATGTTGTATGCACAAACTGTTTCCGACTAATGATAAAAGTTGCATGTTTCTGACTAATGGAAAAAGTTGTATGCACCAATTGTTTCCGACTAATGATAAAAGTTGAAAGTTTACTGACCAATGTAAAAAGTTGTATGCACCAATTGTTTCTGACAAATCATAAAAGTTGCATGTTTCCGACTCACGGAAAAGGTTGTATGAGCCAACTGTTTCCGACCGATGATGAGTGTTGCATGTTTCTGACAAATGGAAAAAGTTTTATACACCAATTATTTCTGATTAATGATAAAATTTGCATTTTTCTGACCAAGAGTGAATGGAAATATAAATTGCCGACTTTTTAAGTATTTTTAATTCGCTGTTTATGTCAATAAATCGGTAAGTTTTGGTATAATGCGTAGCAAATTTAATTTGATTACTATAAAGTTTTACGAATTTAACTTGGAATTTTTACCATTTCTGTATACGATTTAAAGTATTAAATTGGCGTAGCAAAATATAAACAATTACTTTGTAACTTTGCAGTTGGAAAATGAGTAGATGAGCACGCTCTGCCTGGATAAAATAATGCAAAAAATACTTCTATTTTATTTCAATCTAGCCGTCCCTAAAAAAAAAAAAATCAAAGTTATGAGAATCTCCGGGTTGGGATAAGTAGTTTGAAATAAAGGCCAGACTAGCCTTACATACATTTAAAATAGAAATGTTTGCACCAAAGAAAATATAAAGGGTCCGGGAGATCAGGGTTTAATTCTCGATTGAGTCGTACCAACGACTCAAAAATGACAATTGATTCCTCCTTGTTAAATATTCAGCATAATAAACTGAGGATTAACGGTAGGGAAATGGTTAGTACCTTCCCCTGCATCTCCGCGTAGTATCCAATGAAAAGTAAGCCATTAAGTCCTCCTTGACTAAGGTTGATCCACCTTTTAATGCACACACACATACAGGCGTGTGACCGCACGGATCCACGCATATATATGCGCACTAGTGTTTTACGCATTTGTTTGTATTATAATAAGGCATCACACTATTTTTGAGTCTAATTTAAAATATATTTTGATATTTGAAAATTATTGATTTAGATTCAAATAAAACGTTGCTTTAAAATAGTTTCAAATAGGCTATCGTCGCATTTGTCGGTTTTGAAACATTAAACAAATAACCAGAAGTCAGAAATGTTGTTGTCCAGGATACGTACATTTTAATCTGAAACGAGATTATTTAAAAATAAACGAAAAGACATTTTCCTTTAAAAAAGATTATTCTGAAAAATAATTAGTAGTTTGCATAGTTACTGTGTTTGTAGCATAAACTCGTTTAATGAATTCTTACACTGAAAGCGACCAACTAATTACGAAGAGTTTGTAAACGTGTGTGAAAGGTTCACCGGCGTTCGATGTCTTTGGGTCGCCAAACAGATTAATTACCTCCTGATACAACCATGACTGCAGGGCAGCTCACTTTAATGTGTAAAATCGACTCACACTTGAAGAAATTCATATTTTAAAAATGTTGTCACTGATGCTGCTGCTGTTATAAATGATTACACTGGTCAACAAATTTTTCTTTTTTTTCTTTGGCAGACCATCTAGGAGTGTTTTCTGGGGTTTTGAAGGTCGCTGATTACGAATATAACATTGGTTTTGCCAGATTGGTTCTAGTTTAGAAGATACTGATAGCCCCAAATAAGCCTAAACTGCTAAAATTCTCCCTGAAATACTTCAATATAGAAGCAGTAAATAATAATGTTCTGATATTATTGAATCATTATAATGATTATGTATATATTGAAGTATTTCAGGGAGAATTTTTATATAATTATTTATATAGGGAGAATTTTTATATAATTATATACTGTAATTACTTAATAACATGTTCCATAAATATAGTTGCAGTATAAATTAAACAGTAATTAAGAATTTTCTTTTTAATTCCACAGTTGAAAATGAGTTCCAGAGAGAAAATGAGTTCTTATAGAAGATGTTGCAGATATGAACCGGATGTCTTTTGTTACATCTGTGGACAGTATATGATGGCACAACAAAAGAGGAATATTACAGACTTTGTCAAGAGGGCGTACAAAGCATACTTCGATATGATACTTGGTGACCAAGACAAGTCTTGGGCCCCACATATGGTGTGCAAAACCTGTGTAGAAAGTCTCCGCGGTTGGACCAACGGTAAGCTGAAGTTGAAGTTTGCTGTACCAATGGTGTGGAGAGAGCCCAACAATCATTTTGATGACTGCTACTACTGTCTCAATGACATGACGGGGTTTAACAAGCACAAGAAAGCAAATTGGCAGTATCCGAGCCTGGATTCTGCTATCCGTCCTGTTGCGCACTCTGAGGATGTACCTGTGCCTGTTTTCACCAGTTTGCCTGAAATCGATGAAACCGAAGAGATTCCAGCTGATCTTTCAATATCAAGTGATGATAGCTGTAGTGACTATGAAGAACCCTCAAATGTCCCTCAGCTTTTCAATCAATCTGAACTTAATGACCTAGTGCGAGACCTTTGTTTGTCGAAGGAGCAGTCTGAAGTTCTTGCATCACGACTCCAAGAGAAAAACATTCTTGATTCTGGCACAAAAGTAACATACTATAGGACAAGGGAAGGCAGCTTGCTTCGTTTCTTTTCTAAAGAAGACGACCTGGTCTTTTGTAATGACGTTTCTGCACTTCTTAACTGCATGGGGATCTCATCATATGACCCAGCAGATTGGCGTCTCTTCATAGATAGCTCGAAAGCAAGTCTAAAAATTGTACTTTTGCACAATGGCAATAAGTTTGCTCCTGTACCAATTGGCCATTCTACCAAGATGAAAGAAGAGTATGATGCTATCAAATTTGTTCTTGAAAAGCTGAATTACAACACTCATAAATGGCTGATTTGTGTGGACTTGAAAATGGTGAATTTTCTGCTTGGTCAGCAAAGTGGGTACACAAAGTATCCCTGCTTTCTTTGTTTGTGGGATAGCAGAGCAAGAATCCAGCACTGGAGAAGGGAGAACTGGCCAGAACGAGAAAGTCTCGAAGTCGGCACAGCCAACGTCATCAATGAGCCTTTGGTACCCAGGGATAGAATCATCTTCCCTCCATTGCACATAAAACTAGGGCTCATGAAGCAGTTTGTTAAGGCGTTGAACAAGGATGGGGATTGCTTCAAGTACATATGCAGGCACTTTCCAGGTCTTTCCATCGAAAAAGCTAAAGGTGGCATCTTCGATGGACCTCAGATTCGAACGCTCATGAGGGATTCTGACTTCACTAATCATATGAACACGGTTGAGTTAAATGCTTGGGTGTCCTTCACAGATGTAGTGACAAACTTTTTGGGAAATCACAAAGCTGACAATTACAAGCAATTGGTCCGTAAGATGCTTACTGCATACGGAAAACTAGGGGCAAATATGAGCATTAAAGTTCATTTCTTGTTTAGCCACCTCGACAGATTTCCTGGTAATCTTGGTGATTACAGTGAGGAGCAGGGAGAGAGATTCCATCAAGACATCAAAACAATGGAAGAGAGGTATCAAGGCAAATGGGATGAGCACATGATGGCAGACTACTGCTGGAACCTTTTGAGAGACTGCCCAAAAGTTGCTCACAAGCGAAAATCGTATAAACGTCAATTTTAGTTTTGTGAATAAAATATTGTTTTGTGTGTTCATTGTAACTAAGAATCTAGTGTATAATGCTTTGCATTAATTTATGATATATAACTGATTATGTAAATGTTTTTTTTTCACTTGGAGAATTAAAATTCAGCAAATTTTTAGCAAATTTTTTGTATATCCTAGAAATCTATGAAAAGTGTTCAGTTATAGGATAAATGAAATGATGTTATACCTAACTTAACTTGTTAGATTGAGATTTTACACTGTCTTTGTGGTTTAAGATCATCATAAAAATCAATATCTGACATTTATGCACTATTTAGCCGTTTTTTGTACGTTTAGCTATGGTCGCGAATGGGTGATTTCAGACAAACGACCCCCCTGTGATAACTCAAAAACTAGAGCCAATTTGAAAAAACTAATGTCAGATTCGGATTCAGCGCCCTTGAAAACCCCAGAAACCAGTCTTACTTTGCCTGCCAAAAATATTGTGTTGACCAGTGTTATTCTAGATGTAGTTGCAGGTGTGAATGTTGCGCTGACCCGCTTAAACAAAATCTATTTAATTTTTTCATAAAAAGATCAAATTTGATACAAAATACTTTAGGTGAGAGAGACAATTTTAGTATTGTTTTAAATCGAGAAGAAAATCAGATTGGCCACTTACTTGGAAGAGTAATTCGTCTGGCCATGTCTGACTGTAATAGAATAAGCAAAACCGGGTCACCATTCCTCACGAAGTAAAAAAATGGTCTCACAACTAAAGTGGTGTGCAGATTTACTTACTGGAAACACAGGAACAGAACAAAGATAATACACTGGGCTGAGTATGGTAGACAAGACTAAATAACGTAATTGTAGAATATCTCGATAGATCTACCGTCGGCCCTGTAAAGAAGGCAGAATCAACATCTTGCCTGTTTGGGAGTCAGTCTGGAACTTAAGATTGTTCTGTTCATCAAGCGGCTCGGTTTTCGCGCATAGGTGATTCATTGCGTGTGCATCTTGTGCAGTGAAGAGGCGCTGGTTACATAATCTACAATCCGAATCACATCTCACTGCGGGTCGCGTAGACCGATAGAAAATAGTTCATTCATGTAACTGCTACAAAAGTAAATTTGTTTTTTTTATCTCAACATATGCTAGTGTTGCATGCACGATTTTTAAAGACTTCATGAAGAAACATCTGCTATTTTTTGTATAAGCAAAACTTGCGAACGATACACACACGCTCTTCTTTACAAAGCAGAAACTAAAACAGATAACGAAAGTAACGGCCAGTTATGCTTGGAATCTAATAAAAATATTACAATTTAAATATTTAAAATGTTAAGGGTATTATGAAGCATTCAAACGGATAGATATAATGAAATTGCTACGTCCGATCTAAAATTTAATTGTAGTAATTTCTTTATTAGTTTACATAAAATTTATAACATTAAAAAGCTTACTTTCCAAACAAAAAAAGTTTACTTTAATCAGGAAAATTACGACCAAATGTCTTATTTTCTACTGAGCTAATAATCTTATGTTTGTAATTTATATTTACATCTACATGGAAATTAATGTATACATTTCATTGTAACGTTATATTCAAAAGAATTTCCAACATATGATCCCTTTTATACTTATAGCAACATATCCGCGGGAAGTTATCAACTATTTAAAATAGTATTTAAATGAGGCAACTAGAATTTTATTTAGTAAATTTTTAGATTTTTTTAAAAGATAAAAGTCGAAAGTTAACCCGAAATAACGAAGAATAATTTTGCTGATTACATTTTTTTCTAAATATTGAAACGGTTTATGAGCACCTGACACCACAGTAAACGAGTTCGGACACTCTTGGGCAAAGTGGCTGCCTCTACACCAGCGCACCATTCTGAAATCCATCTTTCGTAGCCCCTTCTACCTTTTTTCTGCATATCTAATTTCCCAACCCAAACTGCCCCATCCAGTGGTGAGGCCTCAACTTGGGAGCTTTAGAGAGTGGAGTGTCGACATATAGTTCCCATTACTCCTAGGTCCACTCCTATCCAGAATGGTTGTAACTTTCATGCGATAGTTTATATTTAACCAATGAATGGGGTATTTATGGTTTAAAGAGAAACTATAATTGTCAGCAAGAAGGTACTGTTCACTTTGCTACAGAAGATTGGATGCCCATCCAGGTTCCTTCAGATATCACGTATGTTCATAAGGACATGTAGTGCAACGGCTCTTCCTCGGATTTTTTCCCAATCAAGGGCAGATTGAAACAGAATGCGTACGCTCCGATCTTCTTTGTCATTTTCTACTCTCTGCTGTTGTCCTCTGTCTTTAACCAGTCGGACGATGGAGTTTACCAGAAGCAATGGCAGCCTTTTCGACCTTGCCAGCGTCCGAGCTAAAACCAGAGTGCGGAAAGTACTTATACGTGAGATGTTCTTGGCTGACGATAAAGCACTGACAGCACATTCTGAAGAAGCATTGCAGCGACTTACCAGATGCTTCGCACACGCATCAGCCTAAAAAAAGACAAACATATTCGGCCAAAATGTAAGTAGTACCCCAAACATAAACATTGGTGTCAAACAGTCTGGAACAAAAATATGCTGCTTCATGGCAGTGAATCATGGACCCCCCACTCTCACCAAGAGAACAGAATTAACACGCTCCACTTGCGCAATCTCAGGAGAATCGTAGGAACCACCTGGCAGGAGCAAGTCTCAGACAAGAGCGTCCTAGATCAAGCGTATATCCCAAACATGTTTGCTCTGCTCATCCAACGACAACTCCGGTTGCTTGGCCATGCCAGGCGAATAGACAATGGGAAGATCGCAAATTATATTCTACACAACGAGTGCACAACCATCTCCAGACCAGCAGATAGACCTGTCCTACGGTATAAGGGTGTATGTAAGCAAGACAAGTGGCATCGATACTGGTATCTGTCGCTGAAAACCGTGGCCGATGGAGAAGTGCTGTGAACTAAATTAGACCTTTCTGCTTGCAAGTTGGTTCATTTTTTCAATATTTCAGTTTCGTAAAAATTAGTGAAAATTTAGAATAACAACGCTTTTATATAAGCCGCATTTAATACGAACCCTACGTAATAATTAGCGTTTTTTTGTTGTCATATTGGCCTTAGTTAGATTTCAATGTTTATAAGTTTTACCGAATTTATTAAGAAAATTCTAAGTCAATGCTTATGCTGAAAATCCGCGAATCTGTGAAACCGCCAATGGTGAGCCTGTGAATAGCGCGGGTCCACTGAATATATATATATATATATATATATATATATATATATATATATATATATATATATATATATATATATATATCGTCATTCTTTTTAATTATTGGTTCGACTCGACTAGCAAGTATCCGAGGCCCACATGATAATTTATGGAGGATGGATCTAAGAGTTCTTTTTTACGTCATCTCAATCTTCACGATCGTCTTCAGGAGTTGTTTTTTTTCGCTATATTGTTTAAAATGTTTGTATTATTTTCATCGGTAGTTTTGCCCGGGGAAAAATGTAATTAAAGCTGTTTTTGTGTATTTATTATTTTTATAAATTTGTTGTTGTTTTTATGTATTTATTTGTTTATTTATTTTTTTTACTTTAATTGTATTTTATGTGCTTGTATATTTATCTATTTTTTTTAAATTTAATCGTGATAAACATTTAATACGTTAGTGCTAATATTGAAAGATATTCTATTAATATTAGTTTGTTTCGTTTTTATATATAGTGCTTCTAGGATTTTTATACGGCGTATGCAGTTATTTTTGTGTATGATTTTAGTGTTAGTAGTTAGTATTTTCTGATCGTGACTAACTGCAGTGTGTAGTCATGTGGTTTTGAATTGCGCTAGTGTTAGATAAATGGTATGTAAGATGTCAGGAGTGAGTTCTTGTGTGGCCAATGTACATACTATATTTTTCGGTTTGGGTATAAGGAAGACTCTCCTTAAATAAGTATGTGAACATATATAGTACGTTTGTTTGGCTTAAAGTTGAGTTAATAGTGTTATTGTTTATTAGTATTAAAACTAATATAAACAAGTCGCTCAGATTATCTTAATATTTTATTTTGGAGGAAGTCCCACGTCTTTTTGGGGAGAAGTTGAGCGTTTTTCTTTTTAATTATATTTTCTGTTCAGTACTTAAATGAATCGGAGTCTCACTGTAGAAGACCTCAAAGAAGTTTATGGAGAAATAATAAACAAGAAAAAATAAACAAGAAAGACTATTTAAGAGCAGGAAAAAAAGAAAGATGGAGATATATATATATATATATATATATATATATATATATATATATATATATATATATAGAGAGAGAGAGAGAGAGAGAGAGAGATAGAGATGTATATATGTATATATATATATATATATATATATATATATATATATATATATAGAGAGAGAGAGAGAGAGAGAGAAGACGAATCAAAAAGTAAAAGAAAAAATGAAAAAAAGGGCGCCCCCTTATGATGTTAACCATTGCATTCCAGGAGTAATATATATTTTTTACTTTTGTCTCCCTGTCCCGATTCTCCTTTTCCCCTTTGCCTCATGTTCCTGGCACGATCCAGGCTGGAGACCCATGGTACAATATTGATTTGACCAGTTCTTTTATAACATTATTGATACATAGATTAATTCAATAATTGAGCACTCTGTTTGATATTTCTACTAAACAGAATCAAAGATTATATATATATATATATATATATATATATATATATATATATATATATATATATATATATATATATATATAAAGATAGATAAATAGGTATTTATATGATAAAATAATATATATATATATATATGTATATATATGTTTTAATTTCAACATTTACGTCAACAGTACTCAATACGTGAGTACAGTTAAGTATAAATATATCCATTACACGTAAACTACACAGAAAGGTTTGTGTTTCACTCCAAAAAGGAGTTCATCATCATCCCGCTCTATATACATGTATATCAATATATACCTATGTATATCTATTCATATGAATACTATTAATAAAGATTCATGTTGATGATGGTGTTATTTTCTATATGAATCTTTTTTTCTTTGCGTTTTTGTATAGAAAATTCAATACGTGTGTATTGTATTTAAAAAAAGTGTTCGACGTAGTACTTTGTATAGTGCTTGCATAGGTTTTCTTGACAACTCCATCACATATTCTACCGGGCAGTGTAAATAATCCGTAGGAGCAATTATCGCTGTTTTTGTATTTTTTTCTTTTCTTGCTATAAAATATACAACAAATAACTTCCCCCAAACGCTTTAAAATTTAATTTTCTATCGACCTTATATAGTAAAAAATTACATCCATATTTATTCCCACTGAGTCGATTGCTTTTACTAAGCAATCAACGTGAGAAGTAAAAATTAATCATGGGACGATTCCAATATTTTTCCAGATGCTGATACAATTGCAGATTCTGCTCTAAATTTCCGATTCCAATAAAATTATCGATTCCGATTCCAATAACGAAAGCGCTCGAAAGAACACAGCCACAACATAAAAAACTTGCGCAACAAAAGAGTTAATTAAATAGCGTCGATTTAAGATTATTTGTACTTGCGCTATCGAAAGAGTTAATTAAATAGCGTCGATTTAAGGTTGTTTGTACAGAAAATTCCCAACATTTGGAGCTTTTTTTATCGCAAACCTTTTCCTGAAAAGACCAACACTGATTGATGAGTTTGAAATATATACCAAAGTTATGTTAAAAAAAATCAACTAACAATTTGTTTAAGTCAGTTTTTTTTTGCGCCGGAACACAAATTATAAAAACGGATATGTTATTTTTGTTTGTATCTCACCGATAAGTTATAAAAAACAATACACATTGGTCAACTTGTAGATAAATCAATTTACTTTTTGTCTGATAGGATTTTATGAATTTTTTGCGATCTTATCAGAGCTTTCCGACGAATCTGCCGCCGCCGAATAATTCTACCCCAAAGAATTTTACCAACACAACGTATTTTTCTTAACCATGAATAGTGTTTTGACCATATATTTTTGTATTTACTTTTAGGACATTAATTGGATATCTGACACTTAATAAGTTTATTAGTGACAAAGAATTTATTGATATTTTTCGGCAATATTATGGAAAATATTTTTCTGGATAAAAACTTCAATTATTAGTGAATATTTATTTTGTATTTTAAAGAAGAAACCATTACGTCGTAAATGCATTTAATTAACTATTTTCAAAGGGAGGAGAAGCAAGATTATAATGCTTAAATTGAAAGATATTTGTTTGAAAAGAAATAAAAAATAGTTAACTAAACATTAAGAAACACGTGTTTGTTCGTGTTTAAGTTTTTATTTTACGTACTTAGCTATATTGTACGTATTCGCCTAAAAACGTAGAATCTCATTTTTGTTTAGGGTGTAGTAATTTAGCTGAGGGTGTTTATCTGCAATAATACCATGATAATACTTTTTAAAGTCTTATATAGAAAAAGAATAATCTACTTAACTTCTACAAAGAAAACAATTCAAACTTTCATATTTCATTGAAATATAAGTTTAAATATAAAACAGACATTAATAATAAAAAAAACATGTTGATAATCAAATTTTAATTCATGAAACACATACAACACATTTAAAATTTCTTTAAAATAGTTTTTAAAATATACAAACTTACATTTTGATATTGAACATATTTCACTGCCTTTCCCGTAGGTTCTCGCTTTTTTTCAATTTTCTAATTTGTTTGTTTTTGCTGGGGATCAGAGACTCCAACCGAGAGACTTTTTAGGATACTTACCGTCCCTTATCGGCACAATTGTTTGTTTCTCTCGTCCAGTATAGGAGTGCACTTGTGCCTTGTCAATGGAAAGAAAATGTAACAACTGAACAGTTTCAATAATATTAATAACCAATACTCATTTCTAATATTAGTCTTTAATTTTATAGCATTCTAACTATATCGCTATCAACCTTTTATATCTTTAGAAATTTTGTTTTAACTAGAAATGGAAATTAAAAATCAAAGAAGAACTAACGCCAAGGTGTGTTCTCGCACAGAGCCGTGAAAATCAACACCAAACATTTGAACACTTTTTAGCCACCTCTCTCTTTACCAATACTGAAGGATCGAACAAATAAAAAAGTAAAAAACATCTTTTACATTTTTACTTTTAATTAAATTATCAATGATGTTTGTCAGTATTTCTCTTGGCAAAAAGGTTTTATTTCATTTTTAAACATTTTTCGGAATATTTTAAATCAACTGCATTCTTTTTAAGGTTACTTAGCGAATTTATGTATTTTAAAACAATAAATATTTATCATTTTATCATTAGTACCAGCAATTGAAAATTACGTTAAGAAAATAAAAGAATCGTTGTTGCAATCGGAAATTAAGCTCATTTATTTCCAATTCCGATACTCCCCAAATTCGGATTTTTCCGATTCTCATCCAATATTTACACATATTGGAGAAGAAAAAGGGATTTTTCGTCAGATTGTTTTTTCTTGGAATATACTATATAAAAGTGTTCAGCAGTTTAAATATTACTTATTGAGAATTAGAGAATCATATTTAAACAATGTTTTATGAACTCATACCCTTGGAATTACGTATTTAAATTCGCCTTACTTTATTTGACTATGAAATGAAAGACAAGCCAATGTTAATGCACATATATCGCAATATGATATACTAGATGAATATGCCGACTAATTTGCTTAAGAGGTCACGTCTCCACCCGTTTCATAGTTTGTATTTTCTGTATGTTTATTAGTTAGTAAGATAAGATCAACACAATCGAAACGATTTATTCACACAGTTTGTTAGAAAAGTAAGATTAGATCAACACAATCGAAACGATTTATTCACACAGTTTGTTAGAAAAGTAAGATTAGATCAACACAATCGAAACGATTTATTCACACAGTTTGTTAGAAAAGGAAAATTAGATCAACACAATCGAAACGATTTATTCACACAGTTTGTTAGAAAAGGAAGATTAGATCAACACAATCGAAACGATTTATTCACACAGTTTGTTAGAAAAGTAAGATTAGATCAACACAATCGAAACGATTTATTCACACAGTTTGTTAGAAAAGTAAGATCAGATCAACACAATCGAAACGATTTATTCACACAGTTTGTTAGAAAAATAAAATCAGATCAACACAATCGAAACGATTTATTCACACAGTTTGTTAGAAAAGTAAGATTAGATCAACACAATCGAAACGATTTATTCACACAGTTTGTTAGAAAAGTAAGATCAGATCAACACAATCGAAACGATTTATTCACACAGTTTGTTAGAAAAGTAAGATTAGATCAACACAATCGAAACGATTTATTCACACAGTTTGTTAGAAAAGTAAGATTAGATCAACACAATCGAAACGATTTATTCACACAGTTTGTTAGAAAAGTAAGATCAGATCAACACAATCGAAACGATTTATTCACACAGTTTGTTAGAAAAGTAAGATTAGATCAACACAATCGAAACGATTTATTCACACAGTTTGTTAGAAAAGTAAGATTAGATCAACACAATCGAAACGATTTATTCACACAGTTTGTTAGAAAAGTAAGATCAGATCAACACAATCGAAACGATTTATTCACACAGTTTGTTAGAAAAGTAAGATTAGATCAACACAATCGAAACGATTTATTCACACAGTTTGTTAGAAAAGTAAGATCAGATCAACACAATCGAAACGATTTATTCACACAGTTTGTTAGAAAAGTAAGATTAGATCAACACAATCGAAACGATTTATTCACACAGTTTGTTAGAAAAGTAAGATCAGATCAACACAATCGAAACGATTTATTCACACAGTTTGTTAGAAAAGTAAGATTAGATCAACACAATCGAAACGATTTATTCACACAGTTTGTTAGAAAAGTAAGATTAGATCAACACAATCGAAACGATTTATTCACACAGTTTGTTAGAAAAGTAAGATTAGATCAACACAATCGAAACAATTTATTCACACAGTTTGTTAGAAAAGTAAGATCAGATCAACACAATCGAAACGATTTATTCACACAGTTTGTTAGAAAAGTAAGATTAGATCAACACAATCGAAACGATTTATTCACACAGTTTGTTAGAAAAGTAAGATTAGATCAACACAATCGAAACGATTTATTCACACAGTTTGTTAGAAAAATAAGATCAGATCAACACAATCGAAACGATTTATTCACACAGTTTGTTAGAAAAGTAAGATTCGATCAACACAATCGAAACGATTTATTCACACAGTTTGTTAGAAAAGTAAGATTAGATCAACACAATCGAAACGATTTATTCACACAGTTTGTTAGAAAAATAAGATCAGATCAACACAATCGAAACGATTTATTCACACAGTTTGTTAGAAAAGTAAGATTCGATCAACACAATCGAAACGATTTATTCACACAGTTTGTTAGAAAAGTAAGATTAGATCAACACAATCGAAACGATTTATTCACACAGTTTGTTAGAAAAGTAAGATTAGATCAACACAATCGAAACGATTTATTCACACAGTTTGTTAGAAAAGTAAGATTAGATCAACACCATCGAAACAATTTATTCACACAGTTTGTTAGAAAAGTAAGATTAGATCAACACAATCGAAACGATTTATTCACACAGTTTGTTAGAAAAGTAAGATTAGATCAACACAATCGAAACGATTTATTCACACAGTTTGTTAGAAAAGTAAGATCAGATCAACACAATCGAAACGATTTATTCACACAGTTTGTTAGAAAAGTAAGATTAGATCAACACAATCGAAACGATTTATTCACACAGTTTGTTAGAAAAGTAAGATTAGATCAACACAATCGAAACGATTTATTCACACAGTTTGTTAGAAAAGTAAGATTAGATCAACACAATCGAAACAATTTATTCACACAGTTTGTTAGAAAAGTAAGATAAGATCAACACAATAAAACGATTTATTCACACAGTTTGTTAGAAAAGTAAGATTAGATCAACACAATCGAAACGATTTATTCACACAGTTTGTTAGAAAAGTAAGATTAGATCAACACAATCGAAACGATTTATTCACACAGTTTGTTAGAAAAGTAAGATTAGATCAACACAATCGAAACGATTTATTCACACAGTTTGTTAGAAAAATAAGATCAGATCAACACAATCGAAACGATTTATTCACACAGTTTGTTAGAAAAGGAAGATTAGATCAACACAATCGAAACGATTCATTCACACAGTTTGTTAGAAAAATAAGATCAGATCAACACAATCGAAACGATTTATTCACACAGTTTGTTAGAAAAGTAAGATTAGATCAACACAATCGAAACGATTTATTCACACAGTTTGTTAGAAAAGTAAGATTAGATCAACACAATCGAAACGATTTATTCACACAGTTTGTTAGAAAAGTAAGATCAGATCAACACAATCGAAACGATTTATTCACACAGTTTGTTAGAAAAGTAAGATTAGATCAACACAATCGAAACGATTTATTCACACAGTTTGTTAGAAAAGTAAGATTAGATCAACACAATCGAAACGATTTATTCACACAGTTTGTTAGAAAAATAAGATCAGATCAACACAATCGAAACGATTTATTCACACAGTTTGTTAGAAAAGTAAGATTCGATCAACACAATCGAAACGATTTATTCACACAGTTTGTTAGAAAAGTAAGATTAGATCAACACAATCGAAACGATTTATTCACACAGTTTGTTAGAAAAGTAAGATTAGATCAACACAATCGAAACGATTTATTCACACAGTTTGTTAGAAAAGTAAGATTAGATCAACACAATCGAAACGATTTATTCACACAGTTTGTTAGAAAAGTAAGATTAGATCAACACAATCGAAACGATTTATTCACACAGTTTGTTAGAAAAGTAAGATTAGATCAACACAATCGAAACGATTTATTCACACAGTTTGTTAGAAAAGTAAGATTAGATCAACACAATCGAAACGATTTATTCACACAGTTTGTTAGACAAGTAAGATTAGATCAACACAATTTAAATCAATTATTCTGTATATTTATCATTTTATAGTTTACATTTATGTTCAGTCATGTAACGCAATCAGGATCAGGGACAGATATCCTCACATCAAATTGCACACTCATCGTTTGATTGAAGAATATAGTGATGTAGAAACCCACGTAGACAACGCCGTAATAATAACGATATTAGATATTCGAATCTGAAACATGAAATATACAAAATCTATGCTTTACCAACAAAACTGTTTAAAAATTATTGTTTTTCTTTGAAAAATAATCGATGGGTTTTTACATTTTGATAAGTTGAAATTGTACTTCCCAAACATAACATTCTTTTTTTTTTTTTTTAGAAATTAGCATATTAATATAATGATAAGATTAATATGCTATATTTTAATCAAAACCTTTTTTCTCGGAGTGCAATTACAAATGAGTTTACTGTAAAACAATTTTCTCGGAATCTGTACATAGAAAACATAAATAAAACCATTAATTACATAGAAAACATAAATAAAACCATTAATTACATAGAAAACATAAATAAAACCATTAATTAATAGAAAACATAAATAAAAACATTAATTACATAGAAAACATAAATAAAAACATTAATTACATAGAAAACAAAAATAAAAACCAAGTCAAACTCATTTGAGAGAAGAAAATATGAATATTTTATTTGCGTTTCATTACAAGTTCTTTATTACTTGTATAGGTATAATGATTATTTTTTATCAAAGATACAGAGAATGGATATATAGAAAAAGGAATGTGCACACGTTTCGATAGATATATTCTAAAAAAATTTGATAATTAAAGGCGAGGCATCTATTGTAAATTGTTTCAAGTTTCGTTTAGTCTTACCCCCCCCCCCCCAAAAAAAAATTTTGGCGACTAAATCTTTTTTCTGTAGGAAAGAAAATATGTTTAGTAATTTGTTTTAGGCTAGCATTTTAACTTTGCATTAAGGTAATATTGGATTTTGTGAAATTCCCTCATTATTTATTCCTCGCAAATAATGAAATATTCATGATCGTAATTTTAAAAAAAGAGATTAAATTAGACTATATCGTTTAAAAATGAGATTTTGCGATATTGTTGTCAGAAAATGTGATGAATATAGCCCACAGAATAAACATGCACATACACAGTATATATATATATATATATATATATATATATATATATATATATATATATATATATATATATATATATATATATATATATATATATATATGTATTTGTGTGTGTACGCACATACACATTATGCCTATATAATGTGTATGTGCGAACAAAAGTAGTTTGTTACTTGTAAGTAAATAAGTATGTTAATATATTCAGAAGTTAACCAAACGAACCTATATGACGTCGGCCGTGTGACACGATGGAAATGACATCACATGATGTGACGATACCTGATCGTAATACCCTTTGATTAAACTGTCTCGTGAATCGATTAAATGAGTAGCAGGGAAAGTTCGAGACTGAAACCAAATTGATCCCCGTGAAAGAGATGGCGTTCAAAGTGCGCAATGCAAATAAGGCGGCGTTTCCACTTTGTCGTCGTCCTTTTATCCCGCTGATAAGAATCAGATGGGGGCAAATCGGTTGTCTCTTTTGCTCCCTTCAATCAAAATTTTAAAGAAAGATAAAATATGTTTGAATTGTAATCATTGGGTTATTACCACCAAGACAACACTCGCTAATCTACGAGGAAGGATTCAAATGGAGTGTTTCGTTTTACAGTGATATTCTAACGATAACTATCAAGTAGTATTTGCTGTTTAAGATCTGATTGAATGAACGTGCTTATTATTATTATGTTGCGACGCCATTAGAAATTTTCATAAACTCAATAGCATTCACATATATTCTTCATGCTTGAAACATGTGTGCACCGTTAGATGTAGTAGCATATTAAAATCAATGAAAATACAACAGAAAATTAAATACGAGACACTGTTAAAAGTTGTACATAAAAAAAGAGAAGATAGTTGAGAAAATTTCGTTTTCAAAATAGTATTTACAGAAAGAACAATAAAACTAGTCGATAATTTGAAAAATATTCTTCTTTCATGAAATATATTCATGGCAAAGTAAGATACAAAGGATGGTGTCAGTTTTGCATCCTTCCAGATAATTGACATACACCTGATGGCAAATTGAAGAAAGGCGTGCGAAATAAGATCCGCTTAATACAACAATGGAGTGAAGAAGATTAATGAATAGAGTTGAATGTTCATAACTGATTTCACAGCACTTGATGATCACTAGAAATGCATTAGTTACTTGATTTGGAGGAGCATATCTCCATCTAGTAATGCATAAGGGGGTTTCTTTCTAGAGGTACACCCAATGTCAATTGGTAAGACGAAATGAGACGAAAACCTAACTGAAGCCCCTGCTAACAATGACTAGGTTTTGTGTCGCAAGGCAGATCCCTTTATTGTAAATAGGGTAAGTTCCGAACTGATACCTGACCTAACTCGCAATATGAGTTTCACAAGGAGCCAAGGCAGCGAATCAATTTTTGATCTAATGCACATATACACTCTGGTTGGAGACACGAATTTGTGTCACGTATCACACACCTTACGAGTACAGTTCGCAATTTTACATCGGAATCTGTTCAAAGAATGGGGAGAGCATTCGATTTGTATTTGAGCAAGATATCAAATTGCTATCTCTGTAAAATTAATTAATACGAATAACAAAGTAATACGAACTCACACCTAAGTATATAAGCTTGATTGTTTTTTTTAATTAGCTACGAGACAGAGTTTTATTTAGATAGGTTTTATAATGTTCGCATTCATTTCAGGAGGAAACGGTAGATTTACTTTGGATTTTGAGTTGTATAATTTGTTCTACTTTGTCAGGTTAAGATATGATAAGACTCAATTACAGATGCAGCAATATTAATATTGAGGTTTGATTCGAAAGGACAAAGTAAAATTGATCTTTAGTGAATAATACGAAAAACTCATAATTAAGAGCACGAAATAATGTACAGTTCTAGTCTGAAACTTTTATGAAGTCATTATTCCTTTTAACGATTTCATAAATGGATGAGTTCGTTATATTTGAAGCAATTGATAATTTAAGATATCAAACTGGTAATTTGTTTAGCGGCATAAATGTTATTTAAATAATTAGGAAATATTTTATTCCTGTTAATATTCATATTTTAAACTGAGATTTATTTTAACCAGGAAAAAATGAAATATTTTCTTTTGTCATCTCGTGAAAACTCCGAATCTGTAACCTTTTTTTAAAAGAAATAATACAAACAATTGGCGTGTTTGTATCTCATGACGAAATAAATGAATTTTACAAAGTAAAATTACTTAGTTTTGATTTTAAATGTTATATTATGCAACCGATTCTGCAAAATATTTTCGTATTGCAAAAGATAATTGAAATTATGATGAGTCGAAACAAGTTGGTCAGCTAAAATACTTGGACATTTTGAGATTCGGTTTACTACTACTACTACTACTACTACTACTACTACTACTACTACTACTACTACTAACATCGTTTACTTCTCTATTTACGTCATACTCTTACTCTCTGTCTCTTACGTTGCTGCTGTTACTACTACCCCCTACGTTTGCGCTGCTGCTGCGCACTGCTATCCTCTCTATTCTCCTTCATATCCCTATTTCTCTCTTCTCCTCCCACCACTTCTCGTCTCATTCCCTCTCCCATCCGCCGCCGCCGCCGTCTAAGATATGCAATGCGCAAACCACAAATCAAACCAACATGAGTATAAGAGTTTTTAGTATTATTCTACAGATTATACGGTTTGTTTCTCTAAAGTTAACCGATATGTTATCATAGCTTCAGAATGTTTCTCAGTTTTGTAAACTAATCAAATGAACGATAAAGAGATGCTTACGATTAATATACAGTTCTATGATATTTCTAATCGTTTCGGAAATATTGGTCTTAGAAACATGTGGCCTCAAACGGATTAGAATATATATATCTGATATGCGATATTTTATGACATGCTTTTATTAACATTGTATTTTGTACTGTTTACAAGCGCATTAATAATCTTTATTAAAACTTTGTTCAAGGCCCACCAAGCAACAAATACAACATGTAGATCATGGGGAAAAAGAGAACATTGCCATAATAAATGGCAATCATAAGCGCCAAAATATGAATCGCCAATGTGTGATTATCCATGTAAATAGATTAGATATTTAAATATTTGAAATAGTTTTAAATATTCAATAGATTGAATACCACACGATTTATTTAACTAACATTTATATAGATATATTTAATTCCAACGTATGAGAAGTGATAATCGTGAGATTAGCACAAAACGACGGCGAATACGACATTCTGAAAACAAGTCGATAATCTGCTTACGTTTGACCCAGACATTATTACCGAATCAACTGATAAAATAATCCACGGTTTTACAAGTTGATAATGACTAGAAGTTGTAAAGTAAAACGAAAATACTCAGTTATTAATAAATCAAATCATTTTGAGAGTGTACACAATAAAAATAACGCATTGGATGCACCTAGTCAAACTGATATATAAGTTTTTCATTTTCTAATATTTACCAGGTGATAAAAGGCGTGAAAAATGGTGAAGGTTTTAAGCTTAATGTACAAGTCCATCGTCTTTTTATAGAACAGTTAACAGTTATTAATTACATTTCAACTGCACAACTCGATTACTTTCTTTAAAGGATTTTATAAACATGCAATATCAAGCGAAATGTAATTAATTATGAAAATCTTATTTTTTTTCAAAATCAAGAAAATATTCAATGAATATAAAATAAAGTTCACTATGTAGGTTCTCTACAAATAAACCAACGAGGCCATTCAGTAGAATTTTCCCTAAAATACTGGACTCTTTAAATAATTTGCAGATGAAAGTAAGAAAACAACATGCTTACATTATCAGAGGGCACAGTGATGGCCATTTTGAAAATAAAAGCGGACAACAAAATAGGATAAACCGATTAGAAAACTAATGAGTCTAACGAATACTTAACAAGGACCGACACAAAGATGAAAAGAGGAAGAAAAACCGCGGTAACAATCGTCATAATTGTTTCGATAACATGAATGAACTACAAGTACTTTTCATTAAAGTTATGGAAAATAGTTGTGCGAAACAAAGTTGATTTTCTTATATAAAATATTAGGAAATCTTTTGAAATATGTAATAATTTAAATATCACACCAGTACTGACGTTAGTTACCTATGGGTCATGGCCATTCAAGATTTCTGTTTCGTATTATCATTCATTTTCATTGTTCGGTAAATTCCCCCGTATTTGGATAAACTTAAATACAATCTAGTCTAACTAGGTGTAATACACTTATTATTGAATTATTGTTGTTGTTGTTATTATTATTATTATTATTATTATTATTATTATTATTATTATTATTATTATTATTATTATTATTATTATTATTATTATTATTATTATTATTATTATTATTATTATTATTTCATAGTAGTCTCAACTTTTGGATGTTTTTAGTTGGATTTGTCTTTTTTTGAACATCAAGTCAATTCCCTTGACTTTAGACATTCATATAGATATTAACATTTTCGCCGTTCCTAAAAGGCAAGCCTTTTGCAGAATTGGAAAAGAAATTCTCTCGTCAATCTGTTTAAGCCATTTATGGTGGCTTTTTGTTATGGTTCTAAGCGTTCCATTTACAACGGGAATCACCTTTACTTTTTTATATTTTCATAGTCTAACTAATTCCCATTTTAGATCTTGATATTTTTTTTCTTATTTCTCTTGCACTCTGGTATCGAAGGGGCAGACTATATCGATGATTAAGCAAGTTCTCTTGTTTTTGTTTATTATTATTATTATTATTATTATTATTATTATTATTATTATTATTATTATTATTATTATTATTATTATTATTATCATTATTACTACTACTACAACTACTACTACTACTACTACTACTACTACTACTACTACTACTATAATAATAATAATAATAAGCAATGGGAACATGGAGATTAGAACTGACAGCTGGAGGACAACACTTGACGGAGATCACTACTACTATCTATCATAGCCATGATGTCACTCAACTACATACTCGGGAAATGTGATGCCGGATACAAGTTCACAGGCAGAGAACAAAGAATAAACCATCTCATGTATATGGACGACCTGAAGCTATTTGCAAAAATCAAAAAGGAACTAGAAAAGCTGATGAATACGACCAGAATCTTCAGCCAGGACATTCAAATAGAATTCGGAATGGAAAAGTGTGCACTGCTAGAGATTAAAAAGAGAAAGCTGGAGACGACTGAGGGTATGGAACTACCCTACTAAGAGCAAATGAGGGCGCTAGGCGAACAAAACAGCTATACATATTTGGGAGTGTTGGAATCAGACACAATCAAATCAACAGAAATGAAAGAGAAGATTGGAAAAGAATATCTGAGAAGAACAAGAAAGCTCTTAGAAATAAAATTATATAGCAGAAACCTAATCAAACGAATAAATACCTGGTCAGTATCACTAATAAGATACTTTGGACCATTCATAAGCCGGACTAAAGAAAAACTCAGGCATCTTGACCAGAGGACTAGAAAATTAATGACTATGTACAACGCACTACATCCAAAAGACGATACAGACAGACTCTACGTGAAGAGAAACGAAAAGGGAAGAGGAAATACATAAACCAAAACACAGAAAGGCTGATCACCGCAGCAAGAGACACCGTCCCAACGAACTACGCAGGAAGCATCGAAACTGGACACAAACACACAAGAAAAAAGCGGGAAGAAAAACAACTACATGGGTGTTTCATAAGAATGACAAGAGAAGAGACGCACGAAAATAGTTGGGCATGGCTGAGGAAAGGACACCTGAACACTGAAACGGAATCCCTACTGACGGGTGCACAAAACAATACGATTAGGACCAACTACATTAAAGCTAAAATTGATAAAACCCAGGAAAACAGTAAATGCAGATAGTGCGGACAAAGAGACGAAACAGTAAACCACATAAGTGAATGCCCAAAACTGGCCCCAAAAGAATACAAAAATAGGTATGACTGCGTGGGGAAAGCAGTACACTGGGAGCTATGCACACAAATGCATTTCGAACACGCGGACAAATAGTCTAAACATAAAGCGGAGACAGTAGCAGAAAACGAAAAGCACAAAATCATCTTGGATATGGAGGTACAAACAAATACACTCATACAAGTAAGGAGATCGGATGTCATAATAGTCAACAAGAAACACAAATCCTGCCAAATCCTAGATTTTGTCGTCCCAGCTGAGCACAGGGTGAATACCAAGGAGATAGAAGAACGAAGCCAACACATGGAACTTTCCAGAGAATTGAAAGGGATATGGAGTATGAAGAAAGTAAATATAATACAAATAATCGTAGGAGCACTAGGAACAGTTCCGAAGAAACTGGGGAAAAAGACTGGGAGAAATGTGAATTAAAGGGAAGTCTGAGATCATACAACGGACGGCAATGATAAAAACAGCTGCCATCTTAAGAAAAATCCTTGAATGCGGAAACATTTCCACATAAGCTACGAAGACTAACCAATCACATGCAAGGTGCAATAGGAAGAAAACAAAATCACATAAAGAGCACCACAAGAACTCAAGGAACAGAAACTGCAAAAACATTCATACCCCCCGGCTTATACCACACAAAACAGTCGTGAAGGGTCAAAGAGGATGGAAAGATTAAGGAGGGATAGTACTAACCAGACCTCCGCTGGAAAGAGTGTGGAGAGCACTGTGACATTGGGGAGGCTTATTGCCATCCAAATCCCAGAGAAGGCCAAAGGTCGTTACCAACGAGAAATCGATGGTAAGCGGCTGTTGTGATAACGCAAACTTATTTGCAGTAGTTATTGAAAGAGGTGGAGAGCACGGGAAATCTGGGGAGACTTGTTGTCACTCAGACTCCAGGGAACACCACTGGTGATTATCAGTGAGCAATCATTGATTACTGCCTGTGTGAGAACTCCTTGTGAGTACATAATAATAATAATAATAATAATAATAATAATAATAATAATAATAATAATAATAATAATAATAATAATTACAATAAGTGAATGCAGCAAGCTAGCCCAAAAGGAATACAAGAACAGACATGACAGCGTGGGGAAAGAAGTACACCGGGAAATGTGCAAACAACTGAATTTCGAATATGCAAAAAAACGGTACAAACACAAACCAGAAACTATACTAGAAAACGAAAAACACAAAATCATATGGGATATGAATGTACAAACAGACAAACCCATAACAGCAAGGAGACCGGATATGATAATAATCAACAAGAAAGAAAAATCCTGCAAAATCATAGACTTTGCCGTTCCAGCGAACCACAGAGTGAAGATCAAAGAGACGGAAAAAAGAAGCAAATATACTGAACTTGCCAGAGAACTGAAAGAAATATGGAACATGAAGAAGGTCAGTATAACACCAATAATCGTAGGAGCACTAGGAACAGTCCCCAAAAACATGGAGAAAAGACTTGGAGAAATAGGAATCAAAGGGATAACTGAGACCATACAAAGGACAGTAATGATCAAAACAGCTACAATCCTGAGAAATGTCCTCGAATGCGGAAACCAACCCACATAAGCAACGAATGGAGAACAAACACATGGAAGCACAAGACAACAGCACCGGGGAAAATACAACCGCACGATAGAGGCGCAAGCATAGGCTGACACCACGAAAATTATGGACAGAAGGTCGAGGAGGGAAAGCGCAAACCAGACTTCCACTGGAAGAGCGCTGACAGCTCTGGGACCTTGGGGAGGCTTGTTGCCACTCGGGCCCCAGAGGGGACCAATGGCCCTTATCAGCGGGAAATCGGTGGTAGGTGGCTGTTGCGATACCGCAAGGTCATCAGCGATGATGAACGAAAAGAGGAGCATACTGGAAGTCTGAGGAGACTTGTTGTCACTCCAGGGAATACCACAGGTTGTTGGCAGTGGGCGATCACTGACGATGACCAGTGTGATAACTCTTAGTGAGTAAATAATAATAATAATAATAATAATATTGGTGTGAATCCCACGGCCATTAGCATGTCATTGAAGTCAACTTTGTTCAAACTGAGTTAGACTTCCTGATGAATAAAAAACGAATGAAAATACAAAACAAAAATGTCGAAGAGTTTCAACAAGAGAAGTAACAAAGGGTATTCCTGGAAATAACGATCACTCACCGTTAGCCAACGTGAGTATTGTGATCGAGATTTTTCTCGAGTTCCAATACTCAATATCTGTGAATAACAATCGGACATTACGCATGCACATGAAAACTATCAAATAAATATAATAAAAGAGAAGAAAATTTCTTGAACATTAAATTCACATATTAATCATTACTAAACCGTACTATATCCAAGAGATCAAACGGTCATTAAGTATTTATCCTGTATTGCAGGCAGACGTAAGATAACTATGCGTAGCATGAGAAGTAATCTATGATAAATATATACATTCGTATATATGCGTACTTTTGCATACACATGTTTATCAGTTAATACATAAATGTATGTATATTTTTTTATGATTGAATGTGATCAATGATTTATTTATGTCAGCGTCCTATATATCTTTTTTTTTTATACTTCAGTCGAAGTTCTAAGAAATCAAGGGGCCCCTTCCTGGGGCTAACACTTGGTCTCTTTCCATTAAAGTTCTCCTTTACCTGTCAAACATTGATTTAGCTATTATTAATTTTTCTCTCCCCAACTGACCAGTGAACTATGTTATAGTATATTTTTCTTGTGGTCTCTTGGTCATACCGGATTCCAGGACAAACATTTATCTAGTCTGGTGGAGTATCAAGCTAAGTGCTGTTACTTGAGATAACATTACTTGGAGAAGGTGCACCATTCCTCGTATGAGCAAGTGTATGTGTGTTTGTGTGTGAGTATGAAAGTATGTATATATGCGCGTTTATGCATATGCATAGATACATATATACATGAAAAAGACTATATATGTGTCTTCGCAATGGCATATGAATTTGCAGCATAACATATGTGTTTATGGATGCGTACACATACGCTTAAATATATATGTCTTTCAATATGTATACACATACTTTGTTCTATTTCTTCTATATATGAAAGTGTGTATTGGAATAATAGCTTATTTAAACTATCCTTACACTAAAGCCCATGTAAATAACTATATATATATATATATATACATATCTACAACTGATTAAATACTTGTTGACCACATTAAATACCTGTTTTGCTAGCCTCTCGTAGGCTATGTGTTCTATACTTAATCCAGTTTAATATGCTGTACATTATTTTCATTTTATTTTCCCCACACCAAAGTTTCGTCTTACTCACTAGCTGACATCGTATTAATATCACTGGTTGAAATCTTATTATATGACTTGGGAAATAATAGTTTACTATAAATCAAAAACTGCATAAAAATATGATCATGGAATTTGAAAGGTGAATTAAATGACTCGGATAAATGTTTCTTATTTCAATATTGATTAATTTTGCTTTGATGATTTTTGTGTGCGTGATCACAGCGACCGGAAATGGAATTTTCTTTTGTCAGGAAACTTTTTTTCTCAGAAAACGTTTTCGATATATATATATATTTTTATTCTTTGTAGTAGGGATTTTGAATCAAAAACTGTCTATATTATGACAAATATATATATATATATATATATATATAGAGAGAGAGAGATAGAGAGAGAGAGAGAGAGAGAGAATAGATAGATAGATAGATAGATAGAGAGAGAGAGAGGGAGAGAGAGATCACGTTTTTGATATATTAACTTTACTCCAAATGTACATTTTGAGATGTTTCGAAGAAACCTATTTATATGTTAAATGCCCAGCGCCACATGTTGTAAATTTACTCACTGAGAACACACTTCAATTAACTTTCTAATGAATCAAAAGAATCCAGTTGGTTCGAAATGTTACTCTACCCCTTTTTGTACTACCAAAACGTAACCAGACATTCAAAATTTATGTAATGATTTGATATGTTGAAAATAGAAGATTTATACTAATTTATTGTATGTATTTGTGCATATAGTGTGTGCGCAAACTCAATATATCAAATTAGACTTTCCTCTCAATACCAATATGTTCTTTTATAATAATATATTTAATTAATATATGCGGTTTCCCCGATATAATATATTTTGCTGTAATTCAAATTTTCTGTAGTATATAATTTGCCTTACTAAATTAGGCTTGTTGCTTAACAGTTATTTTGCGAAGGGCAATTCATCTCTATTTTACAAGTACATTTTCCCCCATTTTTCCCTTTCTTATTTCTACCCGAAATATTACTATTTCTTTCAAAATCATTACTATTTATTGTGTTTTTATTAATATTTTTTATTATTCTTACTAAGACGCTTCGTACGACTTATGATTGATCGCAAACGCAGATGATGTTCCCCGGAGTCTTAGTAACAGTAAATCTCCACAGATTTCTAATACTTTCTGATTCTTTTGATACCCATTGCAAATTATTTGTATTTCTGCAACCGTTATTTACCATTGATTTCTCACTAAAAAACGGCCATTGACTTTCTCTGGAATTTCAGTAGCAATAAGCCTCCTCAGGATTATAATAATCTCCGTGTCATTCTAGTGGAGGTCTGAATGGTGCTCTCCCTTTTTGATATGTCCATCCTCCTTGGCTCTTCACGATCATTTTATGTGATACCAACATATACTGATGTCACTATTGTTAGGGGTAGGTGGGTGGATGGTGTTATTTTATCGAATAATGTTCTTTCTATAGTTTGTTCAATTTCTATTTCAACTTACCTGTCGTTGGTCGTTATTTCCTCATTTTGTGGGTTGCTTTACACAATTACGGATTTTCTTAATATTTCAGCTTATTATTATTATTATTATTATTATTATTATTATTATTATTATTATTATTATTATTATTATTATTATTATTATTATTATTATTATTATTATTATTATTATTATATTGTCACCTCTTCTTATGTTTATTACTATCATTTAATATTTTAATATTGTAAATCTTAATAATCATTTCTAAATTCTCAACTCGATTTCAAATAATCTTTATTAAATATCTAGTTTTGGTTTTCAGCATCTGATTATATGGCGGGTGAACGCAATGATATTTCTTCATCTTCTATGTATATTATCTTTGGTATTTCGTTTTTTATATTTAATTTAAATGTATACATACTCACTAAGTTTAGAGCTGTATTATGGATGCTACTTAATTTCTTAAAAAAACTTTTCATTATTAGTTAGTGCTAAGCCTACATTCAACAGAATATGTTTTATTATGGATTTGCTTGGATTTTCGGTGTACGTATTAGGTTGGCATTATGTTTTAGTTACAGCTCATATGTATTTTAAAATTTAAGTTGAAAGTAATAGCCTCATTTTTTCAATTCTTTTTTAAGTGTTCACCATTGATTTTGTTTGAGTCCTTTATTATAGCTTATCCATCGTCTCTATATAAGCCGATATCACTATTTTCAAATATACTTGTCCGAATGTACAGAATATACAAGTGATGATGCCACTGAAGAGTCCCAAGCCACCATCGCAAGATAACAGGAATCCCCCATTCCACTTTTATCTATTAATCAATTTTATTTATCATTATCCGTCTTCCACACTTCTTAATAATGTGGATGTCATCTTTAGATATTGTAGTGTATATCTGTGATTTCTAAGGTAATGTTGAAGTGTTCTGCAGGGATTTATGGAGAAAAATCTACACTACATGATTTGTCTACTACCTGTATTCAGTTCTGTCTATCTATCTATATGTTTTATATCCTTTTGTTGTACATGCTAGTGTTTAATCGGGAATGTTTCTTTCTCTCTCTCTTTCTCACTATATATATATATATATATATATATATATATATATATATATATATATATATATATATATATATATATATTTATTAGGATACTATCAAGATAAATATGTTATATTAGATCCTATCGTGATAAAATGATGCTCAGTATAGTGGATAGAGCATTATAATAGGAAATATTGAGATAATGAAAAGAATAAAAGTGGATAATTTACAAATTTATTAAATCATCAAGTGTTCAAGAAAAGAGTATAAAAAAATGACCATAGATTTTCAAGGAATTGCTTTTCTCCTCATAAGGGAAAACAAATAAAATTATAAATTATTGGTAAACATTAAATTAAAAATGTGCAACAAAAATCGTTTTATATGCCTGAAACAGAAAGTAAAACGGGTAGAAAGTCATTGTAACAATGTAGATATCGAAATCTAATTTAAATATGGTATTGTGTGGTGGAATGATTGAATAATGAAATGATTGAATCTAATATAATCTAGAGCCAGGAGTCTGTGAACAGTCTTTTTTTGAAACCTTCCTTTAACACTTTATGCATGTAAAAAGATTTTTTGTTGCAAATGTTCAATTTAATGCCTATCAATAATTTATAATTCTATTGGGGTTTCCCTTCTAAGGAGAAGATTAATTCTTTAAAAACCCATGATTTAAAAGTCAGTTAAATACAATCCTTGCTTTAACACTTGATGATTTAATGAATTTGTAAATTATCCATTTTAATTTTTTCTTCATTTCAATATTTCCTATATATATATATATATATATATATATATATATATATAGAGAGAGAGAGAGAGAGAGAGAGAGAGAGAGAGTATGAAGTTGACTACAGACAATTTACTTCTAAGATATTAAATGTTTAAATTAGAAAATAGTACGGATTACACACGCAAATGTATATATATACACACACACACACACATATACAGTCGCGTCCAAAACTAAGGGACAAAATTTTAAAACCTAATATTTGTTAGAAATAATAACCGTAAAAAGCTGAAATTTTGACAACCGGTAGTTGTTGTCATCCATAATAACATACTAAAATTTGAACCCTTTGTATAGAATAGAAAAAGAATTATAACAATTATTCATTTATTTCCAAATTTGGAATGTCCAAAAGTAAGGGACATAATTGAGAAAAACGGTGTAAATAGCATGCTACATTCAACTTTTTTTATTTCCTCTACTGAAGAACTCTTATTTAGTCATTTGTAAACGTTGCATCAGTCAACACCATGGCGAAACGTCAAAAACTTGATTACTCTGTGAGACAAGCTATTGTGAAGCTACACAAGGAAAAGCACACCATTAGAGAGATTTCAGAGAAAGTGAAACTTTCCAAGAGTGTTGTAGGCAGGATTGTTAAATCCTACAATGATACTGGCAAAATAGCTAGTGCTTTTAAAACCGGCAGACCCCGCAAAACTTCAGCAAGAGAAGATCGAATAATGCAGCGTATGTCATTAAAGGACCGTTTTAAGTCTTGCACAGAAATTAAAAGGGTTATGAATAGTACCTCATGTGTTAATGTGTCAAGACAGACTGTTTCTAGACGACTGCAAGAAATAGGGCTGTTTAACAGAACGCCAAGGAAGAAACCACTTGTTAGTTCGAAGAATAAGAAGAAGAGATTAGAGTTTGCAAACAGGTATGTAATTTGGACATATGAAAATTGGGCAAAAGTATTTTTCAGTGATGAAAGCAAGTTTAATCTATTTGGAAATGACGGAAAAAACTTTGTAAAGAGACGTATTGGTGAAAAATTAAGTACAAAGTGTACTAAGAAAACTGTCAAATTTGGGGGCGGAAACGTCATGGTATTTGGAATGTTTTCTAGCCAAGGTACAACGCCTCTTGTCCGATTACAAACTCGTGTAAACGCGCAGATGTATAAAAACATTGTTCAAGATCATATTGTGCCAATCATACATAATTCAGGATTCGATAGGGCAATGTTTATGCAAGATAATGCTCCATGTCACAAGGCAAAGGTGGTAATGAGTTACCTTAGCGAGCAAGATTTCGAAATTATGGATTGGCCACCGCAAAGTCCTGACTTAAATCCAATAGAAAATCTTTGGAAGATCTTAGGAGTGAAAGTTAGGGAAAAAAATCCCACTAACACGGAGGATTTGTGGGTGAAGCTTCAAGAAGAATGGTCTAAAATTAGTATCAAGGATTGTCAAGAACTGATCCATTCTTGTAGTCGAAGATGTGCAGCTGTCATTGAGAGCAAGGGCTCATTTACTAAATATTGATTACACATGTACTTTTATCGTTTTTTTTTGGCTGTTTACATTGTTTTTCTCAATTTTTTCCCTTACTTTTGGACATTCACAATTTGGAAATAAATGAATAATTGTTATAATTCTTTTTCTATTCTATACAAAGGGTTCAAATTTTAGTATGTTATTATGGATGACAACAACTACCGGTTGTCAAAATTTCAGCTTTTTACGGTTATTATTTCTAACAAATATTAGGTTTTAAAATTGTGTCCCTTAGTTTTGGACGCGACTGTATATATATATATATATATATATATATATATATATATATATATATATATACATATATATTTGTTAAACACACATATATATGCATATATATGTATGTGTTCAACAAATATATATATATTGGCTGAACACACCCACATATGCATGTATGTATTTATATATATATATATATATATATATATATATATATATATATATATATATATATATATATATAAATATTTGCCTTTAATTAGCAAAACTTGTGTGCGCGCTAGTTACTCTAATTAGGGGCAGATATTTTATTTCTTCTAGGCGTGAGCTTAGAATAAATGCTCTCGGTTAGAAAGAAACAGCAACAATCTTTACCCTCTGTCTCTGAAGGAATACAACAATATAGGTCTCATGATTTTAGAAAAAAATTTATATTAGTGGGTTTTGAAATCAAGATAACTTCAGTTGGTGTGCGAAATCAAATGAAATAAAGACACGCATGCGCGTACACATACCCTCTAATACATACATATATATATATATATACATATATATATGTATAATATATATGTATATGTATGTATAATATATATATATATATGTATGTATAATATATATATATACATATATATGTGTGTATAATATATATATGTATACTATATATATATATATATATATATATATATATATATATATATATATGTGTGTGTATATATATTCATGTGTCCAATATATATATGTATGTATAATATATATATATGTATAATATATATATATGTATGTATAATATATATACACACACACACATATATATATATATATATATATATATATATATATATATATATATATATGTATATACATACATATATATGTATTTATAGTATATATATATATATATATATATATATGTGTGTGTGTCTGTGTGTATTCATGCATGCGTTCGTGTAATAAAGCTATTTACAAATGTATTTTTATACTTCCGATATTCATGTGTTTTACGCACTGAAAATATTCGAACCATACACATGTATCGCTACGCGTACGAGATTCAGTTAAAGCACACACATATGTTCCAACGTGTGCGCTGACAAATGTAGCAATACAAAATCGATTAGGGAACTGAAACGCTAAGAAATAAGAAAATTGCAACATAAATTGTGCATTTTATTAAAATTAGTACACGAAAAGCCCATGAAAAAAAAAGAGTCAGCCTTATACAATAAAACCTGTTTTTTTTTCCATCCATAGAAATACACCTACACTACTATTCTACACTTGCTTTAAAAACCGAATACATTTGTACGTCAAGTTAGTAAGTGAAACATTTCGGCAGGTCACGAACTTCCAAGTGTAGCGCCGAACAATAAAATGTTACACATCCTAAGTGAGAGGATGTCATTGCTGGTCGAATGGAAAGAAAATACCGCGTTTGTGACAGTTCATGAACTAAAAGCACGTTAAGTGTCATGAGAAATCGCCAGTTCAACGGAGTAATGTTGGGGAAAAGGGGGCGAGCAGATCCCTAACCGTGGCCTGCTAAACTACCTGATTCGGGGAAAACTTTGCAGCCTAAATGACGTGTAAATGTTCGAACTCCAAAATTACTGGATAACAATCGTTTTTTTTACAGTTTCCCCCCTTTACACACACAGACACACACACACACATATATATATATATATATATATGATAATTTTATTTACACAGACATGTACAAAATCTGCGACACTGGCATGTCGATGTTATCGATCAACAGTTACTATAAACTGAGATCTCATCAGGCAGGGTTAGAATCCGATCTTAACCTCAGATCATATTTGGAGAGAATCATATCATATATAAAGCTCTATTTTGATATTGAGCACTTTTTATAAACCCGGTTAAAATTCTCTGGATTACCACCCTGTGGATATTTTTTACCTGGATTATTACCATTATTATATATATATATATATATATATATATATATATATATATATATATATATATATATATATATACTAGAAGAAAACCTGTTCCAAGACGGGTATAATTTATTCCCATTCAGTTTTGAACCACCTTTATGTTCTCTTACACAGATGAAAATCAAGACATGATGAATTTCTAGAATCCGTATTCTAATTTTGATAACAGCCCATTAAATTATTTTGATTTTCGAAAATATTTAATACTTAAGCTTTACAAAAATTAAATTCAGGGAATCTTTCTTCAATGGTAAATAATGAGTATGGATCAAATTTAATGCAAATCCGATATATTAGAGGTTGTACAGATATTCTTCCCCCTAATACCCATAAGATATTCAAATGAAACTGACATTTTGGAATATGTATCAATATTGATTTATGATGTCTAATTTCTATTGTTAAAATTAAACAAACATTGGAGGTATCTGAAGTTTCACAAATAGCTGCACTCCTTTTTATTCACTTTTCATAAAACTAAATTAAACTAAATATACTCCACATTTGGACTCTTGGCATCTAGCAGAAGCGCGCCAGAATTCATAATGATCGTTTAATTAGTTTATGAGAGAATCATGTACACACAAATATATAAATATACCTAACTTATATATATATATATATATATATATATATATATATATATATATATATATATATATATATATATATATATATATATATATATATATATAGTATGTCAAGTTATATTGAAAAGAAATCAATAAAGTGCTTGATCGGAGAAGAGTAGCAGCTAATACACATGATTTATTTGAAAACTATATGTTACATATTTCAGAATCGTACCGCGGTTTCATCGAGATGGGTTAACTTATTACATTTTAATAAGTCTATATTAAATGACTCGTCAGCGTACTGACATAAGGTCAACATACAATGAGAAATGGCGTTTATCGATAAAAAAAACTGGTGCATTACTGAAATGTCTCTTTGAAGCAAATATATATTGGTTGGGAATTAATTGAGTTTTATTTTATTTATAAGTTATAGTTTTGTGTTTTAAGAAGTTTTTAAAATTTTATTCTACAAAGTGCTTTATTTAATTATTTATTTAGTTTTGTATTTTTATTTAAATGGTTGTATTTAGAAGATTCTTTATAGATCGTAGGAGATTTTCGGTGTCTTGAAAAATGAAAAAAACAAACAAGGCAGGGCGTTTGAATTCACCGTTTTAAAAAGTTGTAATACTGAAGTCTCCTTTTGAAGGGGATACCGGGGTAAATTTTAGGTATCGAGTTTATTATTTATTTTACTTATAGTTTTGTGTGTTTAAAGGTTTTATTTTGTTTGGTGTTTTATTTACTTATTTATTTATTTGTAGTTTTGTATTTTAAAGATCGCCACGAAATAAACAAAAACAAAGAGAGATAGTGTCTGAATTTATCGTTTAAAACGGTGCATTGTTGACGTGTCCATTTTGAAGGAAGTACTGGGTCAGGGTTAATATAATATATGGGTCTTAATCGTAAGTTTTATTAAAAATAAATTTAATTATTTATGATAAATGTTGTCTGATTAACTGCTTCAAATTTGTGTTTATTTTTAGGAATAACTGAGTGGCATAATTTATTGATAAGGCTCTGGGTGGGATTCATTAACATTCTTATTTATTTCTTATTTTTCGTTTGTTTATTATTTATAGTTTTCTATTTTTCCAAAATTATTTTAATAAAATCATTTTATAATATTTTTATATATATATGAGGGATCTGTATTTGAGTGGTTTAATTGTTATGTAATGGCTGGATGTTGACGGAGGGTATATTTTGTCAGTTAAAGGGTTTATCTAAGGGATATCTAGTGTTTTAACTATCATTGTCATATGCATTCGTGTTGGGTTAATGTATTTAGTTACTTCTTTTGGCTTTATCTAATAAGGTTTATGAATCTATTATAGGGTCTGTGTGAGACGGAGGAGGTTTAAGTCTTAAGTATCTATAATTCCTTTAATTCTGTGGGGTTTGATAGTTATATTTCTAGGTGTTTAATTAGGGGGGTTCATGTATTTACCATGTTAGAAATGTTAAAAAGAGATGGGGTATCTACTGATTAATGTTATAATTGTGGTGGATGAGGTTAAGGGGGATATGGGTTTAGACTGTATTGGGGTGATGTACTTGTGGTTGTGGTATGTGCAATATATCCGGGGTGGTATGTTGTATATAAAAATTAAATATAATTTTGGAAAGGTCTTGGGGAGGGTGGCTATGTTATATATGATATGGTCGATCGAGGAAAATAATTTTGTCCTGTTTAAATATGCCGATGTAGCGTATTTATTAAAATGTGTTATTTTTCTACGATATCTGAAAATCTAGATTTAAAGAAGAGGTAATATTGAATGGTATGGCATGCTGTAAAAAAGAAGACAACACGAAGCTAGGAACAAGTAACCCCGTTTGCCTCATTAGAGAACATATCAGCTTAAATAGTCGTTATAAACGAAAATTTGTTACCTATTATCATGATAGTAAAATAAGTGTAAGAAAAGAATTGGCTATTATGTGATTAGCAATATAAAAAGGTTTACATTATAACTAATATGGATACACCACTGATGAATTTTATATTTTATTAACGACGTAGTCGCATTTTAAAATTTTTTTCGCTCATAATTGAAATATGTTTTCAATATTACCAGTTGTCTAGGCGGGAATACATATTTTAAAAACTAAACTGTACCGAAGTACGTTATTATAGTGCCAATAACATGATTCAACAATGACAAATTAAACTTTGCTAGTCAGAATCAAAGTTTGATATGTCAGCTTAAATGCTATTTAAGTATAACTTTTAAAATCTGAAAAGATAACTTCATAGATTAGTGCTTTCCACTCTTTAAAAAAATCTGATTATCATAAATGTACGCGGCGTGTTTGGTGCAGACAAAAACACAGCCGTTCGAATACATTTGAAGTTAAATTCGAATTTATGGACCATACAGGGAATAAGGCCCCGCAAATTGGAAAGATGAAAAGAGACGAAATTCGGTCTACACCGCTTAACCTTACCGGTTTTTGTAAACAAACAAATAATAACGCTTGGATTTGCGTCAAAAGCGCGCTTTTTAATATAGGGAAAGATTTATTTTAATAAATATTTATTAAATATTTAATTTTTTTTATGTAGGATGCGTTTTTTATTCACAAAACTTTTTTAATAAGCAAACGAAACATTGCAGAATTCTCGTTCTAAAATGTTTTCGTGTCACTATTTACTTGCCTCCCTGCGAAGGCAGAATGCATAATAAAATAAAATAAAATCTTATAGGGTGTGTTTTTTTCGTTTTACAACAAAGAAAATTCTATTTTTCGTGTTGTGTATTTTAAGAAAAGGGGGGTATATTAAATATTTGTTTTTTTCATGTAGGGTGCGTTTTTTTATTTACAAAACTAAAAAGTTTTGTAAATAAAAAAACGCACCCTACATGAAAAAAAATAAACGAGATATATACATTTAAAAAAAAATGGCGGACTTAAGGAATCTTCCGTTTTGCCTCCCCATGAGAACGGAGTTAGATTTAAAACATAAGTTTCTAAACTGAGGCAATTTAAAATTGTGTCCCAATCCAAAGTGCTCCATTTTTAGGGGAACTGGATTTTACCTACATTAAACACTGATCTTTGTGTTTATTTAAACGTATTGCAAAAATAAAAACAGAAAATACGCACCCAATAAGATTTATTTTATTTTATCATCCATTCTGCCTTCGTAGGGAGGCAAGTAAATAGTGACACGAAAACATTTTAGAACGAGAATTCTGCAATGTTTCGTTTGATTATCAAAAAATGTTTTCGAATGATTAGTTTTCTTAACGTAACCCGTGTTCATCTAAATTTCGATAACTGGACAATATGAAACACACATAAAGAACACGGCGAGCGTTTAGCCTGTGACTGATAGAATGTAGATACGCCATTAAAATAGGCGGCCCATTTTAATATTAAAACTAGCATCGAGATTCACTACTAACAACCCGTTATTTTATTATGTGCTTGCCGTAGTTAAACTTATAGAGTATCAACAATTAGTTTTCATTTCGGGAGAACTAGATTAGTTCGTTAATATATATATATATATATATATATATATATATATATATATATATATATATATATATATATATATAACGGATATTTTTGTGAACAATAGAAAACAATTTTACAAGATATTTCGGACTATTTTATATCTTTGTTCGCACTAATTTGAATGAAAACAAAAATTATTGTCCAAATTGTATTTTTGAAACGATGTGTTTTGATTGGTTGATTCAAAATAATTGTCGTTCTTCTTTCTAATTACCAAGTTTTAACAACAAAAACAAAACAAAACAAAAATACAAACAAGCAAAAAAACAAACAATATTTACCAGCACTCCAAAAAGTTACTGAATTTAATAATAAAACTCACTACCTGCTTAAATCCATTGTATATACAGTTTCACACGTAAAATCCGTAAAGTACTATATACAAATTGAGGAATAGAAAAAAGTGGTGGCCATAGCGTTCGATCGAGAAAAAACGGCAGAGACGAGAAGCGCTTCATTAATCTTCGATTGAGAAAAGCCACAGACACGAGAAGCGTTTTATTTATCTAAAAGCATTGTTAGGGTAAGACGATTCTGAGAAAGACAAAAACAATTAAAAGTTAAGAAAATGAAATTTAAGAAAAAGACTTGCAGGTTACACATTTTGTTAGATAGATTCTAAAGTCAAATGTACATATGGAAAATATTAATATTGATTAATTAACATTTGATAAACAAACAAATTGAGATAAAACCTATTTCTTTACATTCGGGAACAAGTGCCCGTAACACATAGAGAGAACCACAAATATAGAGATGAACAGCGAAAGCATAGAAAAATGCGCCCGATTGTGCTCAGGCGGTTAACGTTGAGACAGATTAATGTCGTTTGAGAATCTCAGTCGGGTCGTTGATATATCCGTACGGATATTCTATGATGGAGAACATGCAGACAACGCGGTAATGTTGACAGTCAATGATGGGGAGCAAATAATTTGTAAATCAAACATGCAGTACATGAAGAAGTATATTATATGAATATGAGGAAATCAAAATAACATGCACCACGCTCTCACACACACACACACACACACACACACATATATATATATATATATATATATATATATATATATATATATATATATATATATATGTTTTGAGGTCGAAATGTATATCTAGTCTATTTCAACCTCAAAACTTATTCATGCTCTGTTTAAACGGACATAGAGCTCTCTGATTCGAATTCCTATCGAAACTATTCGAACCTGCACACTATATATATATATATATATATAATTCCCGAAACAGTTTTTCATGGTAAACAACTGATGATCACTTAAATAATGTTAGAAGCAAACTAATATAATAACTGTAAAATCTAAATTGACTTACATGAGTGATTTTCCACTGAACGACTTGGGACTTAAGGGTTTTTTTTGTAATAGTTGAGAAACTTCCGAGACATATATATATATATATATATATATATATATATATATATATATATATATATATATATATATATATATATATATATATATATATACATTATATATATATATATAATGTATAACGCCATTTTTGATTGACGCTTTTGTTTGCTTATGTAATATAGTTATTAAATTAGCCGGTTAATTATTCTATAGCGCTGGAAATAGTATAGAAACTATAGAACGAGGAGAATGAGGTTCGTACAGGATTCGAACCTGTGCTTAGAAATAGGAGTTTCTTTTGCAACTTGTCCAACTTTAAATCGAATTTGTACAAACAACTCAAACCTCACACTTTTTAGACTTTGTATACGTTTTGTTTATTGACATTATTAAAACGTGTTTTCTCGATATGTACGATCATACGGTGAAATTGAAGTAAAGAGAGGAATATATTTCGGAAATATTTCATGCAAACCTCGGCTTTTGAGTTGTCACTCGTGTTTACCTTATAAAATTAAACGGTTCAGTTTTCTACGAGACTTGAAAAATACGATTTCGACAATGAAAAAAATCAGACCCCACCCCCCCCCCTGTTTTTCGTAGACACAGGTTCTAATCCGTTACGCGTCTATTTTTTCTCTGTGTGAATGCTCTGTTTTAATCGTTTCATTTAATATACTTATTACTAACGCAAGCATGTCGGTAACATAGAGATAAGATTCTTGACTGCTGATAATAATTCCAAGTGATCTGGCCATAAGGTTTCGAATCTCAATGAAACAGATGTCTGTAAATGACTATGCGCATATGTCTGCATGAATTTATACTAATAACTGAATACACACAGTTATATAAATACAGTTTATATGTATTTATATATAGTTAACATTGGAATTTAGTTCTAAAGTGAGAGCTACAGCTTACAATTTTGTTGAATTACCATATTCTTATTCGCTCCCGATTTGAACAATTACTACCACTTAGTAACGTTCTTCGCTACAGTGTATTTTAAAAATTATATAGTCCCGCTCGGACAACTGATAATATGGAAATGTTTTAAAATTACGATCGAAAAATCAAAATCAAAACAGGGAATCACTCATATTTTTTAATTTAAAATATAAAAAAGTTGTCTCGCTTACAACTAAAATGTTATTTATTTTTCTGTATAAGTTTAAAAATACGTGTAAACAAATAAAAATTAAACATAAAATAATTTCACTGCATCCCGGACAATGCTGGGGTACAGCTCGTTAGAAATAATAAAGATGAGTTCTTTTATTTGTGCCAGGAATTAAAATAATGGCTTTTGACATTTCTGCTTTTATCATTTTTTTAACAATTTCATTTAACACATATACCAGGACCGGCGGGACAGTTATAAAAGTGGGAGGGCTCTTCTAAAAAGTGTGTGTGTGTATGTGGGGGGGGGGGGGGTCCCGGTTAAACACATGCATATATAACTTCATTATTGATGACCGTAAAGTGGGGAGGGGGCAAGTCAAATGTATACTTCTATATTTTTTGTGATTAATTTCACGACCAACGAACCCTCACTTTGGATGTGAATACCTCAATCTCTCAGAATGGAACCTGTCAAAAATTCGGATGTCTGGATTACCTTCAACCGATCACTCTACACTTGCTTAATGCTTTGAATCCTCGGATTTGATTAAACGACAATTTCTATGCTTCTTTAATGGCGATGATTTTCTTTGCATATTTTAAACCTTTTTGAATTGTTTGTAGTTTCATGTCTTTTATATTTTTATATTTTCAAATGTTTTGCACCACAGTAAATTTTACTGACTTATGATAATAAGAGCATATCTTTGAAAATCCATAGATTAAAGAAAAGGAAAAGTTTTTTTTTTATATATTAACCTTGTTTGAACAATTGATGAGTTAATAAGTATTGCATTCTATCCAAGTTTTATTCTTATCACGTATCTTCTTATACTATTGTTCTATCTCGTATATCGAGCATTGACTATTCAAGATAGGATATAATTTAGAGATATATTCTTTATCCTTATTTTCATATTTCACACACACACACATTCATCTGTTATTTATTTACATATATATATGTATAAAATATTTCTTTAAGAAAATATTTTCATAAAAACAGAGTTCTCGATTGCAAATACAAGAGTTAAGGTATATTTATTATGATAAAATAATACAATCAGATGCCCAGAACAGAAATATATTATACGCGTTCATCAGTCTGTCATGAAGCACATGGCAATAAAAGCAAAATGGCTATAAGTAGCACAGCATGCTATTTTTTTAAAATGGTAGACGTCTATAATGCAGTATTCTCTAGCGAGTAGTCTGGGTCTTAGGACAAATCAATAAAAAGGATGCTTGTAGCGCACTTAGTAAAGTTTAAATGCTTCCATACGCATGACATTACGTTTGACTTTGTGTTGTTGCCTTGAGAAATACAGGCGTATCGTATGGTAACCAAGTCCTGTTCATCTGTTATTGATTTGTGAGCCGCCTTGCCAGTCCAACAAATGGGAAACGTTCCCACGTTTTCTATTTGTTAGATACCGTAATTCTGAGAGTGTCTACATACAAGGTACACACATCCGGTCACAAGAATGTGTGTGCATTAAATCATAAGGCATACCGCCGTTTTATTCATACCATAATGGGTAACATCGCCCTCACAAAACTGATACAAGTCACTCTACATTTAGAGGAATGTGCGTATCTACTCCTCCCCCCCCACGAGGTCTGTCGTAGGCTCTGGCTTTGGTGATTTATTTGACCCCTCGACCAAAGCGAACTAACAGATCCTGGTACTTACCGGACTTACGTGAAGTATGAGGTAAGGCGAGGAATAAGTGGGAATTATGTGTGGGGTTCCTAATATTGTCCAATAACTTTAATTTGTGTTTTGTAATAAAAAGTCTCTTCTTGTTACATTTTTGGCAGACTAAACTTGAATAATTGTGTCAATAATTGACCCCCACAAAAAACTATCAAAGTTCTCATCATTTTCTGCATCTAGCAGAAAGGATGAGTTATTTATGTTCAGTTATTAACAACATTAACATTTAAGTCACCCCTTTTTAAAAATACCGCATATTTCAAAGTGTCAGACTTTGGATGTGATTATCTCCACAATTTAAAAATGGCATTTTGTTCCCGTTTGATTCGATACGCCTTATATATATATATATATATATATATATATATATATATATATATATATATATATATATATATATAAATTCTTTGTAGAATGGTAGGAAAAATCCCAGCAGAGTGCTCGATTAATTAAGAATCAAAGTTAAAAATTAAGAGCATAATATTTATTTATTCTGGTACAGAAAAATTAGTACAACATTCGTACCGTCGGTTTCAAGCACGGAAGGTCTTACCCATCCGGCTCTCTTCAGCTTCTGTTCAAACAGAAGCTGAAGAGAGCCGGATGGGTAAGACCTTCCGTGCTTGAAACCGACGGTACGAATGTTGTACTAATTTTTCTGTACCAGAATAAATAAATATATATATATATATATATATATATATATATATATATACCGTATTTCTTAATTGGGAGAGTTTCCCAGCAGAGTGCTCAATTATTAATGCAAAAGTAAAATTAACTAAATAATTAATAAGAGCATGATATATATTAATATTAAATAAAGTGTTACAACAACATCCGGACCAAGGTTTAAGATCCGAGAAAATCGGACCTTCATCAGCGGAGTCGTATAGCTTAATGAGTGAGAACAACCGCCAGGAATTTCAAAATATTGATGAAGGTCCGATTTTCTCGGATCTGAAACCTTGGTCCGGATGTTGTTGTAACACTTTATTTAATATATATATATATATATATATATATATATATATATATATATATATATATATATATAGTAACCCACAGACAAGTGTTTCATCGTTTCACGACTAATCAGAGTGGTTAGGATATCAACTCCAGAATTTTGTCTGATATTCTGATTATTTTCTATATGGAATTTTAATGCCGTTTGGATTTTATTTATTTCATGGATTTATCATGTTGGCAACAACTATTTGGACAATTCCAAATGTGCTGTTAATGATTGATTCTATCGTGGCTTATGTATTCTTTTACAGAATTATTTTCTTTCTTCGTGTATTAATGACTGTTTTTACTCTTAAGAGTTTCCTTATTGTTTATGGTGATATTTTTTATTTAATGGATTCACCAGCTACGAATTGTTCCAGACTTATATTATTGTGTAATAGCAACTTTATCACTTCCGAATGATTTGACTCGTTGTTATTTAATAGTTAAATATACCATCATCAGATATAATTTGTTTTCCTACAATTTTCAGGTTTTACGTATTATTTATTTTCAAAATTATTTATTTTCAAAATTATTTATTTCGAAATTATTTATTTTCAAAATTATTTATTTTCAAAATTATTTATTTTCAAAATTATTTATTTTCAAAATTATTTATTTTCAAAATTATTTATTTTCAAAATTATTTATTTCGAAAACCGCATTTTGAAGGTTGATGATGAAAAACGATCTTAAGAGTCCCTTGTTTATCCACCTCATCACGAGGAAGAAAAGCACATTAAAGAACTAAATTGATTTGATGATAAAACTTACACTTACTTAGAAAGCGTTCATATCTATTATGTATCTTTTAAAGACGACGTGTAATATTCATATGAAATATTTTTTTAAAAATGAAATAGCTTATGGATTTTGTGAATGAACACAAATATATAGCATGCGTTTTGGAATACTGCATACACCCATTCGCAGGTATGTACAGAGCGTATATGAAAAGTGTATTTGAACAAAAGCGTAAAGATATACGTACACATATTATCTATATATGTATATAATATAACGATGCGTATATTAAAAGGTAAAAAGCAACCCACGCATATATATGTATATAATATAACGATATACGTACACATATTATCTATATATGTATATAATATAACGATGCGTATATTAAAAGGTAAAAAGCAACCCACGCATTTTTAACATTCATATCTATCGATGGAAATTAATTTTGATACAAGCTCACAAATTTCACGTATGCGACTCACATGCATGCATATTATTCAATTTTAGGAGTATATTTATAGATGCATATATTTCTATATATACACATATAATCATACACCCCCCCACACACACACCCACACACACATATATATATATATATATATATATATATATATATTGATTCTATGCATATATGTAACGAAATATGTATGTATATGCACATCAACAAAATATAATAAATATAATATTGAATTATTAGTACGATCTTAATAAATACCCTGCCAAAAAGATATTAAAAGAGGTGTCACAAAGACGAATGACAAAGTTAATTAAAGTATAGCAAAAAGTATTATTTGTGTACGCTTGAAGGAAATGTCTTATTTTCTAAACGAACTAAGTCTAAGTTATTAAATCCTAAATCCATTTCCAGTTATTCCACCAAAACCTAAAAGTCAAACGACCAAAATCAAGTGAACCCACTTCCTCGTTTAAGTTTAACGCTCGACTTCGCGAGAAGTACACATTGAACACTTTATCGGATAGTTTCCATAGACGACAATGAATGAATAGAACACAAATTGTGCGCATTTGACGTATTTTGTAAGGCACTGTCATTTTGTGCTACAGTCACATCAAAGATAACATTTAGCGACGATCCAAAAGGCCGTTTCGAATGCTGAATCTAATTCAAATAAAATAGAGTATTTACATTGATTATGATATTCGTAATGCCAAGAACAACAATGCATCAGCACATCGTTTTCATTAAAAGAACCGCTTTTTATAGTCTTCAGTGCTAATGATAGTTTAGGTTGGATCTAGTTTACTGTAAAGTGTGCCAAAGTGAAAATACTTATATACATTTAAACTTTATAAATACCCCGTTTAAATTGGCTATTGCAGTGCAATATTACAATTCATTAATAATAACGAGGAGAGATAAAGGAACAATAATTGTAAGCATAAGTGAGTAGGAACTTCAATACATTAGGAATTGTGCAAACAACTTTTTCAGAGAGTGCATAACTGGTCAAATGGATACCGAACGCTGGAATTGTTTATATCATCGAATTTATATCGTGGTCATAAGTGCTCTTATATTATCGGTTCAAGTAAGAACCTGTAATTTCTTTCGAATACAAATCAATTTTGATACATTCATCGTATACAATGGATCTTTTACATTACGTTTTGACCTTAAATCACTGTTCAATGGGTTGATTTTCCGTAAAAAACACAAAGTAAAAATGTCTTATCTCAGATTATAATGAGAGTTAAACTATAAATTTTTAAGAAAAGTTGTGCAAATTTAAATAATTTAAGAACTTCACAAGGGGGCTTTTCACGAGAAACGTACAAATTCCCAAAGCCCATAACTTTGACTTAGTAATCTCTATTTTCACACAAGTTTGACTAGAGCAATTGATTTTTCAATTGCCGTGAAGTATTTTCGTTTATGACCACTTCTCAATTCTTAAAGATTATCATTGGAACATATATTTTTAAAAAAAATCGAGATGACTTAACACATTTCAGCTATCCTGCTTTCTTTACTTCCGGTTCTACATAATCAAATAGCAACAAATTGCTGCTTATTACTTGACTTATCTGATTTTACAGCCCAAAATGTTCAACTGTTTTGTTTTTTCTTAAAAAAAATCTTTTTGTTGCTTTTTTGATTTTTGTTTATATTTAATGCTATTTCTTACTATTTTTAATTGTATTTTTACTCACGTAGTACTTCGGTCTTTCCTTGGTAAATATTGTGGCTTGGTAAACAATAATTTTGGTTAGGCATTTATTTTGTAGTGGACAAAGTGTACGATTTATGCAGTTACATCTTTTCTCTGCATTGCTAACTTTTTCATTTCTACTCGGGTGATTACTATTAGGGTTTTGTTTATTTATATTTGTAGTGTTTATATTTTTGTTCTTCTAAGTGTTATTTTTGCTATATTTGTCACTTTTTAATGTAATTTGTTATTTTTCTTCCTCTCTGCTGTTCTCTTTTAGTATTTTGCTATTGTGTGCCTTCATTATAATTTCTAGGTTTTCGCAGCAGTTGTAGGATAGTTTTAGGTTATTTTTATTGAATATTTCATGCAGGAGATTGGTTACGGGGAAGTGTTTTTCAATCAGATTTAGGAATTTCTTGCCCAGTTTAGTTTTTAGCATCTGGTTATAGGGCGGTGTATACCAGATTATAAATATTTTTTATAAATATTTTTTTCTATATTTGATTTTATTATAATTATTGGTGTCATGTTTCTTATATTTTATTTCGATATTATGGTAACCACTATTTTTTAGAGTTGTATTGTAAATGTTGCTTGATTTTTAAAAACATTTTCGTTGCTATAATTATTGATAAGTCTACGTTCGATAGAATTCGGAATATGTTTTAAAATTGACGGGGGGGGGGGGTAATTAGACTTTTATACGTGTATTGGATTGGCGTTATCTTTTAGGTATGGTTCGTAAATATTTTTATTTAACTTTAACGTGACATCTAGAAAGTGAGTTGCTTTCATGTCCATTTTTCAATCTTTTTCTTCATTTTCACAATTTGTTTGGAATTTTAACTGTTATTATTTATCGATAACATAAAAGTCAAGGGAGAAAACTTCAGGAAAATTATGCATATGGAAATGAAAGAACCAGGCCTAATAGTAGAAGTACTGGCTAACATAAAAACAACTCATTTCTAGATGCCACGTTAAACTTAAATAAAAATACTGGGATCGAACCATAAACCTCTCGGTCTTGAATCTACGCTGCTAACGTGTCGGCCACAAACGCGAGTAAAACACCAAGAAAAATAGGTCAGGTAAACGAAGCCAACCGGTAGCTGGCATGCGTTTTATTTTACGATCAGCCATAAGGCGGCCAAATCTGGGGTCCACCAGTCGCACGTTTTGGGCATTTCTATACCAAGAAATCGATGTTTTTTCTTTCCAATTCTTGGATATTATGCGTGTAAAAGTGTAAGATTCACGAAATGCAAACTTTATGCTTCTGTCGTACATGGACCTAATTCGGAAGTTGAATCGCTGCAAAAATTGTAGCCGCCATGTAGAATGATGAATTACGGCAAGAGACTATATTCGTTAATTGCATTCTCTAAAAACCGAAATGAGTATACATGTATACGTAATAGGTAGAAATAACGTAATCCGATATTCTCGAAAATCAATGGAAATAGCGGGAACATACATTAAATGTGTGCGTAATGTTTTGTATTATGTAGAAAAGTAATAGCAGACAAATAGTAAATACACACGGACACTTTTTGAAAAGTAGACGTTGTTTATTACTTTCCGGTGTCAGTTGTAAAGTATTAGCGGGAAAAGTTTTTGCTACCACCTATTTGAATTAGGTTTTGAAGAGAGTCGAATATGGTGGGTCAAAAGTAATATTTAGTCTTAATTAATTGTCTCCCTTTGGAAAGATTAAGAGATTGAACTGTTTAAGGACTGTCTAAAAACACTCGATTTATCAAAGGAATTATTTTTTCTAGAATATACATATAGAACATCACTTAGTGATCTGAATTAAAACACTTGGTTATGCAATTTTCGCCTGCTAATCTGTCGATGGAAATCTTCAAAACCAGCAATATCTAACTGATATCGTAGATCCACAGAAACCGCCAGGGTAGAAAAATATACACACGAGAGCTCACATTTCGCATCTTTCCATGCACATATCCGTGTTTTCCTTTTTTAGTTCATATATCCCCATCAGGCAGTGAGACGAATGTGTCAGTGCTTCCTAATATCTACACCGTTTCTGATGGTGTAGATGAGTATCAGGGTTAATACTTTGATAATGTCGAATAATCTTTATGGAAATGAAAAAGTCTTTAATGTCGGCATGTTTTACGAGATTGGAAAGGTTTATATCAGTTGACATTCTGAGATATAATTATGGATCCTTGCATAAAACGTACAAATGTGTGATACCTTATGTTATCATATACCAAAAGTAAAAAAAAATATCTACTGTATTTACTTACAAAAGTAGTTACTAAAAATAATACATTAATAAAATTTATTACGTACTTTCTAGGTGCGTTGATCTGACTCTAAAATGTTATTAAGTTTTACCCTAATCTACTTGATCTGAATTTAAACACTTTTAAATTGGTTAATTTCATTAATAACTTTATTATTCTGAGATATAATTATGGATCCTTGCATAAAACGTACAAATGTGTGATATCTTATGTTATCATATACCAAAAGTAAAAAAAAAATCTACTGTTTTTACTTACAAAAGTAGTTACTAAAAATAATACATTAATAAAATTTATTACGTACTTTCTCGGCGCGTTGATCTGACTCTAAAATGTTATTAGGTTTTACCCTAACCTACTTGATCTGAATTTAAACACTTTTAAATTGGTTAATTTCATTAATAACTTTATTATGTTCTTGTTCTGACTTTACAAACGTAATCTGATACTTTCAAACTCTATAACTTTTTATAACTTGTTACTAAAAGCAAATACAATTAGATTAGTATCGTTATGGAAAACATTTGTAAGAATAATAACTTTTGTTTTAAATGTTTAAGAAATATTGTCTTTAATTATATAAGCAATTTTTAATTTGGATATAGTTGCATTCGAATTATAAAACCATAAACACAAGACAAGAATTTACGAATTCAAATCCAATGACAAGCAAATATATTTACAAAGAATGAAGATTATCTTTCGTTGAGTTTTTGAGCTTTCTAAAAAGGGATATCCTTTGATGAAAAATGTTTAACAGCTTGAGATGAGCATTATTTTTCTTTCAGATAAAAAGACCGAAAGAAAATTATTATAATTGAAAACGATACTTGTATAATTACATACGTGCATTTTTACTGTTCAAAAAAAAAAAAAAAAAAAAAAAAAAATATATATATATATATATATATATATATATATATATATATATAAGTGCGTGCAGTTTAAAAGTTATATATACATATATACAATACCAACAGAATACCCGTCCCATGACGGGTATTTTGCCAGTTTAATAATATAATATGTCACCGAATAGAACAATTTTTCACCACGTTTATGTTCCCTGATAAAGTTTAAAATCACAATATGCATGCTACTAAACTTTCTGTCTAGAATCCTTATTTAAAATTTAATGGAAATTCTTTAAATGACTAAATTCTACAAATAAATCTAAAATTTGAGCTTTAGAAAAAAATGATAATCAGATAATCTTACTTAATTTGTGTCGAATAAATATGGTTAAAACTTTAGGCAAATCTAAGCTATTTTAATTTTCAAATGGGAGATTGTGCCCATAGTATCCACCTATCAACTCTTTGAATCACTCTAAATAAACTGAAATTTTGGGAATATTTCTGAATTGGTTTACGTATTGTTAGAATTTCATAAAAACTGTAAGGATCATAATTGTCAGCCATTTACATGAAACTTACTTAAACTAAATATAGCCAACATTACCCACCCTTATTCATTGCAGTTCTAAAATTCATAGTAATCGGTTAATTATTTTCGGAGTTTATCCCGCATAAACATATTGTAATGACTTTAGGCAGTCTTAGATACCTGGCTCAAAGAAACAAAACCCTTTTTGAACAAAACCCGTTAACGCCGTGTTTCTAAAACCTTCCTCTTCTGCAAATGAAGACATATTTTTTTTTACTTTAAATCGCAATCACTCAATAATAAAATCTTATTTAGGTTCATGATGATGATCGATATCAGTTTGAGAATAACTGGAACACTATAGCAAAAAAAAACAACAACAAAAAACGCTTGTCTAGTGCGAGATTCGAACCCTGAAAGACGGAATAAAAGTGAAATAAAGTCGAACGCTTATCAACTCGGCTACTGAAAAAAATTATAGCTTTTATGAGTTCGATTTAGGAATCTCTTCGCATAGATCTAAAATAGATCGATTTTTTAAAATAAAGAAAACAATATAAAGAAAAATAAATGTAAAATAACAGAATTGTTGGTACTTCTATCGATCCTAGCCCAATTTCCGTGAGCATTAGGCCATGCTACGTAAACGCCCGAGAGATGACGAGCCGAATGGTAGCAGCCGACAATTTCGATACGTTGCTGCGTCCTAAGATTTTTAGTTATATTTTCAAGAAATTTTTTAAAGAAACAACAAATAAAAAAAAATAGCAAAACATAGAGAAATTACTGTTATCAAATAAATACATTTTCTATTTTATTTTACATAAACAAAAAATACGAGAAAAACAACTGGTAAGAAAAAAGATTGTGTATCTATATTTAAAATATATATTTTTTACGTTTTAATGTTTTCTTTTGCGCTGAGCACAGCGGACGACGACGGACAGACAGAAAAGGAGGGGTTCGTCGAGGAAGTGGAAGGAAGCTGGTCAACCGGGTAGGCTTCTGCTATCTGCGCTAATATGGAGACGAATGGGTTTTTTTAAAACTTTTGTCTCCACATGAATTCGCGCAGATAGTTGTCTACTAGTTCCCTGCTGGTGCCACATTCTTTCTAATTCTTTTGTTTGGCTTCCTTCTACATTCTCTCGACATGGTTGGTTGTCGTCCTCGTTACTGGGTCCACGAATTGTCGACTATGATTCACGGTCATGTGCTTGTACCCCTCCTCTCCTAACTTGCCGTACACCTTCCAAAAAATCCGATATTACCTTGGTCCCAGGCAAGACGAACTTCTTTACAAGTGGAAGGAGGGTTTCGGCGTTCGTGTTCGCCACCGCCACAAGGAACCCCTCTTTCTCTGTGGAGTCGTATTCCCCGAAGACCCAGAGCGATTAAACAACCCTGCCGACGTTGTTTTTTCTTTCTCAACGGTATGCCCTGGACCTCCGATCCGACGCGGATATCGTTCGAAATGGTCGACACAGACCTCCCTTAAAATATTCCTCCAGTCGGTCTGCGTGTTCGGCGATACGACGCCGTATTCTGTGGGTAGATTTTTAGAGGTTGCCATTTCCTGGGACCACAGGTAGATACATTTCAATATTGTTACGAGTTCCATTCTGGATCGCGAAAAAAGTGTCGTTTCGACAGTCAGTATTAGTACACTTCCACGAAAGGCCGTCCCTGGTAGCTTTCCTTTCAACCAAGCGCCACATGTAGTGGCATTTAGGACATGTTTTCTTTTTGGCCACCAACTTTCTTTCTTGACAAAAAGAAATTGCTCCTTCTCGCGAGTTTACTGTGGTACACAGCTCTTCGTAATTCATTATTTAAAAAAAAAATTCCGTTTTAAAAAAAATGTTTCTTGAAAAAATTTGTTTGCACTGGTTTTCGAACAGCTGTCTACGTCTTCAATCGATCTGAATAATGCTTTGTAAAAACTTATCGGCTGCTCGCTGATTGGCTAATTGCTCGGTATCTCGTCACTATTCGGCTCGTCATCTCTCAGGCGTTTATGTAGCATGACCGAACGCTTCCGACGCGAAGCTCACGAATGTTTTTCTTAAAGTAAACAATACGTTGTTCGGTCGGCTAAAAGGAAACGCTAAAAATGCCGGGACATTTTTCCGAATGTTATTTTTTACGTATTTTCAATATTTGTTGTTTTTTATTAGTTTTAAAAAGGTGAAAACAAATCTGACATCGATGAGGACATAGGATTAGAGGTAGTGACTCCAAATCTGCGGTTGTTTGGCTCTTAGATCAACCACTTAACTGTAATTCCGCGACACACATACACACATACCGAAACTTTGCTTTATATAATCTTCATACACATTTTGTGGACACTTGCTACTCAACATTCATCGATTTTCTTTGAACGTCAGAAAGACTTCTTTCACTCATATTGTTGTTCTCAATAGCAACCCAGTTCACATCCACCTATTATATTTTATATATTCTATCAAATAAATTAAATACGAATTAATTTCCATTTAACATTTTATATCCTCGTTTTCTCAATCACCTGATGTCAGTATCATCTTACTGAGTCATAACATAAGAGACATTTTTATATAACGAAGTTCAGTAGTATATATATATATATATATATATATATATATATATATATATATATATATATATATATATATATATATATATATATATATATATATATATACTGTTGAACCTATATATAAATAAATAAATATATGCGAAAGTTTTAAAAAAATCTATGATACAACAGGTATCTATCTCTCTTCATCTGCAGGAAGATTTGGCGCAAGGCGGGAAGATGTTGATCGTGGACTAGCGCCCTAAAGATAGTGCACTTTGACCCCGCATAAAATTCCTGAGCAGCACTATCGGCATTCTCCAGTAGAGGCGCTTTATGCGATTGGCCATAAACAAACTCCCTCTCAAAGAGAAAAGGTAAATCATGGGAGGGTAGAGCCCCTAGGACTTCCCAGAACAAATTGGGGGAAGGGGGGAGAATAGTGTAGTATATATTCGTCACGATACATGCTTCCAGACGTAACCTCCTCTTTGGAGGTAGCAGTATAGTATATGTTTGCAGAAGTCATTTCGAACTCCTGTACATAATTCTAACAATATTGTAAAATGAAAGTAAAGTTATCTCGCACCCCTATACAAAACACTTCCACGAAACGGGCAGTACCCGACTAAGTGAAGATTATAAAAATAAGTGGATGGGTCTATCATGATTTTATTTCTCTTCCACAAAACGATTTAGCCTGGAGAGAGTTTTGATAGATTCTATTATCACGTACAATATGATAAGATATTTCATTTTAATGATTATACACACACACACACACACACACACATATATATATATATATATATATATATATATATATATATATATATATATATATATATCTTATTATAATAAATAATATATCTCTGTCTATAACCGAAAGATTTTGTATATTAATTATGGGTAACACTATACAGTGAAAATTCGATTCGTCATTCATTCCGGCGGTTTTAGAAGGTATAGAAAATCTAATCCGTTAGGATGTACTTACAGAATCATTTTCTATCAGCAATAATGGGGAAGTGATCGTGGGGAATGCACTGACTGTCTCCCAAAACTGTGGGTATGAGTAACTGCTAAGCATGGCAGTATTTTATTTACCTCCTCTCTGATGATTCGAACCCGGCACACCCAGGTCCCCAGTTCGCGTCGTTAACCACTTAGCCACCATGCCATAAACATGGGAGTATGAAGGCAAGAAATAGCTGAATTAAAGTGCCATATATAGAAAGTAATCGCTAATGGTAGAAATAATAATACAGAAAATATTAAATATTAAAATTAAATAATTTAATAAAAAACTTTGGGGAAAATGATAAAAAAAAAATGAAGAAAATTAAATATTCAAACATGGAATGTGAGTATTGATTTACTCCTCTCTAGGAGTTAGGCACAAGGCCAGTTTTTATCTTACTCCCACAAGTAAGATGTGACCCAAGGTCGGGTCGGGAAAGTGGGGTTTTAAAATTTCCTTGGCAGCCCCGTCGGCATTCTCCGGTAGGGGTGCCTCAGACAGTAAGCAATAAACTTACTCCTCCGCAAAGAGGGGAGGCGAAGCCTGGGAGGGTGGACCTCTTAGAACTGCACTGGACAGACCCATAGACCGGCGTAAATCAAGCCCCGAAGGCCAATACAATACTAGTCTATGGTGTGCACTATCCATCGGAACAGATACTACACTTTGATCTTAGCCAAAAGTGAGTAAGGGATGGATATAACACTGAATTATATGGTAGGGCAAAGAAACTGAGAGAAGTGATTGAGTAGTGTGTTAAGTGGTAGATTCTCGACTATAAGTGATGGTAGGGAGGTAACGAGTTCAAAGTGATGAAGTGGTAGGTGTGTGCGTGTTTGGAAATAAACTGACGTGGAGTGGAGGGGAATAAGAGGTGAGAATTATACTTTTACAACGAAAATGATTGCTTCAAACAAGAGAACATTCCTTAAAAGTAAGTGTCCACTTATACATCTGGAATTCAGCATCAAAAGACACGTGGTGTGTTTTCTCAAGACGCCTTTAAAGAAGGCGTTCTTTAAAATAACACTTTAAAATCACATAGATTTCAAAATATTAGCATAATTGATCCAAATTGTAATAATAAACTGCATTTTCTTTGCTTAATCTTTGAATTAATATTATCTGACAAACACATTTCAGAAAGGCTCTTCATATAGAGAGCTAGAACTCTTGTGGTTGAATGAAAGAGAGAGAGAGAAAGAGAGAGAGTGAGAGAGAGACTGAGAGATAGAGAGAGATAGAGAGAGAGAGAGAGTGAGAGAGAGAGAGAGTGAGAGAGAGAGAGTGAGAGTGAGAGAGAGAGAGAGATAGAAACGAGTTTTGATTTACCTTGAAGTAAACTAATAGATATTCTCGTGTTTATCGAAAGCCACTTTTTTTTAAAAAGAAAGATTCGTACAGCAATGGCAGCATCTTAAATGATGGCAACGTCCAACAGCAATATTTCTCTCATGTGATATATGTTAAACTTGTTCAGCTATCAACAAAGCCTGAAGGGGTTGTTGACTGTTTATATCAAGAAACTAAGAAGCAAGCAAAAATGTTTAGACACGAAATCCCGAGGAATTTAAGTTCGAATGTAAACGAGATCATAGAATACGAGATAACAACTATATTTATATCAACACGTTTATATGAGTTTTCGTTAAAAGGATAAAACTCTCTCACCCATCTGTCTGTCTATTTGTTTGTCTCTGTCTGTATCTCTCCCCTTTTATATCTCCCCCTTTACATCTATCTATCTATCTATCTATCTATCTATCTATCTATCTATCTATCTATCTATCTATCTATCTATCTATCTATCTATCTATCTCCCTCTACCCTCTCTCCATCTATCTATCTATCTATCTATCTATCTATCTATCTATCTATCTATCTATCTATCTGTATGTATGTATGTATGTATGTATGTAAGTATGTATGTATGTATGTATGTATGTATGTAAGTATGTATGTATGTATGTATGTATGTATGTATGTAAGTATGTATGTATGTATGTATGTATGTAAGTATGTATGTATGTATGTATGTAAGTATGTATGTAAGTATGTATGTATGTATGTATGTATGTATGTAAGGGAGTAAATATGAAATACGGCATAATCATGTTGACCCACCGGTTACCATTAGATCACCGCAGTTAAGCAACGTTGATCCTCGCCAGTACTAAATGGGTGACCATTTGGGAACACCAGATGCTGTATGTGACCTGGAGAGTATACGGGCACTACCAGGTGCTATCATGTCCACATAAAAGTTAGGACAGATAGAGTTATCTACCTGGCTTGCCGAGGACGTCCCTGGACCTTATGGGAAAACAACAACAACAATATGAAATAAACATTTCAGACAAATGGAAAATTAGTTTATTGAATAGTGGATAAGCAAGCCAACATGCTAGTAGGAATAAGGACACACACAAATCATTAAAGCTTAACCAAGATATTTCAGTCGATTTGTTCGACGATATTCATTTGGTGGAAATGAGCTTTATTAAACAGAACTCAACATTTTATACAGTGAAGTGTGGAAGATAATCCAATCAAGAAATCGTTAGTAAGAGGGAGTGGGGGATAGATGTTGTGTCTAGTTTGTTGAGTACGCAAGGAGGAGAGAAGATGGAGATGTTAGACATAAAAAGAGTAGGAGGCAAGTAGTGAGCCAGATGCATGAGGGAGGAGTTGGTGGAGGTGTAAGCAAAAGAGGGGAGGTGATTTGAAGTGTTAGGGAAAATAAAAACACGTGGTGGAAAGAAAAATAAATTTTATTTTTCCTAATACTTCTAATCACCCGAATAGAATAATATATATTATATATAAACCTACTAATTTTTGGAGAAACAAATCAAAATCTGAAATCAGACTGTAATCGTCGACCGGCGTCTGGACGGCGTAGATAACAATGAAAGACCCACATTTAAATAGGTCATTTTATACTATAATATTCAATTTTATACTATAGTATTCCATAATAAAAAAAAGAACGAACGCTATTTTATTTGATAGCGTGTTCGTCGATTTCTGTACAATCGATATGTCAATATCTAGTCGGCGCATGTATAATCGAACAGTCAATGGCTATTCTTTGTATTTCGCTGGTTACTATCTTACAAGACCCGGTTTTTACATACAGCGCTTGAGTTTTCTCAAATTGTCGCCTATCTAAGCACTGACCGGACTCAATGTCACTAAACTTCAGTGATCTCACAGGAACCGGTGTGTAAACGGGATGAAGAAAGACATAATTACTAAAAATGTCTTTTCATTTAAACATTTTATAGCACTATTGGTCTTCCATAGTAAGAATGTCCATGACTTGCATGCAGTCTAACATCGGTTCTCGTGTATATAGTTAATAGCATCGCCATTTATTATTTTCTCAGATGGCTCAAATGGTTAGTGCTTCGTATTTACATATAATACGTTCACTTGAAGAATGTAGATGTTGTGAGGTCGAACCTCACCTTGAAGATAAGTAATTTATTATAATTTTCTTCCAACATTTCAAATTACAATATTAAAGAGATTGTTTTTTTAATTTTATTTTTTCTGTAATCTACTTAATTATTTTCATAAATGACGGAAAAAAATCCGTAATTTACAAAAAAAGCAATTTCACTATGCAATCTGCTTACTATTATAATGTTAATTTCATTTTCTCATTGAATTCACAAGCTACTTATGGTAAAATACTCTAATATTCATTCGCTTCAGGTAACCATAGTTAGTTAATGCTGGGGTCAGCCAAATTACTTTCTTTCATTCTTACTTGTAAATGTTAGAAAAAAGATGCAACACTAAAACTAGGTCAAACAGTCAGTTGCTTTTCTCCTTTCTTTCTATTATATTTAACCAGTTGCAAAAGTACACAAATAAATTAGAAAGAGAAGCATGTGAAGAGATACGTGTGTTTAAAAAGTAACATAACTGTGAAATCACACTATTTTTAACTATTCAATTGTTTTCCCATGACCCAGGTAACGACGGGCATCTCTATTTTTATGTATAAATTAACGAATACAGCAAATTATATTTCTTTACTCACATTTATGGTTTTCGTTCTGATAGTAACGTTGCAGTTTGAGATAAATATACATTGACTCCTCACTTTATTTTCCTTTCTCTCTATCCTGCCCCCTCTCTCCATCTCTCTCTCTCTCTCTCTCTCTCTCTCTCTCTCTCTCTATATATATATATATATATATATATATATATATATATATATATATATATATATATATATATATATAGTTTTCAGGTTCGATTATTTTCGATAGGATTTCGAATCCGAGAGCTCTATGTTCGTTCAAACAGAGCATGAATAAGTTATGAGGGTTAAAAAGACTACATATACATTCGGATTGTACACATTATAAGTTATTTCGACCTTAACTAGGTCTCCTCGGATGTGTTTCCAACCACAATTCAAACACATCCGAGGAGACCTAGTTAAGGTCGAAATAACTGATAATGTGTACAATCCGAATGTATATTTAGTCTTTTTAAACCTCATAACTTATATATATATATATATATATATATATATATATATATACATATATATATATATATATATATATATATATATATATATATATATATAGAGAGAGAGAGAGAGAGAGAGAGAGAGAGAGAGAAAGAGGGAGAAAGAAAGAAATACAGATACAGAAAGAGAGACAGAAATAAAGTTTTCCAAACAATTTCAAGGGACCAGGAAGCAACTTTGAAGTTGCTAGTTTTATTATTGTCTTCTTTGTATATACATTTTAGAATGAAAATAAATACAATTTCTCGCTAGATCGAATAAGTTGATCCAGTCAAGAGTCATCATCAGCATTCTTGTTTTAGTCTTATACATTCAATGATGTTAATTGTAGATCAACTAAACATAGCTGTGGTGATGTAGCGTACAAATCACTAATTCTATCACATGGGCAATGTTTAATATTTTCAAACATATAACAATACGTACGTAACAGTTGTTAAACATGACGCGGATGTTGTCGATACTGAGCCCAATCGGTGGCCACATTATAGCTAATACTCCTTATAAAGATGGACATGCTTTTATTATGTATATAACAAACAATCTCTGATATTCTCTGTGTCCCTGTATCTGTTGTTATTTAAAGTAAACTTGTTTATTTCCCAAATATTATTTTATTTACTTTTTAATATAAAATTGAAAGTTAAATTGATTTAAGTGTAGTAACTCTTCATTTCATAGTCATAGTAGGAGAAGTCCTTCTTGACCGAGGCAAAATATTTATTAGTCCCAATAAGAACAATTATCAACTTTCCGTAAAACTAAGTATGAAAGTCACACGGTCTGGGATCAAAAAGTAGTATCTGTTATGTCTTTAGTTCTAGTAGAAATCCCCCCCCCGACTGACGCAAACTATTTATTAGTCCCAATCCAGAGATACCATTATTAATAATTTATATTTTAACTAATAAGTCGATATTTAAGCAGCTAACATGTTTACGAAAGAAAAACGGGGATGCATTGGTTTTAGTACTTTACACTATTGCATTTTTACTTGATAAACAATGTATTAATAATAAGAAATAGCATTCCTAAAAAATAAGGAAAATATGTAGTAATATTAAGTAATCCATTTCCAAAGTAAGCGATAGAAAAAAGGCAGATGCTGAGAACAGAGATTGCAAACTGTTACTTTTCGTCTGGGGTTCTAAAAAATACTGAACGATCAGATATTCTGTTCGTAAAACAAAGCATTAATATATTTATAGTAAGGTGTTGTTGCTGCTGCGTCGGCGATGACGCAACATCTGCATTAATTAGTGCTGCATTAAATATCTCTTGTAAGACAGCATTAAGCGACTATTCTAAATAAGTTTGCAAAAGCAAATTATTTTAAGTGCTGTAATAATATTAAAACATAAATAGTTAAATACTTGTTTAGAGCAAATGTTAAAAGCTGAGAAATTTAGAATAAAGCTGAAAGTTACTGTTTCTTCATTTTTTGTCTCACTCCCCTCTAAATAGAAAAAGATGCATGGTCAACGTAACTTGCTAAAAGTAAATATTCGTTACTTGGTCTAGTGTGATTTAATGTAATAACATTTTTGTGTGTTTGTAGGAGGTGTTTTTTATAAATGATTATTATAGATCAGTATATTAGACTTACCATAAGAAAGATCGACTATTTAGGATTAATAAGTCCACGAGTGACAAGAAAGGCTGCTTGCAGCATGTCATTAAGAAAACATATTAAATAGGTTTCCGAAAGCAAATTATTTAAGCTACTAATAAGTTATGCAAATAATATCAAGAAACAAATAGTTTAATATTTTTTCTAAGCAAGGGTGAAATATAGTTTTCAATAATGACCTAAGCAATTGCAGCTGTTTAGACAATTATTAAAAAAATGTGTCCATAATAACAATATTCCTAACCGGAATAAGTACATATTGAAAGCAATGTTATCGATGCCAAACTTTGGGAAATAGACTGACTTAATTTTATATATTAGATAAATATTATCTGTTTATATATTTATGCGTAATCATACTTGTGCATTCTTTTATCTATGTTATTTTTTTCTTTTGAATATTCTCGTTTTTATTTATATCTGTTATCCATCAGTTGGAATATGTTTTACCCAGCCACTAATAAAATTACATTTACAAAATATACTTATATATTATGCTTATTTGGAGAGAGAGAGAGAGAGAGAGAGAGAGAGAGAGAGAGAGAGAGAGAGAGAGAGAGAGAGAGAGAGAGAGAGAAAGAGAGTAGCAGACACACACATATATTAAAAAGAAGCTTTTAGTAATTTATAAACGATGTATAATTTCTTTAATTTTGTACAAGTTGTTTTAAATACCATGACACAAAATTAAGAACGCATTAAAGTATAAAAGTTCTATAGATACATATACTTAGACATCTTTCGTTTTTCTTTAACATTCATATTTGGAAAATGTCACAGCCAATATTTGATAAAAACTGTCAGATAAATTTTCGTGTGTGATGCAAATAATGAGAACATTATTTAACATATACCTTCATCTAACACACATAAAACCGTAATACACACACACACGCACACACACACACACAAACACACACACACACACATATATATATATATATATATGTATTTTTAATGGCGAATATTTTCCACCTCAATCTTCTCTGAGCCTGCCTGCATCCACGAACGTACCTCTTATTGGACTTTTTACCCTTTTGGATTTTCTATTTTCGCCGTACCTGAAGTTGTGGCTTCTTGGAATTTAACTTGGAATCCTCTCTCATTACATCTCGTGCCTTTAACGACCTACCTATCTACATCTTATTCTCTCCGCTGGACTTTTCGACACCGGACTTTTTAGCAATCGGACATTTGCTTGCATTCGGGCAGAGTTTTGCCCTGCGTTTCTTTCCCTACAACCTTTATTTCATTTTTTCAAATTTTAAATCTTGGCCATTGCCAACTTATCTATCCCAGCGACTTCCTCTGATGATAAGATTTTGATCTTTGAAAAGCCTGGCTTAAGGAAAATTTAACTTGAATAAATTGCCTTTTTGCGGAATATACCTTGCTCTGAGCAATTGAATTGAATTTTGATTTGGCTTTTGCTTCTCTAATTCCTTTCCATTCTTCTTCATATGTATATATATATGTATAAACAGATTTTACTATAACAGTTATCTTTGATTGTCAAATTGTACTTATTAAAATCTTTTGACAAAATCCACGGAATTATCGCAAATATTAAAAATCAGCTAAATCGGTTAATAGAATATTACATTTTTGTTGTTGCCAGATTCGACTAGTCTGAATGTTAGATGTTTTAGAGGAATCATCCAATGTGTCGCCCGGCTAGTTGATGAGTATTATTACACCATATGGGAGGGATGCATTGGAGGCGTGGCGTTGGAATATGATACATGTAGTGACACCATAAGATATATCAAAAAGGCAGATAAGATTATAACAGAGCCGGTTTTTAGACGAGTGTTCTCTAATCACCGGGGACTTATAAGGGATGCATACTTTGTCTGTCTTTCTCTTTCGTATCTGTATATAATATCAAATCCATACTTATTTATCCTAAAAAGTCGTCACTCATTTCAATCAGCAAACATAAATGTCAACGATTCATCGGGTAAAGAAGGTTCTAGAGTGAAACCATGAAAGGTCGGTACATATGGAATAATCACAAGACAATACAGGAAAGACAAAGGAAGAAATATCTGCCCCCCTGCACAACGATAACCAATGATAACAATAATAATCGAACTGAATATTTTTCAGCCGATGGGATCAAATGAAACAAAATCAAGCACGAACAATTAACAAATCGAAGACATTCAGATAACGTTAGACGATTGATATGATCTCACTGTTTTACTGTTTCTTAGTATGATTGGTGAACACACATTGAAATAATTTGTATTTTTTTAATCTCTCCACGGCGGTGCAACTTTTGAAGCTCAAAAAAAAAAAATGCACCAAATTCAAAGTGATGTACAGCAGCAAATATGGTTGAAATTAGCACACGGGAATTATAAAAGTTCATGCGTTGATGTGACTAAAAGCCAACTATTTTAACTGTGAATAATGAGTAAATCTATTGAAATGAATGTATTATTTAAAAGTTTATTTTCCTTTATATTTTGATTGTAGAAAATACATGCTAAAATGTTCATCAGTTTTGGAATTGACTAATGAAAAACTTAAAATTTAATTATCCGATTTGTGCAAATAACTCATCAAGTGACCTATCTCTTATTTACTGCCTAGACCCCTCCGCCGGCCTCTCGCACTAGATGCTGTTAGGCCACCCCGGCTCTTATTCTATAGGTCGTCGGTGACTTTTACTTCCGCCTCTCTGTTTCTGTCTCTGTTTCTTAACAGTCGAACGTAATAAGGAAAGGAAAGAATAAAAAGATTGGAATAGTCCATTATACGTAAAAAAGAATATCAGCATAGATAGTTGGTTTAAGAGAGAGTATTTATTTACCTCCTCTCCACAAGGCCAGTTTTCTCTTACTCCCACACGTAAGATGTGACCCAAGGTCGGGTTGGGAAAGTGGGGGTTGAAAAGTCAGCGCCCGAAGAGGTGAGCACTCTGGCCATTAAAAGTTGCCTGGGCAGCCCCGTCGGCATTCCCCGGTAAGGGCGCCTCAGGCAGTAAGCAATAAACTTAATCCTCTTCAAAGAGGAGAGGCAAAGCCTGGGAGGGTGGACCTCCCAGAACTGCACAGGACAGACCCATAGACCGGCGTAAATCAAGCCCCGAAGGCCAAGACAATACCAGTTTATGGGGTGTAGTATCCAGGATAAAAACTGGCCTTTTGCCTAACTCCTGGAGAGGAGTAAATCAATACTCTAATACAGTTGATGCATCTAATAATTTTGATTTAAAATAAAATTTAATTATTTTGACAATATCGATTCCGAGTCAACATTCTGATATGAATAGCACATAATGAATAATTAAAAAATGGAAACGTAAAATAAAATTAAAATACTAGACTATTTTAAATATTATTTTAATAAGAAATATAATTTTACTGCGATCAATGTGTAGCATCTGTTCTGATACTTCTCTTCATCTGTTTGGTCCTTGGTTAGTAAATTAGAAATTTTTCTAGACAAATGCAATTTTTAATTTTATATTATCTATTCCTATTTTTTAATTTTTTTGTTCAAATCAAACGTGCCCCCTTTGCAGGGAACAAGTTTTTTCTGCATATAAAAGTAGACCCTGTCCTCATAGGGAGACAAGTAAATGGGGACAACACTTATTATTAAGTAAACCCTAGTTATCCAGTATTATAAATATAGACAGGTAATATAAGACACTACGATTAGTCAGATAATTACAATACCAACTGATTGATTGTTCTTTTATACATCATTTAAATTACTAGCAGAATGCAATCTCAGTTGCTTTAAATCGACGTAGCATCAAGCTTATCTTCCTGTAACAGTCATAAGATTAGATGGCTGAGTGTGATGACAGAGTTGGCGCCTTTCTAACTCACTCATGCTTGGGAGTGCTAATTATCTCCCCTGTATAGAAAGCAAGGGAGATCACTAGCGGAATAGTTTGCTTTTCAGTTAGATTCTATTAAAGATGCAATATATTATGGTCTGGACAGAATATTTATTTGGAATTTTATGTGAATCAGTATTTAATCTGCATAACTACCCCCATTAAAAACAAGCAAATTTATTGATAGGTATTCCTTATTTGCATATTTATTTTATAAAGAGTTTATCATAAATTATTAACTTTTTAATTTGTACTGTCAGTTTTGTCGATAATAATATTATCATGATTATTAATTAAATTAATTAAAGCGTTTTAATATAAAAAAAAACAACGTTTGAAAAAAACCTTTTTTTAGAATTTTATTTTCAAGGGAACTAATTTACGTGAAAACTTCCGGGTTAAACTTACGGCATTAGTAAAATGTCTAAAGTCGCTGGGATGTGGAGAACAGATACTACACTTTGAATATTTTATTTGCACAAAATACAAAAAATACATTCGGAACAAATTAGACACAAGACAATTAAAAGTGTGGAAAGATGACGTCTTATTAGGGTTCGTATCTTGAGATGAGTAAGGTGAACAATTATAGTTAATAATTAATTATTAGTTCAATAAAGTTTGTTTATATAAGTCGTATTTATACTTTTTATACTTCTTATTCATGCAATAGGAAAGATTTTGTATTTATTGTTTAAAAATGTGATTTCGCTTCATAATTGTTCATTCTTTTTTCATGTAAAGGTTGCAATACATATGTATGTAAAGGAGTTTGTTTTATCTTAAGTTCCCATATGTATTTATAAAGGATGCTGCTTTCGAGAGATTTTCGTTAGAAAAAAGCTTTTTTATGAGTTGTACGTTTAATCAAGTCTACAATTGAAGAAATATATGGTTGTGTGTGTGTTTATGTTATTGTTTCTGTGATTATTGCCATTATTTCTATTATTTGGTGTATAGCTCGTATTACTAGGGTTATTGTAAGAATTAATTTGTCTACCAGATTTTACTACACATTTGTATACGACATTGTCGTACATACAGTCATTATTACGGGGCAGTTATCTTTTCTCCTACAACCACATGTCGTATTTGATGCGGTATTGATATTTCTATTTTTTGATTTAATTATAATTAGTAGTATATCCAAAGTTTTGTAGTAGAATATTTTCATCGTATATATATATATATATATATATATATATATATATATATATATATATATATATATATATATATATATATTGTGTGTATTTAGGCAGCATATTTTCATTTGGGCAAACATTATTAAATAACACGGAGTGGTTTTGTTTGATGCGACTTTTAAAAAAAGTTTTTTCAAATTTTTTCAATTATATATATATATATATATATATGTATATATATATATATATATATATATATATATATGTATATATGTATGGATTTAAAATATGTTTACATCAAGTTTCAGATAAAAGAACCGTCCAAGACTTATTACACTAGTTTCGGCGCATTTATTGTGGTAGTCACAAGGCTTTTAGACAGGTAACCGTGGTCCAGAATAGACCACTCATCAGAAAATTGTAAGCTTTTCTTTTCATACGTAAATATTGTTTTATATAAATCAAGAACACTCACAAATGAATAAGTTAATAATGGTAAACCAATAAGTTAATAATGGTAAAGATTCTAGGGGACAAATTCGACATTTGAACATACAATTTTAAAACCGTTTACCGGTAATATTCACGGTTTAATCCTGGTGTCATCATTAAGTTTCTGCTAGGAGCTATATCATCTGTAGGCAAATATTTGTTTAAACAGAAACAATTGAAATAGTTTAATTATGGTAAATAATTCCAGGGGGATACAGACACACACGTATATATATATATATATATATATATATATATATATATATATATATATATATATATATATATATATATATATATATATGCGCTACTCTAAAATAAAAACCTATGTGTATTTATATATATATATATATATGTACATATATATATATGTATATATATAAATAAAAAAAGATTTAGTTACATTATAAAGGCCCATATTATATTTATCTTAAGAATCGACATGTGTAGTCAATATCATATCTTTCCTCTCTAAACTCATCAGAAAACCAAAAAGTTTTCAAATAGAATAAATATACATTACGATGCGACAAAACAAAATCTGAAAAACGAACATCTCACATCGAATACACCTTCATCTACATCGTCTCTGAAATCACCACCCAGAAAAGTTGGTCATACTGTTATCTTAAGCAGAGCTAAGAGAAATACGTACAATGGTTTTCGAAGACGTGTTATAAGAGACTAATATTTAAACCATGGTTGAAAAATATTTACAGCTTTCTGATGAGTTCATAGAGGAAAGATCCAATATTGACATACAAATGTCGGTTGGTCTTCTGGTGAATGAAACGAAACCGTAAATGTACCAAAAATGATTGTTTTGAAAAAAAATGCTTCGAAAGATGAATAAAATCTTGGCCTTTGTAATGTAACTGAATCTTTTTATTTATATATGCTCTGTTGTTACATGTTGACAATCATCGAGCTTTCAATTGGTCAAGTTGGTATACATAAATAATAGAGGGTATATTCTAAAACATATATTTTCACACACCTATATATATATATATATACATATATATATACATATTTATAATTCATAAGATTACAACATTTATAACATAATTAATGTTTTAAATATATTAATCATGCTTCGAAAACCAACACTAAATAATGTTTATCAATATGTACGCTTGTTTTAAAAATCATTTTATTACCACTATTAAATCAGAGTAAAACTTTTATGGTCTTCCTCATAAGCATATCGACTTTATCAATGACAATTCAGATAATTTCTAGTAGAACAAAACGCTCTCCAGATGGATGGGTCAAATACAACACTTTTCTTTTTATAAATAGACAAAACACATGAAATTTATATGAAACTCAAAAACATATTGCAGGATGGGATCTATTTAAAGAGCAACGATCGGCTTTAGATCAGTTCATAATCGATTTTTTTTCATAAACAAAACTTAATAAAAAAAAACTAATAATTAAAGAAGTCCCCAAAAGTATAATTTCATAGTCTTGATTTTTTAAATTCATCTTTGATGTCGTAATTTTAACGTTCAAGTGGTGAAGGGAAGCAAGAAAGCGAATAGGAAGTCAACCAATCACCGCAGACGTACCCCGTTGCCTGAAATGAATTAGGAATGAAATCCTTCACCCTATAATAAAATGTCAACGATAGGTGTCAGAAATAATGATAATAATAATAATAATAATAATAATAATTTATATATATGAAAAATTAAATTATTGATGTAATTATATGATTCTCGTATATATATATATATAAAGAAAGAAAGGAATGTAGAAATTAAATGAATAATGGACGCATCTACATTTTTTAGCCTAACTGTGAAGTGTTATACACAGTCCATTGTTGTTTTCATATTGGAAAGCTTCATTTACTTATTTTCGCCTCTGTGAATACTAGTTTAGAGGAGTAATTAGGGATCATCATCATCATCATCATCATCATCATCATCATCATCATCATCATCATCAGTAGTAGTAGTAGTAGTAGTAGTAGTAGTGACAACCGTTTGCCCCACAACTGCGAATGCAGGTTCATCATCCATTATAATCACAAAAACTTTGTCAATGGAACCTTTTTTTCTTTTCCTAGCTGAAGTGAAAACTAAAAGTTTAAAAAATTATGGCCAGGGAGAGCTTTACGAAATACAACGTATTGAATATGGGAGGAGCTGAAAAAAAACAGCTTCAATCTTTATACTTTTTAAATTCACTTAACATTGTGTGGATCAGATAAAACTATTGAGCCTCACTTTTTATTTCGTCGCAGAGAATACATTTTATTTGTAGGTCTTTCATTAGGATGTTAAAAGTGTTTCATTTTCTTGAGTTTCGCTTGTAATTGTATATATTTTCTCAATATATAAAGAGGGTTAAATGTAACCTTTTCATTGGCTGAAACTCACGAAGTTCTCATATTTTCATAGCTATTGGAGCCACTATGATGCGAAAGTACCTGAAATCGGCAAACAAAACGAAGTGCATCACTCAAGATCGACCTTGATAAACAGAAATAATATATTTTAGGACTACATTCAAATAACACAATTGATTGTGACTCTTCAAATATTGTTTAGTTTCAGACTCATTTACATAACACTAGTTGATCTCTGTTTCGGTGAAACCGGGGAAAATTGAGAGACAGGGCGAACTGCTGCTGTCAACGACGATACAGATCACGGACGTAACGATACTCGCGGACGACGCTTGGTATTCACAGCTAGTTAATGACGATTAAGAAATAATTAAGCAACTAAAATCGAGTGTAAAAAAAGAAATGATGATTTGCTTGTGGTGTAATTTCATGTAAAAACACGCGAAAAAGAAGAAAATGGACGTGATTTGATTGTAAGACTTTAAATGCGACATACATTTAAAGACAGCAGTGAATCATTATAAAGACAAATATTTGAAGTAACTGTTAAAAAAATATAAGAGGGAAAGAAAGATACACCGTATTTAACTATTCTATTTAGTTTTGACTGAATTTGGTTTCGTCCAACGTCTAGCACTATCGAAAACTAATAAACTATCGGGCGGCGACACTGCACCATTTAAAGTCTATGCAATGAAGCTTTTAGACAAGATCATTATCTCTCGCAGAAAGTTTCTTCTCGCTAATTAATGATAAAACAATTATTTTTGCGGATGCAAATTGTTTGGTATGTTTTATTTTTCTGTTTGAACTATTTTCGCTTAGTTTTAGCTGATTTGTTTGACTAATACGGCTAGCTCTATCTAAAATAAAGTAAACTAATGAATTCATGTTATCAAGTCTATAAAAGTGAAAATTGACACCGGACTATTACCTGTCGAGGCAGTGTTCTTTTTGCTAAATAATCATAAAAAGTTTTTGATTTTAGGTGAAATTGTTTTGTCTTATTTTACTATTCTCGCTTTGTTTTGACTGATTTATTAACATTCAACGGCTAGAACTATACATAACAATTTTTTTTATTAGTCCTTAACTATTCTCGCTTTGTTTTGACTGATTTATTAACATTCAACGGCTAGAACTATACATAACAATTTTTTTTATTAGTCCTTAACTATTCTCGCTTTGTGTTGACTGATTTATTAACATTCAACGGCTAGAACTATACATAACAATTTTTTTTATTAGTCCTTAACTATTCTCGCTTTGTTTTGACTGATTTATTAACATTCAACGGCTAGAACTATACATAACAATTTTTTTTATTAGTCCTTAACTATTCTCGCTTTGTGTTGACTGATTTATTAACATTCAACGGCTAGAACTATACATAACACTTTTTTTTATTAGTCCTTAACTATTCTCGCTTTGTTTTGACTGATTTATTAACATTCAACGGCTAAAACTATACATAACAATTTTTTTTATTAGTCCTTAACTATTCTCGCTTTGTTTTGACTGATTTATTAACATTCAACGGCTAGAACTATACATAACAATTTTTTTTATTAGTCCTTAACTATTCTCGCTTTGTGTTGACTGATTTATTAACATTCAACGGCTAGAACTATACATAACACTTTTTTTTTATTAGTCCTTAACTATTCTCGCTTTGTTTTGACTGATTTATTAACATTCAACGGCTAGAACTATACATAACAATTTTTTTATGTTATCCCTTAACTATTCTCGCTTTGTTTTGACTGATTTATTAACATTCAACGGCTAGAACTATACATAACAATTTTTTTTATTAGTCCTTAACTATTCTCGCTTTGTTTTGACTGAATTGGTTTCGCCCGACGCCGAGCACTATCGAAAAATAATAAAATGTTGGGAAACATTCCACCCTTTAAACTCGATAACATTAAACTTTTATATCGAACATTTTTGCTAAGTAGTGATAAACAATTAATTATTTATCGATACGAATTCGGGCGACATCTTTTTTTAAAGTCTATAAAATTGAACTTTTACACAGATAAAGTAATGAAGTATTTTTAATTACTTTCATCTGCGTAAAAGAAAAGAAGTAAATAAAAAATGGAAAAGTATGCGTAAAATGTTATAGGATTACACATGTGTTTTTATTCATGATTAAAGTTAGCGGTACTGTGAGTTTATGTCTGAGTTGTCATAGAAGTTGCGAATGTTAATTTTATCACCGGCACCATTATATTTTTGTTTAATTTATAATGTAAAATAAATGACAATTGTCTATATGAAGGAAAGTAAGTGTGCGCTTTGTAAGTGAAAAGAAATATTTAAATAAGTACGTACCCAGCGGATGTAGAGACCATTTTGAATGTTTAATTTGTAACAAAGAATTATCGAGTCGGATTGACTATGTCATCGATGAAAGCGGTTAGTATTTAACATTTTATGGCATATAACAAAAAGTGATATTGTAAAACATGAGTGGCTAATTGTCGATTAAGCTAGTGCATTGCTATTTAATTTTGACTTCGAAAATCCGACCAGATAACTATATATATATATATAATAGTAATACGTAATATATATATATATATATATATATATATATATATATATATATATATATATATATATATGTGTGAAAAGGACAAAACGAAAAAAAAAATTAAATACAAGAATAAATCATCAAAAAACGAGAGATGTTACTGGTTTATTTCGGATCAGCAGAAAAGGTTTATCTGAACGAAACCGATAAAATCTCTCGTTTTTCCCTCATATTCATATATATATATATATATATATATATATATATATATATATATATATATATATATATATATATATATATATATATATATGTACTGGACTACTCGGGACTCATTGGATCACAACCAATACTATTATGAGTTCCATTTTGATTTCATTCAACATTTCATAACATGTACAATAAAAGTGAAATTAATTTCATTTTTGTAACAAAAAATGAATACGGTTATTAAATCTTTTTTACGCAGCTTGTATTTAAAAGTGTCAATACATTTACTATTTTTACATTTAACTTTTCGATCTTTGTCTGTCGTTTCCTATGGAGAGCTGCCTTAAATCTGTTTTCATTCGCATTTTTAGGATCTTATCGCTTTGTAGACTTCTTCACATAGGTTCAACTATCGGTAGAATAAGACGTATTTCCTGCTTGAATTGAAAGGGAGGAGGCTAAGTAATTTTAATAATAATATATGTTTCTTTTAAAATAAAATAAATATTTTATATTAACCTCTATTGATAAATACTGACAATTGTCTGAGTTTTGGTGGATATTTTACTATCGACGGCATATATTTTAGTTCAATAACAAATGACTTTCACTTTTATTGCCCGTCCCTAAATATATCTATTAAGAAATCTTTCTTACATGACTTAAAATAATAGATCGGTCTGATAGAGAGAAGTAAAAAGATCTGATTATTTTGCTATCTAAGTTACACACGTGTTTACACGTTTTCTCTAAATGCTCATAAAGACATTCCAACTATTAACGAGTGATTGAGAAACGAATACGGTGACAGGCAGACACTTAGTAAGAGATGGTTCACTTGTTGACTTCATTGTAAATGGAAGCTAAATCAAAATCAAAATTGAAGTTTTTTCAAACGCCAGAACTGAGGAATATTTTAGCATATATATTGTGTAGAAAATATCTAAGAAAAAAGAATTAGAAAAACGAACATTGATAATCTCAGCTTTAGAATTATATATATATATATATATATATATATATATATATATATATATATATATATATATATATATATATATATATATATATATATATAATTTATAACTATTTCATGTATATACACATGATAAAGTAATATAATATATTGCGTATATATATATTTTTCAGTATCTACTTCAATAAGAAAATAGATCTGAGTAGTAATATAGAAATATATTTATGACAAGTAAGCTACACAGAAACGCTCATGTTTCATTCATGAAAGAGATTCATCGGAATAAATGATGCATTTAGCTGCTAGTTTTCTTTGTGGATAAACCATGGACTTTTCTGTGTAACGTACTTGCCATTAATATATTTTCATGCTATTCATATATATATATATATATATATATATATATATATATATATATATATATATATATATATAATTATCACGTTTTCGTCGTTATGGTAATTCTCGCAGATATCTGGAAATCACCAAGTAAACAAAGGAACATTCTATCACTATTTGTTTGATGAATTAATTCTCTTCGATGTTCTTTAATTGAACAACCCGGGTACCTCTAACTCATCTTCACATTCTTACCTATGTTTGATACTTTATAGGATAAACCAACAAAATTCTTCTTTGATTACATTAATGAACCTCTTCAATTTCTTAATTATTTTATTTCCTTAGTTCATTCTTTCCTGGTTTAATTCGATTGAAATTTAGGTGAAATATTCTTGAATTTTCATTCAACAATTATAAATCTAGGATTCTTCGCAAATCTAAAGATGAATTCACAAAATCGGTTGTCTTTTTTCGTCATTTATTCGTTAAATAAAGTATTGAAAAACAGTTGGAAACGAGACCATAAACCATTCAAAATCGGGGGGAAAAACGAATTAAGAAGCAGACCTTGAACAAACAATGTACTTTAAGGTGGAGCTATATCAGTAAAGAATAATAACTTTTACTCAAAACTTTACTGCAGTTTTGCGGAATTATCAATCGTCAGAAATCTACTAATCGATCGCTACCGTCTTCATGATATTTGGAACATAGATAGAAGATATAAAATAGAGTGTAATGAGTAATGTTTGATTTAGGTTTGCGGGGAGCAAAAGGGAGAAAAATGGCTCCCATTTAAAATAGGTATGTCAGACAAATTGATTAGTACACGTTTTAGGATCGATAATGTCATGAAACTGCTGAAAAGATAAGTACAAACTATTATATATATATATATATATATATATATATATATATATATATATATATATATATATATATATATAGGGAGAGAGAGAGAGAGTGAGAAATAGAGAGAGAGAGAGAGAAAGAAATGTTTAACCAAAGACAACTCTTTCGTTGTATCACAGCTATTCCGTGCATACATATAATGGAATAACAGTTTAGATACCCCACTGTAAAAGTAAAAGGAATATTTATAGCTGCAATAATCAGAAATATAAGAAAGTGTTACATACATACAATAATAATAATAATACTACTAATAAAAATAAAATTAAAATGCACAGAGCCAATACAAATCTAAATAGATAAGAAAACTTTTACTACCCGGGTTTCACTAAATAAGGAACCTCAGCTAAAATTTAAATGTTTAACTGATTTTAGTGAAATCTGTGTAGTAAACTTAGGGTTACTTATATTAATAGACACACACAATACCCTTTCAATATATATATATATATATATATATATATATATATATATATATATATATATATATAATTTATTATTTCATATAATACACGTATAATATTATAAGGTGATATCATATATTGTGTATAGATTTCTGTATTTACTTCAACAGTGCTCAATATGTGAATAGAGCTAAGTAGTAAAGTATGAAAACGTATGTATGATACCACACGTTTCATTTATGAGAGTAATCATCAGGCTAAGTGACTTAGCCTGACGTTTATATATATATATAAATATATATATATATATATATATATATATATATATATATATATATATATATATATATATATCAAATAAATTTATTACATCCCGATTGCAAAATATTTACATTTTGATGTTGAATATTTTAATTCAACATCAAAATTTAAATATTTTCAATCAGGATGCAATAAACTTATTATCTATAATCGTCAGGCTAAGTTTATTTTTGTGTGAAGCTATTTAGCTCTAAAGATCAAAACCTTGCCGTTATAATATATATATATATATATATATATATATATATATATATATATATATATATATATATATATATATATATATATATATATCGGCAAGTGTTTTATATAATAGTCTCTTCAGAACCAAATACCTTCACACAACAAATAAACTTATTTATTTAAAATATTCAACATCAAAATTTAAATATTTTTCAATCGGCATGCAATAAACTTATTTGCTATGTTATTTCATAGAAATACTACCTTTTAAGGACCAAAAATGATGCCGGAAAAGAATATAAATTCTCTACAGTATATTATATATATATATATATATATATATATATATATATATATATATATATATATATATATATATATATGTATGTATTATGTTGATGCATTCCTATGACCATGTAAAAATCAATCCCAAAACAATATGTCATAAGTTCTTTCAATTTTTCTATTTTTTAAATTTATTTCAACGCCTCGGTAGGTATTTATCATTCGAACTTTCATCTTACATATAAAAAAACAATTTTCCCATCTTCAACCTTTTGCATTCTTACACGTGTTTCCTGGCAGATTGGGACAAAAATTACAGTTCAGTCGCCCATCTGTCAATCTTCATAGAATAGTATAATGTCTATTAGAATTGTAGCAACAACTTATAACGCCAAAAACCAGAAGCAAAAATGAGATTAAAAAAAAAATGAGCGTTCCGATAAAAGCTTCATAAATTGGAGTACATGGAAATAAACTGAAGGAACACCAAAAAGCCAGTTTATATGAAAGCTGAAATGTTTCATTATGCCAAGATGGGCAAGTCCATTATCTGAGCTCTGATTGGCTACCAGTCCATGAGTAGATAATTCATTATATAAATATTGCTTGATTCAATCAATACTTGCATATGGAATATTGAAGCCTGTTTATGCCGATTGATTCCTATCACCCCCCTCCAGTAAGCGAACGTAATGATATTTGGGGAATAATGAGTCACATTTGCAAGTGAGAAGCTAAGCTAGCTGAGATCCTTGCCTTGACAAGGTAATGTTCCCAATCTTCAGGATCATTATATCGTGTTCGTAGCGCCGTATAAAATTTAGTACTTAGAGAACTCAACTGTGTGACCAGTTGAGTAACAAAATAAGTAAAAGAACTGAAGGAACACCAAAAAGCCAGTTTATATGAAAGCTGGAATGTTTTACTATGCCAAGATGGGCAAGTCCATTTTCTGAGCTCTGATTGGCTGCCAGTTCATTAGTGGATAATTCATTATATAAAAATTGCTTCATTCAAGCAATATCCGCATATAGAATATTGAAGCCGGTAATGCCGGTAAGTATCAATTTAATTCTATAATGACCATGATGTAGTCAGCAGGAAGGCAGTCTCGTGGTGATGTGTTCCACAGATGGGAAGTTCTTGGAAAGAAACCATATTCATGGATAGACGCGTTCTTGCTGTGAATGTTTTACAAGGCAGTTAAAAATAAGAGACCCACCCCCGCAAAAAACAACATTCAGCATTCGAAAGCATTTAAACTTATAGAAAATTATGATTTGGGATTGATTTTTACTTGGATATTGGTACATGTATGAATTAATATAATATATATGCTCTGAATCTTGTAACACACATTCATTGAGCTTGTGATGTGAAATTTTCGGATACTGTAAGGAGTATACAATTGAACATATACATTCTTCATAACAACCTACATATATATATATATTTATACATATATATATATATATATATATATATATATATATATATATATATATATATATATATATATATATATATGTGTGTAAATACGTATTCATATGTGTTTGTAGACATTGCAATTATTATTTTTCTTATTTCAATAATTCTTACGTTATGAATAAATTAAAATATAAGTGTTCGGTCCGAACGCAGACACCACGATATTTTTGTATCCCTTTGATAAAAATTATATATAGTTCTACATAGTATATTACAAGGTGGACATCTATGTTCCAAATTTAATGAATTTTGCCTAGAAGTTTTTTAATCCATGGGTAAATTTATTTTCAATAACATAAGCTCATTATACTCTTTTTTATATCTACTATGTTTCAAATGTAATCAGAATTGGTTAATTACTTTTTCGTCTCACAATTTTACAGACAAAGGGACAGAAACCCAAATGCACACACATACACGCAAACGTTTATTCTTTATATATATATATATATATATATATATATATATATATATATATATATATATATATATATATATATATATATACGTGTGTGTGTTTTGATTTCGTGAGTCGCTGATGATTTGAGTTGGGCTCTAACACCCTTTTTAACAAAATAAAAGGTCAGCCTACCTCAATGAAACCATGGCATGTCTCTGAAGTATCCAACGCATAGTTTTAAATAATATATATATATATATATATATATATATATATATATATATATATATATATATATTCGCATTTCTAGATGTCTTTAATTCGCTGGATGAGGGAATTTGATTGGTTAAGATAAACAGGATGAAATACACATGAACAAATGTGGATAATATACATTTTCAGTTTACCTAGAGAAGCGGATATTCATGATTTGTATACACAAAAAAATTTCTGGACTAAACACAATATCATCATACGAATTTAAGAACAAATTTTCAGAAAACAAAGATATCGAAAATCGCTTGAAGATCAAAAAATGTTTTGACAAGTTTTTTTTTATCATAAAAGAAATATGAAAAATGTTTTCTCCTTTATACACTACATTTACCGACAAAATGTCAAAGGATCTCATCATCGAAAAATAAGTTTGATGTATTAATTTTCACACACAGAAATGTCTCTCGGGAAAATGCTTTCTGAAAACATATACAATATGTACAAAACAGTGTTTTGTTTAAAGGCAAAACTCTCTTTCACATTCAAACGAATGGAAAAATAATTCGCTCGAGAAGATAACAATATATAAATTTCTTTCGTCCAATATAACTTTCTTTTATTTTCCAAAATAGTAAGATAATTTTTATTTTTGTTTACAGTTCACTTGCATTTGTTAATGCACGAATAGAATTCTAGTATAATGTATATGAGAAATCTTTTTTTTCTTCAAAAAGGCAATACTTTATTTTAATTTAGTAAAAAAGATCATTTTGAAAGTAAACAAAGTTGGAGGTGATTGAAATAGAATGTACACCCCGACGCCTCTTCAGATTGTTATAATAGAAAAAAATAACAAGGACATGATTAAAGTAACGCAATGCAGTTAAAATCCCTTATTGTTTTAAAAAAAACAAGAAAAAAAAACAACAAACAAACATTAAACAAACATATAACAAACAAACAAACAAACATAAAACAAACATCGCTTTGTTACTGAATTTTGATGTTTACATTGCATTCACGATAGGAAGGTCGTCTATGACTTCAAGAAAGTTACATCTTGATGTTGAGCGTACACTGTGTTTTGTGCATTTGAAAACCTCCATTTTGTATTTATTACTAACAACGACAATGTTTGTTTTAAAAAGATCATGACAATATACGTAAGGATTGATGACATACATTTGCTTCACTTAGTAATTCTAAATTATTCGGAATAATTTCTGAATATATTGTAAAATGATATATTTGCAACACTTTATATTTCTTTGAAAACGAAAAATGTGAATAATTTATTATCTATCACGCCATATGGACATTTCGTCTACTTATACTTGACCAAACTGTGAGTAAATCTTATATTTGTTGTGTCTTATTTGCGAATAAAATCTAAACATGTTTTATTGTCCTATAAAATCGAATAAAATCTAAACGAATTTTATTATGTCCTAAATAATTCACATGCAACCTAAACGTGTTTTTATTATGTCCTAAAAAATTCACATGCAATCTGAACGTGTTTTATTATGTCGTAAATAAGTCACATGCAGTCTGAACGTGTTTTATTATGTCGTAAACAATTCGACTATAATCAAAACATGTTTTTTATATCCTAAAGTATTAGAATATAATCTAAACGTGCTGATTACATCCTAAATAATTCGAATACAATCTAAATGTGTTTTTTCATGTCGTAAATAATCCGAATAAAATCTAAAAGTTTACTTATATTTACAATAATTTTACTTATATCTAAACGTGTTTCTAAAAAATAAACGAACAAATTAGGACATGGTATAATTCAGACTGACAATAAATTTCACTGAAAAGTAAGGTTAGAATTAAAGTGGACAGAATGACGGTAACAATATTCGATGAAAACTCTACAACTGCCTACACAAGCAATAAGGCAACTATTTCCACTGAACTCCTGACAGCTTAGTTTCTCTTTGTAAAAATGAAGCAATAATTATCTCCCTTTCCTTTACGTCGTTATAGAAAAATTCCAGTCACATTTTTAACGATTAAATTTACCTTCTTACGTAGTTGCAGTGGAATTCTTTTAGTAAGTTAACTTAATGAACATTTGGAATCACCGAGTTTTAAAAAGATTAAAAAAATATTCAGTTATTATCAATGAAGTTTCGGTTTTAAAGTTTTTGGGGCGATTTATATTCCTGTGTAGACAGAAGAAGTTTGTTTCTTTACTAAATCTTTGGTGGGTATTTTCTTTCTTTATTTTAGTGCTTAATTATAATTCAAATAACATAAATCAGACAACTAAAATGAACTACTAATTTTAAAGCTCATCGATATTTATTTAATTAAAGATGTATTCGCTTTCAAAATAGCTTTGTGTACCGTTATTTACTTAAACGTTGCTTTATTTATGAAGAGTGAAGGGAAGACAAAAGCATCAACATAATAAATAAAGTTGTCGAAATCTAATTCTCATGATATGCGATATTTATGAAAATTATCTGAGATTTTATTTTAATTATTTGAAATATCCTTATATTTCGGTTGGAGAAATCATTTACTTTTCGCTTATTTTGGCACATATCGGTATTTCCGGTTTATGTCTGCTCGTATCGTTTTCGCCTTGGGAGTCGTTTTTCTTGATGAAATACTCTTTCTGTGTCTCCAAATTATTGTTACTGTTTTCAGCGATCGGTAGCCTTCTTCTTCAATATAATGCAGTTAATTCATAGAACATTAAATAATGATGACGACTTATAACAAAACATTGAAACATAAATAATCATTATTTATATTCTCGCTATTGTTTATTTCAATCTATCTAATCTAAGCAAATTATTAATATACGCAATAGGAACATGCAAATTGATTAATATAGAAAAAAATCCGGTATAAAACAATAATTAAAATGAATAAATATTATTGAAACAATTGAAAGGAATAATATAAATTTAAATAATTGTATCGATTAAGAGCGCAAAGTCGAGTAATCTGACGATATTAAAAGACTGAAATATAAAGAAAGTAATTAAATAAAGAATAAATAAACATAAAAATTAAAACAAACACAAACACAAACGCAGAGAAATTGAAAAAAAAACCCCGTAAAAATGCAAAATAAAACAAAAAAAAACACCAAAAAACGCTGAAAAAAGTGAAACCATTTTCCTATTACCGTCACCAAATATTTAGCGATTTTGCTGAAGATAAATGGAGACTCGTCGGCGTCAATTTTGATTCCTATATCTATTCTCATTAGACGTATATAAATACATTCAAATATATATAGTTACATATTTATATTTCTGAGAAGTTTGTCTAACAGTTTCTGTAAGTACGTTATAAACATTATAGTGAAATTGCGATGTTTGATGGTTGTACACATTCGAATGTAAATACATTATATTAACTACTAAGTGAATTATTGCGTTTTTATCTGCGTTTATCTTATGTAAAATTCCAGATAATATTCAATATTATTTGAAATTGAATGTTTTTTGAAGTTATTTGATTCAATTATATAAACCTTAAGACATTTATAATGTTTAAAATATACCCTCTCACACACATGTCACACACGCGTGTATTCACATGTTTGAGATATTTCGTTTTACGTATGTGTATATGTTTTTTTTTTACTTACATATATGTATATGGTTTATATTAGGTTTTTTATTTTTGTATGTGTAAATGGTCTGGTATTACGTATGTGTATATGGATTTGTATTTACGTATGTGTATATGTATTTGTATTTACGTATGTGTATATGTTTTTGTATTTACGTATGTGTATATGGTTCTGTATTTACGTATGTGTATATGGTTTTCTATTTACGTAGTTGCATATTGTTTTGTATTGACGTATGTGTATATAGGTTTCTATTTACGTATATGTATATTGTTTTGTATTTACGTATGTGTATATGGGTTTCTATTGATGTATGCTTATATGGCTTTGTTTAAACATATGTGTATATGGTTTTGTATTTACGTATAAAAGTGTATATGGTTTTGTATTTATGTATGTATATATGGTATTGTATTCACATATGTGTATATGGTTTGCTATTTACGTAGGTGTATGTCGTTTTGTATTTACGTATGTGTATAGGATTTTTATTCACGTATGTGCATATGGTTTTGTATTTATGTATGTGTATATCGTTTGTATTTAGGTATGAGTATATGGTTTTTATTTACATACGTGGATATGATTTTGTATTTACTGAAATATAAACAAACACTTTCCCTTGAAACTAAAGATTATCGTCAAATTAGAACGGATTTTCTTGACATTGAATTCAAAGATTATTATTTCAGAAAACATTCAGATCTTTTTTTATTTCTGTTTGTTTAGCTTTTACTCATAAAGTATCTATCGCATAATGTATATATATATATATATATATATATATATATATATATATATATATATATATATATGTATATATATGTATATATATATATGTATATATATATGTATATATATATATGTATATATATATATGTATATATATATATATATATATATATATATATATATATATATATATATATATATATATATTAGATACATATAAGAATAATATCCTACGAATGTTTAGAAAAATACATGAATAAAAAAGAGGACAAACCTCAAAATATAAAAGGCAAAATCACATAAAAACACTCCAGTAGACACATATTTCGTTTCTCTTTATAACATAGTCAATTTGACAGATATGTTATAATATGTTTGTGATGTAATTTTGTCTTTTATATCTTGTGGGTTGTTGACTTCTAAATTTACATATTTTTCACTATATATATGTATATATATATATATATATATATATATATATATATATATATATATATATATATATATAATTTACTTCAGACTTTAGCTTTCGATATTTGTTATTATTTACAATATTAATAAATCATCTTCTTGGTCATTATGTTATATTTTGTTACCAGTGAAAACTATATATAATCATCATCACAATCAGCATTATTATTATTATTATTATTATTATTATTATTATTATTATTATTATTATTATTATTATTATTATTATTATTATTATTATTATTATTATTATTATTAAATAATAAAACAATAATTATTATAAAATAATAGTAATAAAATAAAAATAATAACGAAAGTCAAACACATCTTTGGCAATGTACTTACAATTTAGTAAGTGTGTTCAAAGAATAAGATTAGATTTCTCTAATTTGGAATATCAACTATTGAAAGAAAACAATGGACGATTGCCATTGATATTTGAAAAGATAACATCACTCTAAACGAATTGTGGCTTCAATCATTCATCACGATTTTCTCGGTCGATTGAAATCTGGGGAAAAAGAAGACAAAATAACCACAACGGATTTTGAGCGTCAAGAGCAAAGAGTGGGTGGATGTTGCTCATATGAAAGCACACTTTCTATTCAACATTTTCAACTTTTCATGAGATTAAAAATCCCAGGATGGTGCAAAGCTAAGAAGGCAACAGGGAAACGCTCCATTTTATTTGATTCTCAGAAAAAAATAGTTTTCTCAGCGCTTAGTGTAATTCCACCACTGAGGTTATGGGAAGGATTCAGGGGCCACGCATATCGAACAATCTGAATTTCATTAAAGTTGAATAATAAAAAAGAAAAAGAAAACAATAAAAATATTGAAGAAAATTGTCATTCAAATGACTATTCACTCTATTCACTTCAAGTATATTGGTCATTTAATTGTAACCAATTTTTGAAGAAGTGAATACGTCTATAAAATAAGTATTATGCGTTCAAAATGTTACAATGATAACTTTATAAAATATTAAACGAAAATTAGGGAATTTAATAAAGTTCTACGTCTTTTGTACAGAAGAAGAACACAATTCTACAAAAAAATATGATGACGTCAAACAGAACCGGCTTTGTATTTTGAGAGATTGTTTCACTTTCGTTTGTCTTTTAATAAACAAATTGCTTTTACCTCAGTAACAACAACATATACGGCAACAATATACAAAAATAACAACGCCGTTAACAAGAAATATATTAACAATGTCAGGTTGATTCTGACTGAAAAAAAAATAGGTTGAATTTTGTTCTTTGGTTAATGGTTCATTTATTTGGTCAACATATAATGCGAATGTTTACTCATCAATCTTAAAATAAATAAAAGTTTAATTAAGATTATTCATTTTGTAATCAAATTAAATCGATGCAAAATTGTAAATATACAAAAATCCTGTCATACATATCCAGGTTTGAAACTTTATATAATTTCTAGTACACTTCTAAAAACCTGGCAGGAGAAATTAGAATCAAAGAGCGAGTTGATGAAAACAACCAACATATTAAGAACAGTCTGGGAGTTCGGAAACCAACCCACATTATCAAGTGACGCTGGCGATCCACACGTAAGTTGAAACTATGAAAGTAGATGGATCAGATAATGATAAACTCAAGGGAACTGAAACTGTTTTAGAACACTCCTAGAAACTGGCGTCGAAAATAAACGGCAAAAGCACTAACAGAGTTTGAAAAGAGAGAAAGTGGACGTCGAAAGTCTGAGAGGATGAGAATGTCCAGGAGGTATGGTGCCATCCACATAACGACTGGAAGAACAGAAAGAGTACTGGATTTCGGAGTAGGCTTATCGGCACTCAAATTCCAGAGAATTCCACTGAAGGGAAAATATATTAGTTTTAAAAGAAAGCGAGAAGGAGCTGATCCAGAGTCACTACAGAGCGACTACCACGTGGAAAATCTTAACGGCACAACATAGCAAATATATCTACCACTTCCTTAATAGCTGCGGACTTCTCTTTGAGAAAGAGAAATAATTCCCTAAATCGACAAGAGGGATAAAAGACCTATATATGAAGAAAAAATATCCTGAAGTAAATGAAAAGCAGAAAACAAAGATAGCCCACGACAAAATATTTCAAGCATGAATCATTGAATTCTTAAGGATGGACAAAATCATCAAATTTATGGAGAAAACAATGAATACATGACGACTGGAACTGATAGTCGAATGACAACACGTATCAGATCAAATAAGGTGAGGTATTTACCAAGGAGACTTCCTATCGCCACCACTGTTTGTCAAAGCTATGATAGCACTCACCAATATACCCAAAACATATAATATAGAATACAAATTCATTAATAAAAGGAAAAATAAATAACCTCATGTATATGGCTGAAAAAATGACCACTGATAAACAACAGATGATAGAAACACGAATAAACAGAACTAGAATATTTAACCAGAAGATAGGGATGGAATTTGGAATTAAAAAAGGTGCCCTACTCGCGATAAAGAAATAAAAATATAAACAAGGGAAGACATAGAGCGACCTAACCGAGAGTTGATGAGAGCACTTGTTGAACATGATAACCTAGACATTTTTGAAGTGAACACCATTAAGATGAAATAGATGATTAAAAGAGAACAACTCAGAAGAACGAGAAAGCTCTGTGCAACAAAGTTGTATAGCGGAAACTTAATAAACTAAAAAAACAACACTTGGTCAATATTCCTGGTAAATTGTTTTGGACCCTTCATAAACTAGTCAAAAGAAAAACTGCGGAATCTGAATAAAAAAATTAGGAAACTAATGACGATGTGTGTAACACATTGCACCAACAGGTGATATTGGCTAGATCTATGTAAAGAGGGGAATGAAGGAAACAAAGGGGATTGCTATTGACAAATATACAAAAATAATGCAATCAGAACCAGTTATATAAAAACCAAAATAGACGAAACCTATTAAAAAAGTAAGTGTAAACTATTTGGACAAAGAGACAAAACGGTGAACTACATGATGAATGAATACAGCAAGCTAGCACAATAGGAATATAAAAAGAGACATGGCTGGTTTGAACATACAGAAACATGGTACAGTCACAAACCGAATTCAATTCCTATATCCTGGCCAGTATTGGAAAAGCAAGACAGAATCCTGTGAAAAACTAATCCATACAAGAAAACCGGATGTGATAATAGTCAATAAGAAAAAAACTTACCAAATAGTTAATTTTGCCGTCTCAGCAGATCAAAGGGTAAAGGAAATAAAACTAAGTAAAAATATGGAACTTGCCAGAAAGTTGAAGGGGATATATGAAAGTTGAAGGGGATATATGAATAAGACAACTGTGATATCAATAATCGTAAGAGTACTGGGAACAGTTTCGGTGAACCTGAAAAACGTCAAGGAGAAATAAAGGAAGTATTTAGCCCATACAAAACAGTTTAAATGTTAAGAAAAATCATCGAGCGCAGAAACCAACTCATATAACACCAACTAATCACAGATAAACTTAAATCGAATAGCACTGAGAAAGAACATTACACGAAAACCAAGAGAATTAGAACTACAAAAGTAAATAAAATAAATCACATAATATGTCTCCCCTCCATCTAAAATAATATAACACAGGGTGGCACTAGCATCGGTTGATGTCACAGAAAATGGTCGTGACGGGTCTGAAAGAATGGAAAAGCCGAGGAATGAGAGCAGCATCTAGCTATCTAATGGAAGGGCACAGGGAGTATGACATCCTGGAAAGGATTATTGATACGAAGATGGAAGTTCTCGTAATCTGGGGAAACTTGTTATTCAGAATCCCAGAAACACCACCTATTGTTGCCAGTGAGAGATCAAGAATTATTACTCGTTTGAAAACTCCTAGTTAGTAAAATAATAATGATAATAATAATAATTATTAATAATAATAATTATTATTAATACAGTACTTTTAATGCTTGCCCCTAAAATAACGTTAATAATTAACTAGGCTATATCTTAAAATATTCCTTAACGTGGATAGAATATAGTCACTTAATATACATAGATATATATATTTGAATTATTATATATATGTATATATATACTTATATATATACACATAAATATATATATATATCATATATATATACATTATATTATATATATATGCATATTATATATATGTATATTATATATATATATATTTGAGTGACTATATATATATATATATATATATATATAACAATCAAACGTATATTTTAATTCTAATTTGTAGCCAACCACAAATATTCGGCGGAAGTATACATTTCTTCGCATAAAGCTATAATATTCTTCATAGTTCTATGCATATTTCTCATGGTTCTATGAAATTACTCGAACAAAAGAAAATAAAACGAAAGAGGGGGAAAAAGAGAGTAAAATGTTTGAGAATTTGATTACATTAAGAATAAAACCTTACGTATTTTTCATTAGTATGTAGTGTATTTTTGTTGCTGTTGTTGTTGTTGTTACTGTTGGCCATACAATTGAGTCGATTGTTAGAAAAAGTAGAAATTCGTACCTTTTGCATCCATATTTTACATTTCTAGAGATTTACTTTTCATTTAACAATCGTGCTGTATTTAGAGTTTTTTTAAATTGTTAGCCGTTCGAAAAATAAAAAATAATATGCTTAAAATATTCAAAGATCAAACAAAATAAAATAATATATATATATAACAGTAAGATATTATATTATATATATATATACATAAATATATATATATATATATGTATGTATATGTAAATATATATATAAGTATATATATATATATATATATATATATATATATATATATATATATATATATATATATATATATGTATATGTATATATATATATATGTATGTATATGTATATGTATATATATATATATATAAAGGTTAACAATAAGTAAAAAAAGTAAATTTTCACACAGATGCTGACCCCCGACAGTTTTGCTGGGGTTCAGAATCAACTGGGGATGACTTTTGATATTCTTCTTTGCGCGAGGATTCACCGACAGGATAAGGTGATTCCTGATAGACAGCGATCTCATGATCGTCATCCGCCCGTGAAGTGGCACGGAATGAACGTAACCTTTCCTGAAAGTTCGACGTACAAATACAACAAGAGAGGATGTTGAAAAACTCCCGTCGGAAGTTTTCGTTTAGCCAACCGTACAACACCGGGTTTGTGCAAGCCGAACTGAGCACAAGAAGATGGCAAATGGCAAACGTCAAGTTGACGTCAATCTTTTTGTGTAAGAAGGCCGATCCTTTGAACTCAATGACTATGTTAAAGACATTAAGCGGTAACCAACTCAAGGCAAAGACAACGGCAATGGTTGTCAAGAGAATCTTCGTTTTCCTCTTCCGTTTTGCTTTACGCTCCTGAGATTTACAACTGTATGAATTTTGTAGTCCCGATGCCATCTGGCTTCGATTTACAATACGATAGTTGAGTTTGTTGAAGATTTTCGTGTGTGCGAGAATAACGATAATAACAGGTCCGAGATACTGAAAGATGAGCGAAGCGATTGAGTAAGCTATCTTTTCCGATTTGAGTGATACTTCCTCGATGCAGTGGTGAAGATAAACATCAACAAACTCAATAGGCTGAGACGCTTGGTGGACGGTGAACACTAGCAACGGACTGGCTAACAGAAATGACACCGCCCAGATCGTCACAAGTGCTATGGTAATTTTCATTCGCCACTGCACTCCAGATATCGTTGGGTGGACGATCACCTGGAAGCGATAAAGGGCAATGGCCATAATGCTGCTGGTGGACACAAAAATATTGATCCCTTGAAACAACGAGCTAAATTTACACATAAAGGCGCCGAGTTTCCATTGGTTGTTCAGTGTCCGATATAAATTCAGTGACTGGGTGAATAAGCACAGGCTCAAGTCCGATATAGCCAGATTTAAGATGAACATGTTCCGTGCAGTACGCATTCCGGGGCTTCGAACTACAATATAGCAAACCAGGGCGTTGCCTATCGACCCGAAGCATATCAGAATTGAATAACAGAAGACCAGAATGATCTCAGCAGTTGGCGAGAACCATTTCGACTCCGCTTCCTGCTCGACGATGTTTGCCGCATCGTTGATGCTGAAGTGGATGGACCGGTTTACGGATCGATTGAACAGCGTCTCGTCAGGGCTCGGCGTCGGTGACGTCATGGTTTGCATAACTCTTTCAAAAGTTCATCATTTTCGCTTCTGACCTATGATTCACTTTATTATATCCCTGAAAATATATAAAAGAAAATGTATTAATAAGTCAGTTCATTTGGGTATTTAAGAAAAAACATTATTTACACAAAATAATTCGTAAGTATAATATTACAGCATTGAAAATTACGGAAATAAATGATGTTAATCACGAGCGCCATATTTGAGACTTCAAGATAACATAAACTAATATCAACATAGTAATCTAAATCTAAATAAATGTTTGTCCAGCTAATACTCCTAAACTATAACAAACAACATATATACGAATTCAGCATAGTATTAGTTATGTTTCGTTGACCGGATACTTTATATGGAATTGATGAACTAAAACCTTTATATGAGTGAAGATCTTTGCACACTAAACATATCTAAAAGCATCAAAATAAATAGAATAATACATCATGATTATTTCAACATTTCAAATGATATTTTAGCGGTCTTAATCCTAAATTTGTTTATTGCTGATGCTATTTTGAATAGAATACATGTGAAATATATTTATGAATACATCAACAGTAAAAAAAACATTAATTTGAAAAATAATTATTATGCATTACTGTCGCAATGCGAATTGTCTATATTTTTTCTGTGAAGCTTTCTAATGTTAATAATGTCTTCGTTTTTCATTGATCATCGGGATGTTTTTATATAGTACACGGGAAACGGCGACTAATCCTGCTAGTTTTATATGATGATTGATGTCAAAGGTTCTATGCCGGTCACGCCTTACATTAATGTTTAGTAAAATTTTTAAATATGTAAAGAAATTCAGAAAGATTCAAACAAGTTTAATGAGAAAAGTATATAAATATTTGTTTGTTTCATTTTAAAAGTGAATAGCTGACACACCATCAGTTTGGACGAGCTTTGTACCAAGGCGATCCTTACCCTAAGTCTGATAAACGTGCGACTAGGGTCCAGAACTGAAGAAAATACTTATTTCATCATACAATAATACGCATTAAGCAGAGTTTCATAATTAAAATCAAATTACAGCTACAAGAACAACAAAAAACAATTTCAAATATTTGGTAAATGTGACTTTAAATGGATAAGTGTTTTAATACAATATCATAAACGCATCTGTGTGACCTGAGAAAATAAACATTTTAAGATAATTTAAAAACCTTTACTACTGGTTTTCAGTTTCCACATAATCATTTTAGAAAATATATTTGCTCTCATTTCATATAAAAATGCTGCACATCAGAAACTGAAATATAAATACTTTTGTCAAAGAAATTCTAAAAATCTTCAATTTAACAACATAAAATATTATAAAAGAAAAGAACACCCATTTCATAGTGAATGTTTTTCATTACCCGAACTATTTATTAAAAAATGTCCATATTCCTATTAATACACACTTGTATCATTGTATCTTTTGATGGACAATCCGGATTTATGACATTACCTACTATATACAAAATGGACATTTGAATATCTTTAGAAATCATTAGTTTCAAAGTTTGGTAAATTATCAAATGTTTGGTATATTATTTCATTTGAAAACTATTAACACTTTGAGAAATCAAACTTGTATTCTTTGGCATTAACATCTAATCTTTTTCTTTCAATATGAAATCTTTCAATAACATTTTTAACTGTTATAAATTATGCAGCATCAAATGTTTATCTTAATATTCTTAATTCATTTTCTAAATAGTCAGCAATAAATTCACCAACCATAACGAAATCAAGCCCATTGTTATGCAGATACCTACAAACATCAATCAAAACATTCAAAGTATTTTCAATGACCAAACTATTCTATCATATTAATGTTGTAATTCCTTTTCCTTGCTTTGCTCCGAATTTTATATAATTTTCCAAAATTAGAAAGAGTTTATTTCTGTTAATAATTTGAATGTGATATTACTTTTTTAAGTGGATCAGTTTTTATTAACGCCACCATAAATTTCGTTGACAATAATAAGCTCTTTTCAATATAATGAACCTTTTCAGCAGTGCTCACCCCATTTAATAACGGATACGATTTAATTTCTGCTACAGTTTTATCACGAGAAACTTTTAAACAATGGGAGACTTTATGTTGTTCAACAGGTTTTGGGTAAACAGTTACATCAGTTTGTTTTAATAGTTTAACTAAATTAGTTATTTTAAGTTTGACAAGACATTTTACAATTTTTGCTATCATTTTTTTACCTTCGAAATCAAATATTAATTCAGAAGAATGTTTAGTAATACAATAATTCAGACTATCCAGTCAATGTTATCCATGATACTGCAGACAAGCTTTCACGTAGCCTTCAGCAACTACAAAAATAAACCTTTTCTGATTTTATATAATTTAGAGAATATATAACCCAGAAAATGAAAGAAATATAATTTTTACACTTTTGATGTCGAAGTGTTAAAATGTTCTCACACTGGGAAACTTAATCCATCTCAAAATGTGTTTATAATGACATATATAATGAAATGTTACAAAAAGAGATGTTACAAATTATTCAAATGCACTGTTTAAATATTAGAAGCAAAATGTTTTGCCAAAATGTTTACGGGTAATATAGCATTAATTTGTTAATTTAAAATATTTTTCTTTTCATCAATTTAATTGGCTGAGAAAACGAATTGCTTTATTGATCTGTGACCAGTTCTGGAACATCGATACTCGATTTTTGAATATCTTTATGTATACCAGAATTGATACATTTAAATTTAAATTTTCCAAAATCTTTTATCAAAACCATCGGAATACCTCAGGTAAAAATCAACAGACTGAGTTTATTGTCGTATTAATAGCATGAAAATGGTGACCCAAAATCCTGTCGTTCAATATTGTGCAACACATTAAAAAAATAAATGTTTACTTTTTCTATAACCCGTTGAAACTTGGTTTTGGTTAAATACTTGTTTTTAACTTGATGGCAAATGATCAAATATTAATTAGGATGTTTGAGTCAAACTTATCGTCTTCTGATAACCAATGTTTCATACTCAGAGCGTAAATATCTTCCACAAAGAACGGTGTTTACATTGTGAACAATGCGTCTCGGCATTGCTTTTAACCATCGTTCTCGTTACAGAAATAAATAGTAAATTATAATTCTTCAAAAATTAGATGGGACTTTAAAAAAAGTATATGCTTCTTCACTTCTAGAGTTTGAGTGGTTTGAATATAGGGATTTAGGATTTAGGATTTAGAATTTAAAGACTTACACGACTTAAAATATTTTAGTCTCAGGATAATAAAAAATGATCAGTGCTAAGATAAAAGAAATTTAAATTCATCATATTTTAAGATTTTGAAAATGAAATTTATCCTGACTTTTTTATGGCCAGTTTGTTAATGTTTTATGATGGAGTTCGATTTTATATGTCAAATTAATGTTAATCAATCACACATTGACTGAACTGCTAGTTCCAGTATGATAAAATGAAGTTACTTTCCTATTGTCAATAATGATTGCATCCTTTCAAAAGATTTCCAAATTGAGCTGATTTATACAAAGGTATCATTCTATAGGATCTACAATTTTGAGATTTAACAACAAATATAGTAAGCTGTGAGCTACAAGATTATAACAAAAATATGAAGATTTCGTTTCGTATTGATATGTTTGTCATGGAAATGTCATGTCCTGTAAAATGGTTCAAGACTATCAGTACAATATCGGACGGTTTATGTTTAAAAGATTTCATTTACCACAGGCTATGAATTAAAAGATGAAAACGATTTTTTGTACTTACGAAGATGATTAGATTCGGCGAATTAGTTCTGATATCATTTAAAATGGGTTGCAACATTGGCGGGTTCACTACTTTCGCTAACGATTGTTATTGAATGACTAACTAGAACATGAGGTGGTTACTAGTGTTTAATGACGATTTGTACTCTCTCAAAATATCACAGCTCGGTCTTACAAGTTTTTACTATTTGGCGAGTGTGTGAAACTGTAAGGTAGTCGGCTTAGTTAAATGATGGATGTAGAAATCTTTCTTCTTAATATTTCTATATCATATTATATGGAGGCTGTTGTTACGTTATGTTGTTCTTACGCTAGGAGTTATATTTAGGTTTGCGTAGGGAAATAGTTCATATGAAACTGTTACACCCCTTTCACAAAATGAGAAAAGTAATTGTTCTTGTGCTTGCTATTTTTTTTGTATCTTGTTGGCTTGTGTATTACACGACCACTTCTTCTTTGTATTGAGTGTTGGTTGTTTTAGGGGTTTCTGGTCTGAGGTGTTACTTATGTTCGAGTGTGCGTTATTATTTAGTTAGGCGATGTGATCATCTAAACAGACCTGTTTATGAGTGGCTGTTTCTGCCTCTCTTATTTGAACTCTGTTTCGTCTCTTTGAAGATCTATCTAGGAATTTAAGAATATAAGATCTTGGTTCGCTACATTTAGTTATTACCGTTGCTGGTTTCCATTGCCCCGTTTAGTGATCTAATACACGTACAGTTTGTCCCCTGGGATCAGTGATGGTAGATCGTTTGCTGTTTTATCATAATATCCTTTCTGTTTGTCCTGTCGGTGTTTCAACTCTTCCCGGATATGATCAGAGCTGGAAAACCTTTAAGTTGCGATATTCATGATTATGTTTGTTTTGATAACGCGGTCGTTTAATAGTTCAGCTGGGCTAGGAAGGTTGTGGTTGATGGTTGTGGCTCGACGATATAGCATCGCTAAATCATGATCTCTTCCCGCTTACTTTGCCTGGGAGTAATTTTCTTTTGGCACTTTGGATCTGCATCTCTACAAAACCATTTGATTTAGGAAACTTGGCGATGACGTTGCATGGTCAAATTGCCATTGTTGAGCAAATGCTTTGAACACTTCACAAGAATATTGTGATCCATTGTCCCTGATTAGCCTCATAGGAATACCATGTTCAGAAAATATCTGTTTAATTGCTGAGATGCCCATATTACTTGTACTCTGGCCTGTCATGTTGAGTATGATAGGGAATCTGCGGTAGTAATCAGCAACTATCAGATATTCATGGTCATTGAAGTGAAACAAATCTGCACCAACAACATCCCACGATCAGCAAAAGATGACGTCTGACTCCAAATTCCATTAGATTGTGCAGGAAAATTTTCCTGGCATATTGAGTATTTGTTATCATGTTATCAAGCTTCTGTTTATGTTTTTTATTAATGCAATAACAGTTTTTGTAGGTGCACCAATGTGTTGGTGTATGTTTTCGTTAACAGAAAGTTTAACAGACTCTAACATAGAGTCAATTTTATCAAAGCGGTCTGGATATATGTTCTTTGATTCCATCTATCTGTTTCTACGGAGGGTTTTTGCACATTTTCTTTCTTTACTGTGCAGTGTAACGTAATTAATTAAAGCTGTTCTAGCGATGGTAGTCATAGAACTGCTGGTTATTGTACATCTACTATGTAGAAGGTGCAATTATGTCAGCCTGAATCGTTATATCTGCATGCCATGCTGATGCTGCCATAGCCTTTTATTGGAGTGCCGTTGTATGCTACCAGTTTCATCACACTTAATCTTGTTTTCCATTTTGGAAAACCATCAGAGTCTAACTTTTCTAGAAACACCCTATGGAATGTAGAAACTGGCAGTGCGTTTCCTAGGGCACCTGTATATATCTTTAGTCGCAGCCGATTATTCCACTTCTGTTGCATAGTCTTATGCTAATGTAGGCAACTGCTTCATCTTTCTGAGAGATGGGAGATATTATCTATGCTGCTGAATATTAGATTTTCAAAGTCTAACTCTAGTCTTTGAGTATTATATACCGCATCAGTTCGGATGGATTGCCTATTCTCGTATGGGACCCTCTTGTATTCGGACTGATGATGTGACCTTGTTTTGTTATGACCTCTGCTTGGTATCTGTATCGTTGCCCAGTGGTTGACTTTACAATGTGTTACACTATGATCCAAATACAGGCTTCACGATGACGTGTATGACTTCTCCCACAATAGCCTTCCTAGAACGTGTTGGTGGGCCTATGGCTCATATAGCCGTGCTAATAACTGCATTAGTATTGTTTTGCATGCCTCTTAGTTGTTTAATATGGACGTTGGAAGCTTCGTATGTTTTTCCAATACAAAGTGTCTCTTCAAGTGTTAACTTGTCATCTTTCATTAACAGTTCTTTCTGGAAGTCCGCAATTGGAGTACTGGCAACGATATATTCAATTATCCGCTGTTGTTCAGTTTTAGAAAGTGAACATCTTTGTATCAGTCGCTTACATCCATTAACAAAATCGTCTAGTAATTCCTCAACTTTCTGTCTGTATGATATTAATTTGAGTCAATTCATCCTGTAGTTCTCTTTCGGTTCTAGTTGCCCTAGACATTTGTTAAAAATAATCTAAAGTGAACGTTTTCCTTCCTCTGTGAGCGTCCATGAATGATACCTTTTTTAATCCTTCGTTACCAACTCTTAATAGTTTAATGACTTACGAGCAGCTCTGTTTTAATTCTATTTACAATGAAATAGAGTTAATTCGTGGTTTTAAAAATGGTAATGTTTCAGCTGTGTTCGGCGTTGCGCAATCCATGGTCGGGATGCCATTAGCTGCCATTGTGAATGCGTTCACATACACGCAATCAGCAAATAGGGGTATTATAGCCTTTTGGCTGTTATGCGTATGTATGTGTAAGCAGGGATAAAAGCAGGAAAAGTATATTGTGTGTGAGCTTGCCAGTTTGCTGCTAAGTGAACGTCTCACATACGTGCACACAGTGAACAGTAGTAGTGTATGTTCGAGGAAGTCGCACAGAGGTAAAGGAGACGTATGTAAGTGAGACGTTCACTAAGCAGCAAACTGCCGGGCAGAAAGAAAGGATGAAAAAAGAAAAGAAAAATAAAAGAAAAAAGAAAATCGCAATTTATGTAAAGCCAGTAATGACGAGACAGACATTTACGAACAAAATGTTCGTTTTAAGAATATTTTTCTTTTAAAAAGATCTGAATGCATTCCAATGCGATATTCTTTTCGAGGGGTCTGTTGAGGATTGCTGTTTCGTTTTCACGAAACTGTCTTTTTTTCCAAAATCATTTGTTGATTAAAATTGACTGTATTTGTTGTCGCGTTTTCCTTCAAATAAGCGTGTTTTCCGCTGCCCCAATGTTTGGGATAGTTATGTTATGTTGTTGCAAGTTAGATACAACGAAGTTGTTATTATATAAATATTGAAAGTTAAAATACAGTAATAGTCGGTGGGCCCTCGACCTATAAGTGACGCTGTAGAGTTGTACTTGTATTCCTACGCTATGTATTACATTGGGTTTGTGTAAGGAAATTGTTAATATGATACTGTTACATCGTCCACGTTGTTGGGGCCACATTAAAATGTATACACTAATTAGTCTGGGTTATCTCTTAAAACGTAATACCTACTATTGCTGATTAGAATATGTCATGAAGTATTTCTCTCTACACACACATGTATATATACATACACACACACACACACACACACACACATATATATAAATGGCTTTGGCAGCCATTTTGTTTTGTCAGATTCTCTGCATAGTCGGGGATTTCTTCTGGTATTGATTATTTTTGACAAAGGGAAGTTTCTTTTCCCGAAATATTAAATAATGATTTTTTAATCATCCGGACATCACACAAAAAGCTAACAACACTCTTGCTGTTATGTAAGATTTTAGGAAAAATAAATAGTAAGTCATATTTCGTATTCGATTTATTGTTTTTGTTTCTTACAACTTGCATCTTACCCGGAATTTGCATTGCCCACAGCCTTTAAAAACATACTACTACTATACCCAGCAATGCTTCAAGCAAACTACCATTCTCTACTATATATATATATTCTCTACTATATATTTTTAAATATCTTCCAGCTCTAATAAATATTGTTAATTTGTTTTGAGCTGTTCTCGGATTTTATATTTGACAATTATCGAGACAAAATCATCGAGAATTAAAAAAATATTATCGTAAATAAAGAATTGCAAATATATAAAATAAATACTATGGCTACTTATAGTAAATGATATTTATTTAAAAAATGATCATATTTTTTATCTAATATAAAAAGTTATTTAATCAGATTTTAGGATTTTGTCATCAATAGAAATTACTCTTGATAACCAATATTTTATTCTAACTAGACAACGTTTCTTTTTTTTATCATACTTTGTTTTATACGAAAATATATTCCGCTTCAGTTTCTTTTAGACAACTCTTATTCCAGTTCGGTCCTTTTTAACATAGGACCACATTTCACTAATTACCTTCGCATTTTCTGCAACTTACGTTCTTAGTAAATGCATTTATCTATCTATGACAACTTTACAATAAATAATTACATATGCTTATGGTACATATTACGCAATCTATTTGTTAACTTTATTTGTATAGCAACATAGAAAGTAAAACAATTCTCTTTATCTTATACTAGCAAAAAACTACCCGCTTTCCGTGCAGCTATTAATCTAGCTGTAATACAAACAGCAAAAAGATGATTGTCATGGTGTTATTTGATATATTACAATGTTGAGATTTGATTTTATATAAGCATAAAATGAATTCCCCATGATAAGAGGAATAAACGAAAAATCGGGGCGATTGTTAAGAATAACCAATAGAAAAAAGGGTTGAGAAAAAACAAACAAATAATCAACAAATAACTGTTACCAAAGGCAATGAAGTAACTTTTCTACCTATCTGCCTATTTTTGTGTGTTTTAAAGGATTTTAAAGCGTTTTTATTGCATTTTAATAATTCGTCCCAATCCAATCGCATTACAGTTCTATTTTCAAGATGGCGTAACCGAACATCCCCGAAACTTTTTTAATGGGTTTTTCGTCTTTTGGGATGGGAAACAAACAAATACTCAACAAATAACTGCCCCAAAAGCTTAAAATCAGAAAAGTACAAAAATATTATCAGACTTCGTTGACGGTTTGCGATCGACTGTCAGCAATCCTTGTTTTTCAGTCTAACGGGATATATTTGAACGAACATTTTAATTGAAATAAAAAACGCTTTTAAATACTTTAAAACAAAAACAAAATAGGCAGGTAAGTAGAAACGTAAGTTTTATTGCTTTTGCTAACAGTTATTTGTTGACAATTTGTTTTTTGCGCCTCTTTTCTTTTTATTGATTATTCTTTACAATTAAATCACCAAAAGCGGAACGTCAATTTGTCAAATAAAAGAATTATACATTCTTCAGTAATTGAAAATAGTTACTTTGCGATTTTCGCTTCTATTATTAAATACAGAAAAATAAAATAAAAACTGTAATCACGATTATTTTTAAATATGAATCTATTTTTTTTTTTGAATAAAAAATTAACAACAAACTTTGCTAAATTTGTAGATTAACAACCTCATCACTTTAAAATGAGATTCTACTTTTTAGGGTAATTATAACTTATTAGAGCAGTCAACTAATATATTTTTTAACACTAACCCTAAGTCCGACTGGCAAGGTCATACAACTACACGTAATCGCCTAAAAAGTAGACCCCCCAAATAACGCACAGAATTTATCTGAAACAGCCAAAAAATGGTTCTAGCTCGTTATCATTTCGCAAAGTAAGTAGGGATTAAGCGATAGAGTGAATGCGGTATTTTGGTGAAAGTGTCTAGCGTAAAGTAAATACAGGGTATTTTGAACAAAAAGTATGACTATCGACTCCACAAAAAAGATTAGTTGTCAAAATTGTATACACCTCCTTTCCCCCCAAAAAAACGATTAGGGCTTCATGCCTAAGTTTAAAGAATTTCATTGATAAGTGTCTTGTAAACACGGGACAAAAACTTTCGCATTTATTCATGAAATTTTCAAAACAAATTTATTTATTTTTAAAAAAAGAAATAAATCGATAGAAAAACGAAACAAATTCGTTTGGGCGATGATGCGAAGCTCTTTAAAAAACAATAAAGAAAAATTGGCGTTGGCGTCGCAAGCGAGAGAGAGAGGGAGGGAGAGAGAGAGGAAAGAGGGAGAGAGAGAGAGAGGGGGAGGACGGGGAAGAAGAGAGAATTAGGGGGAGAGGAGTAATCGCCTCGATGCATCGATATATATTTTTTCTATAAAGTAAATAAGTTTCATTTAAATGACCTTGCCCTCTTTGAAAATGAATGAGTTTATCCTTTTTTTTTATTAAATAACTTTAATTAATTACTTTTAATATCGACGAAACTATTGCATATATATGACAGAAATAGGTACAATATAATATGAAATCAATAACACCAAGCATTCATTTATTATAGACTAATTACAAAATAGATATGCAAATTAGGATTCTTAATTTGTGTGTACGTGTGTTACATCAGTACTATATATATCGTATTTAATAATATTATGTTGTATTATTGGTTTAAATAACAGTAACCTGTTTTGAAGGCAATAAAGGAGTGATGAATAAAAAAAATCGCATTTATTCATTTAGATTGTGGTCTACATACAATTACATAAGCGTCCTTTTTGTTTCTTTTATGGCCTTATTATTCCTGATTACGCAGGTCTATTGTTATCGCCATAAATAAGTTTTTCCATGAATACTTTTACCGTGTCTTCATTTTTTACATTTACCTACAGTATTAATAATTTTAAGTTGAATTCACCTTCTCTTACAAACATAAAAATCGATATTAGATTAACTAACAGCTGTCTGTCGACTCACTTTGCAATATAGCAGCACTCGAAGATCTTATGTCGTAATGGAAACTCTGTCGCCGTGCGTTCGTCAGCATTTTCGACAGAACTTTTATTAGTGTTGCAACGTTCTATACCTTGCACACGCAGACAATATTTTGCCTAGACTCACTTCAAAACAATACCGAAGTTACTTAAATATAAATTACGTTGCGTGAGAAGAAATTGAAATATCTTTCTTTTAGACATTGCGGTTGCGTATATTTTCATAGACTGTGCTTGCCTTATACAATCATTTTTACAGCTTTTTTTTAGCAGGTTTCTTCAAAAATGATTCGATTGTTTTGTTTTAAAGAAATCATTTCTTAAAGAAGAGTTCTATAATAGAGACGATGTGCCTTCTTTTAAAAAAATAAATAAACTATTTATTTATGTTTCAATTTATCATTTTACAAAAATATCTTTTTATGCGACATTTAAATGCTTCATAATTACTTTTAAATGACAAGGTTCACGAAGTACTTACTTTCACTTATTTAAAAAAAATTAAGACACTGACTTGTTACAACAGCAATTATCTACCGCAAACACAATTTATCGTTAACTTATTGCTCCTGCATATGAATAAACCAGTGTTGTCTTAATAGTAATTGAAAGAGATTTTAATTTATTAAAAAAAAACATACTTTAGTCGCCATTTTCTTAATTAAGCAAGTTTTATTTATCTCCATAATAATTCTAATTTAATATAAAATCCATACGTTTATTGAATTTGAATCGTAAGTAAATATTCAGTTTTTATGACAACGTAAAAGAAATATTGAAAACAAAACAAATTAAATAGCGTAGAAAATTCAAAATATTAACAGAGATCGAAGGAAGTGTAACAAATAAAATAATTGTTTGCGATTTTCTTCCGCTTACGGAGGGAAATGGCCAGCAGTGTGAATAAATGAAATAAAAAAAATCCTTCTTTTAGGGTCATTAGCCAACAGGAATCAACAGCAGTTAGACTCTGAGTGGATGTTGTTTCTTTGATGGTGGGGTGGAGCTTAAAGATAAAATAGCACTTCAAAAATAAAGAAAAACAAGCCGCGCGTGCGTGGTCCCCCTCTGTATGTGACTCGATGTGGCGAGTGTAAAATGCAATAAATTTTGGCAATTTGTGGCATCTTTGACGCCCTGGGGGCGCGAACCAGAATTTTTCTGAGGTCAAGGATGCTCATTTTATATCCAGAACAATTGCCTCTACATTTTGGCCAAGTTTCAGAAAAATTGAATGGATGGATCAAACGTTATGGGAGAAAAGGGTAAGTTTTTGCCATTTGGGGGGCTTTTGACCCCTCTGGGGGCGCGAACCAGATGTTTTCCAAGGTCAGCGATACTTATTTTCTATTAGGAACAATTGCCTCCACATTTTGGCCAAGTTTCAGAGAAATTGAATGGATTGATGAAAAGTTATGGGGCAAAAATGTAATTTTTTGCCATTTCGGGGCCTTTTGACCCCCTGGGGGGCTAACCAGATTTTTTTTTCTAAATCGGAGAATGTTACTTTCTAACCTGACCAAAGTTACAACTACATGCAAAATTTCAGAGAAATTCAATGGATGGTTGAAATAAACCGAGGGACCAATAATTAAAAAAACTAAAGTTGAAAGGGCTTTTAGCGAAACTAAATTAAAAATAATAAGACTCGCGGGTAACGCCGAGTAGATACATTGATATTTGTTGGGTATAGGTCATCTCAACTAGAGAGGTGTAATGAAGAACACATATATAAGAATACTGACTCGCCGATACACACAAAAGCGGTAGCTGAACACCAATATGAAGGTAACGTGACTACCTTTCGTAATATGAAACTATTCGTTTGTATTCTGCAAAGAAAGATTCCGTGAGGAGGAGATATTAGACAGAACAGCATTTGAGAAGGAAGTATTTACCAAAACTAAATTTTCTGACGAATAGAAAGTTATTAGCGTTCATTAACACCCCAAAAGAGGATAGTAATACGTTTCATGTGGAATAGTGTTAGATAAATAAACGGACAATTCCTGTCAATTATATTGTCGTTACGTCTTTCAATGTTAGATTTACATACGAAATATTCTCAAATTCAGTTAACAAAGTGAACACATTAACCTCTTAACTTGCAAGCTATGCAGACTAAAGTAATAGAATGATTTCAGAAACCGATCCATAAGAAGATTAGCTTAGCGTGTTTAGAGGATTCGCTGGAACATCATTCCAAAGACATACCAAACTTAGCGTGGTTTACGAAAACCTAATTGTTGATTTTATTATCTAACGGTTAGTTTATGAAAGAGCTCGGATTCGAGTTTCGATTAAGTACACAACCACAAAAATCAAGTGTGTCAAGCCAGTCGCCATATCAATAATGTTTAGTCTCTCTACCGATATTAAAGACATTCGATCTAATCACACAGTCAAAAGAACGTGGAATCACTTAGAAATCGGATGAAGATTAATCCGCATTTAAATAGAATAACGTTATTCTGAGTATCATCTGCTATCAAAACTAGCGGTTGTAAATGTAAAAGTAATTTAAATTCCATCTAAAATTATTCTGATCGAAAGTATTCGATTAAAAATAGAATATAAAAGTACAAAATAACCATTTCCGTTTTATTACGTAAATGGGGAATCACCGAAACCTGTTGTTCATATTGCGTTACTATCCCTCAATAATCATGTCCATATCATAGCTTCAGCGATATAAAAAGGATAATCCTTTAAATTACTTGTTAAATCATCCATGACAAATGAAATCCTGTAATTGGATTTAAGCATAACATGTTATAACTGTAAAGTAGAGACTTCAAGGAAAACACAACTACCTCGGGAGTTGTAATTGATTACTACCACCCCAAGGGGGGGCGGAACGCATAGAGATCTTGATGGAATCTATACTCTGGTGGTATTAAATCCAACTGTTTCCAAGCTATATTAGGAGAAGGTGAGACTATATATATATTGGCGGGTTAGATAAATAATTCAAATATAATTATGTAAGTCGAACTGACTGTAATTCTAAATAATGACATTTGTAAATCTATATTTATATTATTATATATATTTTTGTAAAATTGGAAAAGCTATCATACCAATATTACTGCTGGAGTTGCTATACTATAGAAAAAGGTTTGTATTTTGTCCTCCTAAAGTAAATTTTTCCTCGGTTAATAAATTTTATGATTTTTAAAAAAAATAATGAGTTGAATAGAATTAAACATTCTTGTTTTAGTTTCTGTGTTAATAATTCAATGAAAAATAATTGAAATGTGGTGGTTCTCGTGGGCTTTGGCAGCTCTTGTATAAGGACTTGCGAAGATTCTCGGTACGCGTTCTATTCATCGTCGACATTCCGATGCATATCTTAGATTGTTTGTCTAATACAGCAATGAACCTCGGCCACGGCCTCCTGGCGGAACCGGAACCTGGAACTTGTAGCCTTCATGGTGTCTTTGGAAAGACGCCTAAACACCAGCTTGATCTTGGCAATAGTTTATCATTTCTGTTTACACGCAACGTGTAGTGATAATACTGGTGGGTTAATTGTGACTTTCCAGAAACGGCTAGTTAAAAATGAAAAACTGTATCATAACATACTATTCTATCTAACATTATTATTAACCACATCTGGTAAAGATGATCGATCTAATAGCGATCAGACCTGTAATGTGGATACCATTTACATAAGGAAAGCTACAGGGTGTTCGAGATCAATTTAACACCCTTTTAGAAAAAAAAATGAAAAGTCATATCTTGGATAATGTATTGATATATTCTTCAAATTCAAAGTGCATATCTTAGATTGTTTGTCTAATACAGCAATGAACCTCGGCCACCGTCTCCAGGCGGAACCGGAACCTGGAACTCGTAGCCTTCATGGTGTCTTTGGAAAGACGCCTAAACACCAGCTTGATCTTGGCAATCAGATCGTCCATGGCGTTTCAGGCTGTATTGTTGATGTCTTTCCCAAATGCGCACCACACATAATAGTCTATGAGATTGCAATCAGGTGAGTTGTGGGCCAGATGTTTGGACTGGTCAAGTCATGGTAGTTCTGAATCAGCGACTTCTGGGTTTTCCCGAGGGGTGTGGCACGGAGCGGCGTCCTGCTCCACATGAAGGTCTTTCCACAGCCACCCTATTATTTCATCGCGTGACAGCAACTCAATATAGCCATCTAGATTGAGTCTGAGTCTTTTGTCGAAGATATGGGGAGATGACGTCGCCTTCGCTGGAAACGCACTATCCCAGTTTTAGGGAACTTGGTCTATAAACCACGTGGGACTTCGTGTGAACTGTAGGCTAGTCACTTGTTATTCTGCACGTTGTACAACTGATCCCCAGAAGAGTCAAAGCATCGCCGGCTTGACTAGGTTTTTAACCTTGTTGAGGAGATTTTCGTTATTAGAAGGTGGTTCTCGTGTGCTTTGGCAGTAAGTGGTTAGCCCCTTGCAACTCTTGTATAAGAACTTGCGAAGATTCTCGTTAAGCGTCGTCGACATTCCGATGCTTATATTTCTCAACAAGGCGTGTACTGCTTTTCTCGAATATTGCTGCCCTGGTTTTTTTTCAGCTTCTCGACGGATTTCGTTGTGCGGAGATAATCAGAACGCCTAATATGATCTTTCCTAAGAGCTAATGCTTCTACATCTTTGTCGCTATTCTTCAACTCACATCTCATAGACTTCAAAGTATTCAAGGGGCAGCGAATCTATTGACAGAGGCTTCGCTTCAAGAGAAATAGCTCTCGATATATCAAAGGCCTTTGATAAAGTTTGACACGGGTCTGCTTCACAAGCCTGCTAGTTATGAAATATCTGGAAATGTCGTCGCAATCATCAAATCCTTTCTCTCTAATATATTTATAAAAGTAGTCGTTGATCGCAAGTAGTCTGAAGTACATTGTATAAACGCCAGCGTTCCCCAAGAATCTATTCTCTGTTAAACCCTTTTCTTAATATTCATCAATGATCTCCCAAATCACATTCTAAAATAAATCATTGAAAATTATGCAGATGACACAACAATCTATGGCAGCACTTCCAAAAGCATTAACGATCAAGATCTTTCTGATTCTCTCTCTTCCGACCTTGAGCACGTTGTGCAATAGGGAAAACGTGGCTGGTTACGTTTAATATATCTAAAACCAAGCTTTCATCACCAATGCTCCGATCCTCAATTTGCCCTTGTTGAAAAGGATGGCACCTCTCTTGAGGAGACCCTCTGTTTTGATAAGATTCTATGACTGATCTTTACTCCAGACTTGAAGTGGAAAACTTACATCAGATCTGTTGCAACAGTCGCTGGCAAAAGGGTTGGCTCGATCATTCTACCGTCCCAGAAAGTATCTCATAACGTACTCCTCTACCTGTATACGAGCCAGATACGTCCTAAGATGGAGTACAGTTGCCACATCTATGGAGGTGTCGCTCAAGGAACTCTCCTGCCTTGACAAATCGGCTGCGAAATATAGCAACAGATGTCTCATTCTCGTCCCTTTTACCTTCTTTATCACAGAAGAGACGTTGCTAGTCCCTATTTACTCTATCGTCATTTCATCGTAGGTTCTCGACTGGGCTCCAATCTCTGGTAAAACATTCACAGCAAAACTCCGTCTAACTCTCACAACCTTAAGGAATTTTCCTTCCTTCCTCTGTGTACCTGGAGTTCAGCAGAACTTCCACAAGCTGAGTTTCTTTCATAGAACTGTCCGTCTGTGGAATACATTATCAAGGGGATGCTTCACAGTCGACTACAGCATGGTCGTTTTCAAGTTTAATGTAAACAAGTTCTTGTTGAGCCGTCCTCTTAAGTAATCAAATTCTTCCAAGATTTGATCCATCGTCTGCAATCCTCATGGTGTTTGTCTCATCATCCACCTGACACAAATCATTACCCTTTATCCTCGAGTAGCATTAAGGTCTTGATGAGCGGTGTCTCCTCAGTAAACATATTTTTCTTGATTGTCCAAAAATAATTGGACTAAGCGTTATCAGCACTTTTTTGTTTCCGGTGTCTGTCACAACATAATAGCCAGAAGAAAAGCAATAATCCCTAGTGCAAACAGACACAATAGATAGGATAAGTAAAATATATTCCTCGTTTCTTTTTTGATTGAATAATTCATTGAAATAAAAAAATTAAAATATTTGAATTTAATTATTATTTTGTAGCATTAAATGGCGTGTTTTAGTCTACCCAATCAAATGTTCTTACATATCCGACAGTGACGGACGGGTGTGTTATTAGGCTAATGGCTACCATCTCTAACTATGCAATCGACTTTGTCGATTTCAAATCCAATCGGATCTGTTCAATTGCGAACTAATAGCGTTGTTGTAGAAGGTATACTCCCATAATTTAGCGCTCCACACTTGTATAAATCATCATTTGTTTTCAACTAATTATCCGTTAGCAATATATATCGTGCTTCGACATGAAATAATCCAAAAGGATTGATATGCCGTAAAACAGACAAGCCACACTGGCAGTTGAAAATAGACTGCTGTACATTATAGAAATGCCTACAGTAAAAAGAAATATTTCTGACAGTTTTCATGCATAGAAATCTTTGATTTTGTAGCCAATATATACGACTGTAAACGAACATTTTATTGAAACCCACAGATACAGGAATCTTTGATTTATTTGGTCTTTACCAACGACACAGACAGAAAATCAATACACAGTCACGTCTATAGATCTTTTTCGGTGGTTAGTCAAAAGTGTTCATAGTAACGAAAAAATACAATAAATGGTGGGTTACGTATTATTGGAGAAATATTCCGCAGAGTCCCGACTATTCCAACTGAATAAAACACAAGAACAACACATAAATACGACCATAAAATGCAATGTTGCGAGATTTAAACATTCATAGTGATTAGCGCATCACTCATAATGTAAGGGAAAAGTAAAACAAATAATACATCGTAGATATCATTGTACATTGATGCGTACGTGAAGCTATGTTTTATTTACTCCTCCCCAGGAGTTAGGCACAAGGCCAGTTTTATCTTACTCCCACCAGTAAGATGTGACCCAAGATCGGGTCGAGAAAGTGGGGGTTGAAAAGCCAGCGCTCGAGAGGTGAGCACTCTGGCCATTTAAAAATTGTCTGGGCAGCCCCGTCGGCATTCCCCGGTAGGGGCGCCTCAGACAGTAAGCAATAAACTTACTCCTCTCCAAAGAGGGGAGGCAAAGCCTGGGAGGGTGGACCTCCTAGAACTGCACAGGACAGGCGTGCAGTATCCATCGGAACAGATACTACACTTTGATCTTAGCCAAAAGGCCAATAAACTAACACACAGACTGATAAAAAACAAACAGATATTGAGACAAAATTAGGTTTTTTTTTAAAGTACTCCGTCCGTCTTTGAGATATCTCTACTTATTTAGGCATAACTAATGCGATTTCCACTGAAACTATGTTTCACCATCGAGTCACAAATGATTTCCTTTCTTTGGCTCATTCTTCATTGTAACATATAAATTGTCATTTTTATACGAGTCCTCTGAAGCACTTATAAGAACCAGGACATTTAAAGAGGGGCAGTGAGAGCTAACATATAGATAAGTATAGATAATATTTCATAAATAGGTTTGACTCTAAAAACGCTCAGTTTATATTATCTATACGTACCTGTATAACGAATGTAATGAATAGAAGTCGTAGCATAATTATTGAAAAGAACAAAAGGACACACACGCACTTAGTCTTTTGTCGGCTCTCCTTTAGATAGTTGCAATTTCCCTTATTTAAAAATAAAACGATGCAAATGTGTTTTCTGAAGGCCAATGAGCTCTTGGAGGACATTCATTAAACAAAGCTAAGGATGAAGCTAAATCCTTAGTATCATGAGCCCAAATATCATCCGCACTTAATTTATACGAAGTATCATATACAGTTTTAACAGTGGACGCAATCCATCTTGAAATTCTACTGATCGTCGCAGACCTATGGTTCTTCTGATATATAATAAACATATATTTATGTATGCTGCCATAACTATTCTGTTTTCTTAGTGTAAGCTTTATAACAATGGCAAGGACATTGAAGAGAGTTCGCAAACAAATCGACAAATTTAGTATAAACGAAGGCGACTAAGCTTTCTTTAAACGCTGAGTTGTAGAAAGCCATTCAAAGTTCGGAAAAAGTCGAATTCCAGCATCTTTCTGTCTAGAATTTGAATCGATGCATTCATTTCAGTGTCTCTATCACTAGGAAGACCATTTTCTTAAGATAGGAACTTTAATTCCACCAACTCTAAGTGTGAGTCACAGTTATGTATAAGTGGTCCTGATTAGAATTAAAATGCTCTTAAGAACTGCATTGGTTATACACATAAGTACGGACATTAATATACACTGCGCACATTGCAATTTTGTTCATTACTTCCAATACACGTTGACTACTTACAGAAATAGATAACTAACTAAAAGTTAAAAAAAATAATAAGTAGTGACAAAATTTAATATAGCATTTCTTTCAAAATGTCGGTAATGACAAGCTTAATATATAAGCATAGCTTTAGTTATATAAACACATGAGGAAAATATTCCATCGAGCACTACGGTTTTCAGTGATCACCACCCACTCTCGGTCCGATTATCGTTTGTTATGTCTTTCCATAATAAACGTTGTTTATCTCTAAAGGGTTTTGTAGTTCGTGCTGTGTTCAGCTTCTGAATATCTTTCATCCTGACTGGCAGCGATCTGAACCAAATCTACATCTTGTATCTGGACATCATACAAGGGATGGTGAGTATCATAATTGCTGTATTTACAAACAACTAGTCTTTTGCTACTGTATTAGAAAGTGAAAGACATCGTGCACCGAAATGATGGAATCTAACAAAAAATAAATCCGTCAACTCGTTTGAGATCTTAAAAAAATATCTCGCTTGATATTAGCTTTGCTCTATTTCTTACCGAGTAGTCAGAATCCGCTCCTCTACACGGTTTTATCAACGATACAAACACAGTAACTGCACAACAGAATGTGTATATGCTTAAACAAATTCGAATGAAAGTCGAAAATTATTGCTCCATATTATCAAAGAACACCATATTGAAATACTCCATATAATTTTTAGTCGTGAGACTCTCACTTAATTAACTTCGCGGATTTAAATATCCAATAAAATGAAAGATCCAGGGATTTGTATCAGCACATTATAGCATTTGTTGAATACAACCTTTTTATAGGAGAATTGGGCAATTTCATACTAAAATAAGACTATCACTAGGATGAAAAAACTAAACTCGATCCTCGAGAATTTCATTATCTTGATTCATTGCGTTTGAGACATCCTGGCCTAACCAACCTGGTTAAACAGCGGTATGGTACCAAACTTAGATCACGTACCCTCGCATCCATTGAACTCGACACTTCACAGGCATTGCACTTACTACTTGATCAAATTTACACGGCTCGTGATACCAAAACGTTACATACCGTGTTATCATACACCCCAGAGTTACGACAGCTCTAACTTCTATCACTTGCTAAGAGTCGTCAACGACGACCAGGTCAGGTGTGTTTCCCAAAATCTTGCTTAATCAGCGAACAGGCTGAACGTAGCAAGTCTATTCATTTTAAGCGAGTGCCTGTATTTACCTCATTGACTCATCATGTTGAAAGCTCGTCAAAGCATTTCTATTTGCGAAGAGGACACACGAGGTAAACATGTATTGGCAAATACCCAATTAGATAGAATAACTTTTCTGTATTGTTCATCTGGAAGAAAGCTTCAATTTCCTAATATCCGTCGAGCACACGCCCTACTTCTCTCGCAAATTATATTATCGTGTAACCACTCCCGATAAAATTACCATAGATGCTACATTCGACCCCAAATCTCGCACGAACTGTCTCGGCTAATTTTCCACAACGTTTGACATCATTTGGTCTTCATCTAACTTCGGGGAAACACGCATACACAACACAGAGTGAAACATGCATTTTTGTCAAATCCATTTGCTTTACACCTGACGACCTCACGGAGAATCTAGTCATCACACAAAATACTCAGTAAGTGTTTCAGTCCCAAACTGACATAATCTCTCGTAATTCTTAAAAAATACAAATCAGTCATAAAGCTACATTTACAGCCCTCCACCATGAGTTCGAAGATGTGTTCGCGCATTACTTGAATGATAATGCGAACCACTTTTAAGTGGTTATCAATATGAGTTTGTTTAACCATCCTAATGCAAATGACACATTCCCCAGTATTCCACTAATAGGCTATACGAACTACAGCAGCCATGTGATGACCTAGAGGCTCAATGTGTTTTTGCACATCCAGTGGGTGTCAAAGTAACCGTTGAATACGATTATATTTTTGATCAGCTCAACCAATAACGGTTATCGCTGAATTACACCCTTGCAAAGATTGGACATTAAATCAACATTATGCACTGCTTCCATTATAGTACACGCCATGATGCTGCGAAGACATTGTTCGAATACACCATTTTATCATGAGACTTATGTGCAACCGAATCAAAAGTTGATTCACAACGAATCCAAAATACATTTCACGTTCAAAAAATATATAAATTATTATCATTTCTGATGACCTAAATAATCACGCCTACCGTTGAATTTTTATTTAGAGCGGTGGATTTCTTTCCGAATTAATTTCAGACAGCTGAAATTATCTAGCTTGCTATTTGCATTCTTACTTCCCCTCTCCACTAGAAACAGTTACACACGTAGGCTAGAAATAGGCACGTTTTGTTTGCTGGCTAACTATTATCTAACGAGCAAGATTTATTATATTTATTATATATTTATTTATATAAAGTATGAAATAAATATACATTGGCCTATATTATAAAGTGTAGTATTAGTATAGGTAGAAAAAACACAACATATGGTCTTTTGAGGGGAGGGGGACCTATCTATGTGCGTTCAAAGAAGGCAAACGGTACATCCGGCGTGCACGTGTTTTTTGTCCGGTTCTGTTTTCTTTGCTTTTTTGTTCTTGTTTTTTAATCTAATTTTAATGAAATATATTGTAATTCTTACAAAAAATTATTTAAATTTTGAGAGAATTTATTTTCGTTTTCTTTTTCTTCTTTCTTTTCTTTTAATTTTATTCTGGTTAATTTATGTTTTCTACACTTTTCAAACTTAAGAGCAAAAGAAAAGAAGAAATAAATGACTCCAGTTTGTCAATCACGCTCTCTGGATCCTTTTGACGCCAATAGTGAACCGTGTTGGACCAGTTTCAGTCAAAGTTGGATAATAGTTTCCATTGTGGTAGCTTATGTCCATTCCAACTCGGTTTCACACTTTACTCACATCCAAGTGTCATTTCAGCTATTTCACATATAATAGATCGATGAACTGCCACACTTTGCATCCCCTGACCACCATTTTGATGGCCACTTTGGGATCAATATTACTCACAAAATACAGGGTCCACTTTGAGGATGGAGCGATTTTAGAAGATCCGACTTAGTCGTTCACTCATGTTAAACAGACATGTTTCACCGGATCTACCTCTTTCTTAATAGCGTCAAGTTATTTCAGCGACAGCCGTTAATCTTTATGCCTTCTGTTCACTTGTAGATTGCATTCATTTATCAACTTGCCTAGTGTGTCTAGCCGCCTCCACTGCATCATGAACTGCCCGATGAAAGTAAACGATATCTACTTATGCGCACATGTAGAAATCTGTGAACAAATGTAACACTGCTGCGTTCGTGTGATGTGCCACGGCTACCTACTTAACTACGGCATCCAATACTGATAGGTTGATATGTTGCGTATCCTTGTTTCAGTTAAATCAACATGAGTCCACGACGGTTTCGTTGATTTCAAGAAATACTACTTAGCAATATCTGCCAACGTACCATGTACCGTCTACAAGATCATTTTTACCTACCTTGATAATCCCCTCAATTAGCATGCTTCTGAAGGCAGCATCAGTTGATTCGCCATTCCAGCCGCCAGAAGCTGTCTCACTTGTAAATCAGATATTATGATTTTGTTGGTGTAGATGTCGTCGATATAAGCTGATGTAACTTAACGAATCGTCCCATCCGCATTTGGCAGATCTAATATTCGAAGGATCACTGTCTAAAACGGTCTCAGTGTAGTTAACACGTCGTAGTAGAAAGTAGACCTTTCAGAGAGATTGAACACAGAGACATTAGATCCATCTATTCGGAATTTTATTCACTGCTGTGCACGTAAATAAGCACCAGTATCTACATCACCATGTAGCCCCCCGATAACCTGGTACGAAGAGCACCTTCTTTTTGATCTCCATCACAAAAATAAGCGAGATGAGACTCATTAGAGGAGCAAGCTCTTCAACATACGATCTCAGCTATCTATTATCCAGCCACACCTACAGTCTACACTGGTATTCCTTCCTGGGGTGGTACTCTCGTGGTTTGTTTTATGAACATTTTCTGAGTGCTCTCAATGCCTTCATGCTTTGGTGGAAGTTAGGTACATTGATCCACAAGACAACACAGATATGCGGACTAGAAAACTGGACTTCGCTTGACTCCGTGATACGTACTCTGACCAGCTCTTCAATAACATTTATTCAACGACCAAAGTGCGATCACTATTGTTGACACTGAGTCTTATGCTTCAGACGTTTTGGCTCCTGGGCGCCTTTTATCTACTCAACTGCCGACAGATTGATCCGTTCGTTAGTAACAGCAGCTATGTCTGAATTATTCCATTGATACTTAAAGTCAATGTGGTTTAATTAACGACATTTACAACATTGTAGATCGGGTGTGTCTTTCGAGCTGACCGCCGCACATCTTTTCATATTAATAGGGGCAGTCATTGACAAATGATTTTGGCACGAATAGTACATGACATCGCCATGGCACAAACGTTATCAGCGTTGGATGATCTTTGACCTAAATTTGTCGAATGCCTGCGGCAACCAGTTCTTAAGCCTCCTTTTCGTTAATAATGATAGCACAGGCTCTACTTATGTCATCTGTTCTGGATGATGCTCAGAATATAATCTTAACATGTCTAAGCAGTTCAAACACAAACCCACAGATATCCATTATTTAGATCGTGGTACGGCAAACATCTTTAGTTCCGCTAGCAATGCGTCTACTGTCTCGTCATCGTGAAGTCGTCACGCCTGGAATTTGTCCCAGGCAAGGTTCTAAATGAATTTAGCTAAGAACACTTGATTTGCTCAATGTCAGCATTTTTTTGACTGCCTATACACAAAGAGCGTCTGCTTTTCAAATACAGTGGAATAACTCGTTCGATCTTTGTGATCTTGCCTAATACCTAGATTAGTTCCACATTCTCGATAATCTCAACTTATGATGATCATCATTGAATTCGGATCTTATTTTTATGTCGGATGCTTTTTCCATCATTTTCATAGAAACAAAGCAAACACCTAAATAGCTGGTAGAATATTAAACTAGCGGCCCCCAAACCGCTAGTTTGTGTTCAAAAGTCCCAAAAGAGAGAAAGTGGTCGGAAATGCAGCAGGTACAATGAATACTGAAACCAGGGTAAACATCCACCCTTTCATTCACAACAGAAGAAAAACAGTTTTGTTTACCAAATTAAAAAAAAAACAGAATCGTCAATCAGTAATAAAAATCAACAGCTTTTATTCACGAATTTTCTGAGTTCCCACGCCAGTTAGGGTGGGAAAAAGGTAGCATAGTTCTTCTGATATTTGAAAATAGTAGGTTTGGTAAATTTCTCGATTTAAGTGATTTTCATTACAATAAAATAGTGACGTTTAGAGACTGGTGGAAGAAGATTTTATAGCTCACAAAATGCATTGTAGTTACGTTTTTCTAAATAGAATTTAAGAGTTTTCATTTTTTACGTTATTGCTTTTGTGTTTAAAGAATATTAAATTAATTTTTTAGATAATCAATTTCCACGTAATTTTTCATAAGTTATGAAGACTTACTGACGTGGTACAGAGTTTATTAAAAATAATAATCTGCATGTAGAAGGTACTGACTAAATAATCGTCTGCGTTTTCAGTTTTCAAGAAAATGCATTTTCTATTTGAATAGCATTTCTATTTCCGGTTTTCGCATATTCATTCATCGATGAATTACTTTTATATGAAGTTGTTATTTTCATAAAATTCTCCCCGCAAACTATTTTACATGATGAGTGGGGATGCAGCGTTACAGTTTCTTTGATTCGTGAATGCATACATAAATGCCCCATTTCTCGATTTTAATCTCAGTCTTTATTGAGAATATGTCAGTAGATTCAACATGAAGCATCATTTTACAAGTAATGAGAACATTTCCCTCTCCAGTTGGTAAATTGAACTGCTATCATCCATCAAATAACAACGGGGAACGAGATCAAATAAGAAAAACAACATGGAGAATACATCTGCTTTTTATCATTCTTGATTATTTATTCTAGATTCACTTCTCGTTGCCTTAGCTGTAAATGCTTCAGCTACATAGATTCACGCTTTTGTGTCTTAACTTCTTTTATTGACTCTTTTCAATGGTAATATTTTCGTTCAACTAAGTGTCAGCCGAACCGAAATCTCTCATCTGCTTGTGCCTACAAGCAAGCTATCACGAATTGTGTGAAGTACAATCCTAAAAGAGCCAATAATAAAATAATTTTGAAATAATTTAAAAGTTTACTAAAACAGTAAACGTTTAATTTTATTTGAAAAATGTTCCATCTCTTTAAAAGATCTCTTTAATATTGAATAGATATTGACAGATTGTAAATCTAAGGATCAATTAACTAAACGTAGTAAAAGTCTAGAAATGCACATGTCCATTGCTACTGTTTATTCGTCAAGTAAAAACATAGAATGTCACTTTTCGCCTCCTATTTCGTAAGAGTGTGCCTAAAATCTAACGAAACCTAAAAGGCCAGAAATACACGAACCCTAAAAGTGTTTTTGATGTTTAAAACTATTTTCTTCTTTACATAATTAATAATTTAGAAAAACAAATACTTTGTGAACTAATATTCATGCATATTTACTACTAACAGCACCTGTGAACAGGTGTTGCCCCGGAGAATCCAGGAACCCAGGAAACTCACTCTCCCATCTCCGAACGCCATATGAATATTTTTCACGATATTTTACTTTGTTACATATATTACTTGTAGTATTCTGTAGTTATTCCATTCATAAATAATATTTAAACGTTTGTATTATTTCATAATTTGTAAAGAGCAGCCCCACAGTAACGTACTTACGTATAAGCGAGTATTGTTTTTGGGTTTACATTATAAATTAAGATGCCAGTCACACGTTAGTATTCCAGTAAAACAAGACGTGCTTTGGAATGACAATTGATGGTTATATATATATATATATATATATATATATATATATATATATATATAAAGTTAATCCAACAAAGGATCTAAGAGGCAACTAATATATTTTAATTAGTGAACAGCCGGATGAAGCTCAATATACTGAATAGCGCATTAATAGCGTAATATAAAATGAAATAATAAAATTTGATTCGCACCTTATTTTATTATTTCATTTTATATATATATATATATATATATATATATATATATATATATGTATATATATATATATATATATATTATAATATAAAATGAAGTAATAAAATGAAGTAATATAATATTATAATAATATAATATAATATAATATATAATGCTCTATCCAGTATATTAAGCTTCAGTTTTTTATCCGGATGTTTCACTAATATATATGTATATATATATATATATATATATATATATATATATATATATATATATATGTGTGTGTGTGTGTATAAATAGTTCGTAAGAAATATTAATATAATTTTATTTTTAATTTCTAATAATTATATACCTAGCGGTAATGTGTTGATAAATAACTGATGGAAGTCGTATTAATCTACCGTTTTCATAATAAAAACAAACACGTTGAATTTATAGATATTCGATTTCAATAAAATAAGAAATCAAAACGTTCAATAGAAATCAGAAAAGAAAATGTTCTAGTTTATCAACAGGGTAAATCTTTGATTTTCATAATTTAATCCTAAACAAAGGTTTAACTTGCAATATAATAATAAAAACAACAGGAGCGACATCTTACTGGCACGACAAAACGCGATCAAACGCAAAAATGTTATTATTTCAACAATTTCAAATACATTCTTTTCTCATAAAAAGTAATTCGGATGAGCGATAAGTTTTAAAACTTACCTTTTTCAATAAAATTACAAAAACGTCCGTTGGATCAGAAAATATAGAAGTTTTTACTCCAGGAATGTATTCAAAATTCACAGCAATTTGTTTAAACGAGAGCAATAAATTAAAACCGAGATACTGATATTTAGAAATCGGAGTATATATATATATATATATATATATATATATATATATATATATATATATATATATATATATATATATATATATATATATTAGAAGAGAGAGATAGAGAGGGGGTTAAAAGATAAAGATAAACGATAAACACAGTTTTTTTTAATATAATGCTGACCGCATTTGTTATAATGATAAGAATGACATGTGCTAGTTCCATATTTTCTATAACTCATCAATATTACATTTAACGTTATCAGCAACATCCGCCACTAAATCTACAAAATGATGTAGCATTTATTTAGTAATCACTTTTTCATGTTGTCTAAAAGCAATAACATAAAATGCGCATACACTCTCATATGTTTATGGGCCCATGTTTCGTAATTTCGAATGTTTGAATTAGATTGCATTCATAGATATTAAATATAGTAATTAAATTAAAAGAAGATATAATCCAATTATGAACAATTCATGAGAAATTTATTCTTGGGAATTTAAGAAATATTAAAAGTCAATTAATTCGACTGAATTTTCAGCAAATTTACTTTTAATCTCGAAAATATAGATTTGAAGATACAAGTCTACTAAACACCTATCCTGTTCAGATTATCAATAATTTATAAAACTTAAGACTCAAGTTAAAATAAAAGTATTTGAAATAACTTTATACATCAAGTATGTAAGTAGTAATGCCCCACTTTAGGCATAAATAAGACACATAACTCCGCCAAAAATTCGTGCATTTAACACTTTTTACTCTCATATTGTAGAGGCATTAAATACACAATTCCTCTCTAAACTATTTTTGGTTTATTTTTGCGAAGAATAACATTTAAAAAAGAAAAAGAAAAAAGTCTTTGCAATATGAGTCTAAGAAAAAAAACTGCCAGGAAATGTTCGGCCTGCTGTAGAAAGAAAAACGTTTTTCTTCTCAAAAACTATACTGAAGGTTTCTATGTGTATGTGTAAATGGAAATAAATAGCTTTATAAAAATATAACTTTCAAAATTAAAATGCAAGTGGAATATATGTGTATGTAGCAAATATTTGAGGTAAACAACTTTGACACTATGACGAGACTTGAAAAAAGGTTCTTGTCAACGTGTAAATCTGCCAAATAACTTATATTACAGAATTTATTTCTAAAACGGTTTCATTTGCGGGAAACGACGATTATCCATGCTAGTTATTTATAAAATAAATCGACGATAAGTTTACTCTGATTGCAATAATGTTTCATGAAAAACGACAATTATACTCCGGGTTTAAGCGAATTTTAAAATCTTACTTTCCTTTTTTTTCTGTCAAATTACGACAGAAAAAAAACAGCACTGCAACATCGGCTATTAACTTCTTATGTTAAATAAAGTCGGTCATATTTTCCGATTTCGACCTAAATAGGTATTTGATGCTGCCTAGCCAATGTTTATTTTCATACCTTCGATATAAGAAAAAAAAAAAAAAAAAGAATATGAGGTCCAGGGTGGGAGCAGCTGTTTTCTTCGGGAATCGCTTTTTTATCGGGTAATACCGGGATGGGCAATTAATTATTTATAAAATAAAGCCGGCGTTAGGTGGTATAAACTAAACACCGACATTATTTGATAAATAAAAAAATGTAATTATGTTTACAAAATAACATTTCCATGAAAAACAGAAACGGCATTAACACTATTAACGTCCGACTATTTATAACCTTTAGAAGAAACAGCTACGAATGTAATTTTGCAAATAATGTTTAAAAAGAAATATGAATCAAAAATTGAATTATAAGTACTCGCCGGGTCAGGACAGCTACTGATATATAAAAGAATATGAGTATTTCTTCTCTTTCAAGGAACCAATCTATAAATGTTTTTATGTTGCAACAACGTGCATAGGTAGGGATCATTATTACGAAATTTCAAGCCCACTAAATAACCTAAAAGTAGTAAATGGACAAAAACAAGCAAAAACAGACAGTCAGTCAATCAAACACAAATCTCTACTCATGGAAATTTATAGTTCACTGAGTGTTATCCGCGATGTATTTTCTGCTATTGTATGCGAACATTTTTTTCAGTTTTTCATATTTGTATAATTTGTTGAAGATAAAAAAAAACGATTTTTGAAGAATTGTTTATTACGTCGGATCGGACAGCGATCGTTGACACCTAACAGAAATACACAACACTTTCATTGAACTGGCTATTATGTATCTGTTCTTTATGGATCACGAGATGAAAGGGAAATTTAAAGGTTAGAACACTATTTAAAAAGCCAGAAGTCTTGACTTATATGAATAACGCTACGGTCGAGTGAGCTCGTCTTCTGGCGAATAACAAACGATAAGTTACACTTTGCTACCAGAGAAGTCAACGGAGAAAGGATATTGAAGAGTCGCTGTTCCGGAACAAAGTGAGTATCACGCCTTTTGCCAGATGCGACTAGAGAATGTGTTTCTTCACACAGAACTAAAACGAATATCATGACCGACTTGATTCCAATATATCGACTCTTTAAATTCATAAGAAATTTTCCAGCTTTTAAACTGTCGATACACAAGATAAACTACATTTGAAAGATGGATTTAATAAACTAACTTGAATAGTTTTGTTTCTTCTTTGCAAAAAACGGTTAAGAGAAATTAACATTTTAACGAGATATAGAGAATAAATAAAAGAACAAAATAAAAAAAGAACATCTTCAGTGTTTTGTAAATCTTTTATCTCGATTAGAAGGATTTTTACAAATTATAATTTTAAAACAAAAATGCCATTTAGATTACACTTTTTGAAAGTGCAATCCAAATGATTGCAATCAAGATAAAAAACAGAAAACAAAGAGAATTAATTATTTGGAATTCAGTCGTTTTCCATTGATTTAAAAGAAATGAAGAGATTGGGATATTTATTCTAGCAAAAATCACACGGAAACATTTTTTTCATCTTTCGTCATCAATTCGTTCAGAGAGTAAAAATAAGAGACGACCATGACACTATACAATCTGCTATTTACGTAAACAACACGAAACACTCCTTTTTATGTAAAAAGAACCGTGGCATATATAAAAAGTGCAGAGATCATTTTTACGAATTTCTTGTTTCAAACAAAAGCATGTCCTATCAATTATTTTCGGTGATCATGAGTAAATTGACAGTGCATATGAGTTAGAGAGTAAAAACTTCGCCCACTCTCTCAAAATATTGATCAGGATTAAATATAAAATCGATGAAAACAATGTATTTTTTATCGTCACGGGCCAATATTTGTCGTATCTGACTAACGGTCTTTACAAAGATTTTCATTTCTATTAATCCATTGGTAAACAAAGGCAGACGGAAAACAAGGGTATTAAGAATAAAACGAATAGAAATTAAAATTAAAATTAAAATATGAATAAAAAATAAAATATAATATATAAGACAAACAAAATAAAGCATTATTTAATAAAATATATGAAGAGTCGTGTTAGGTAAAAAGAAAAAAGAAAGGGGTAAATCTCGTATGGGAAAGAAAATGGTTCTTGGGAGGTTACAATTGCAAATTATTTGTGGACTACGGAAAAAGTGATCGTATCCTTTAAAAAAGATAGATGACTTAACCTAATATAATGTCAATAGTGATAATTAATACAGTAATAAATATATATAAATTCAATTTCTGGGGTAATTAATATTTATAAATTTAATTTCTGGGGTAATTAATATTTATAAATTTAATTTCAATTTGTAATTTGTCGACATTGATAGTCGTCATCACTGGCATAGTTAATAATTTAAACTAACAAACTAATAAATTAATATAAATAATTAAGCCAGGTTATACATGAAGTACAAATACCGTTTACACGGATGAATGAAAATTATTACTGGTCTAGTTAACATAATAAAATATATATGGTAAGCATTACTGGTCATAATCGCAGTAATTGTGATCGATAAAGGCCGCACACAATTCAATGAATTAATATTTAATTCGGTTATGTTATATAAGATGTATGAACCGGTGAATTATCGCAGATTATAGTGTGGACTTGTTGATTAATGAGGGTCGTTAATGAATGTATACTTAGAACTAATTAATTAATAAATTAATATTAATAATTAGGTAAGTGTTACACCGGCCGTTCTTACAGAAGAGAAACTACACCTGTTCTCACTATAAATAGTGCAAGTAGACAACCACCAGAGAAAAGGACAATATTGTAACTGTCTAGCCGAGTGCCAGTCAGTTTCCTTACCTTTGTACCTCTTATGTTAATACACTTGTTATCTTAACCCAACCTCGACTTGACTTCTTCTTTTACTGTTGGACTACTTCACAACAGTAAGACACAGTGAAAACCTATATAATTATATAATGTGCGTGTATATACACACACGCAAGGACAGAATTTGAATGCCTAGTAGACACTATCTTTGAGTGTATACGGTGTCTTTGTAAAAAAGTTGTCAGGAGAACCTGGCATGATGAAACTTCCCCCTACAAGTAAACCATGACCAAATATTCAAAATAACATAGTATTCGAGGTCCAAATAAGACCCCTTCGGTATGGCTACCCATCACTGGCTGATACAATGAATGGCGCACCATCTCCAAGTGATGCTGCCTTTCGTAACAGAACTAAGCTAGATGACTCTTGTCATGGAATCCGGTAAGACCAAAAGCCCCAAAGAAAGATATAATATAACATATTTAACTGGGGAGGAAAATTTATGTTCTTCAATTCTTTACTAAATTACCTTTACAAAGAAAGTAGACAGTGGACCTTGGGTTTACTTTCCGCAGCCGCGTTACTCTCGCGTCACTTACTTTATTCTTTTAGTCTTCACATTCCATGAACGATGTTTCTGACAAAGGGGGGGGGGGGAGAATTGCTGTTTTCTTGGTCGAGATCTATCCATCTAACACTTATCGTTGGTTAGTTTTTTAATCATAAGTGATATTTTATTAGCTCTTTAGATCAAGTGGCTTCATGCCTTGTCTGAAGCTATTTCCATAAAAAACAAACAACTTAACGTTTGAGAGGTAAATGAGAACTTTAATGGACCACTCGGATATCTCTGATAGAGATCAAGTATTACCTCAAGGAAAGATTTTTGAGAACCTACAGTGACGTAAAATGAAAAAAAAAGATACATGTGAAAAGAGGCAATAATAATAATAATAATAATAATAATAATAATAATAATAATAATAATAGACCTTGCAAAGAAATGAGATGCAGATCGATTGTATCCACCTAGGTCAATCAAAGATTACATTGACAAAATTGCAGAATCACCGATATGCCGATTGTGTAATGGAAGGGAAGAAACCTTAGCGCATATTGAATTTGAATGGCCTATGCTAGCACAACATCAGTATAAAAAATGGAGACACAACAAAGTCACCCAGGCACTACACTGGAATATATGCAAACTTTATGAATTGAACAATAATGAGAAGTGATATAAGCATAAGCCAGAAGTGGTACAGGAGAACGACAATGTCAAATTTCTTTGGGGCATGCGCATACAAACTGATAAAGTTCTAGAACATTCCAAAAACAAGAGAACTTGCTTAATCATTGACATAGCCTGCCCCGATACCATAGTGCATGAGAAAGAACACGAAAAAAATCAAGATCTAAAATGGGAATCAGACTATAGGAATGTAAAAAGTAAAGGTTATTCCCGTTGTAATTCGAGCGTTTGGAACCATAACCAAAAACCACTATAAATGGCTCAAACAAATTGACGAGACAATTTAATTTCCTGTTAGGAATGGTAAAAGTGTTAAGGTACATCTTTAATTTCTAAAGTCAAGGGAATCAATTTGATGTTAAAAAAATATCTAACTAAAAACATCCAAAAGTTGACAGTATTATGAAATAATAATAATAATAATAATAAAATAATAATAATAATAATAATAATAATAATAATAATTATTATTAAAACAAATTTTTGAAGTTAGTTTGTAAAATAATAGCGAAATAATTAATTCAATAATTTTCATGCTAATAAGCAAGCATAAGGATAGATAATAAAATACTAATATGGAGTAATTCACAAATCTATAATTCAATATTAATGACCTGAACTAATAATAGATACTTAATAACCGACATTTAATTACTCTCAGATTAATCATTCACAATTATAATCAATAATTAATTATTATCTATTCACAATTATCCATCAACCCCTTATCAAATATTAATTAATTATTCCAAAGTAACAAATTTATATCGAGCTGCCATTGTTTTCGTAAGTTAATGATATATCTTTGTAATTAACTCCAAAGAGTTTTCTAACCGATTAACATATGCAGGGTGTTCGAGATACATTTGATCATTTTTATATTCTTTCATTTCAGACACATTTGAAGTATATAATAGCGGTAAAGTCAAACTCATATCTGTTACTGTGTACTACTGGTGATTTTAAAAGCTGGAAACTATGGACGATGGGAGAGCACCAGAATATTGGAAGAAACTGACTTGCATCACGACAGAATCTTAGGTGCAGCTCAATGCTCTTTCAATACCCTGAAGGTCGTGAGATTCGAGTTGGAGAAGTGCGACGATGATGTGGAGGCGTTCTGACTGTATATCAACAAGGAAATTCGCCAAGAAGCAGCAAAATTCAGTTAAGAAAATGCGGACATTGGCGTAAGAGATGAGCATCGGTGTGTCGATTGTAAAGGAAGCGCTGAACAAGGATCTTATCTTCGTTAATCTTTATGCAAGAGTCGCAAGGGCCAACAACTTAATGTATGAGATATTAGTGAACGTATGAGAAGACTACCGCTCAGACACACAAAACCGTATTAATGGCGACAATAGCATTTTTTAAACGTCTGCCCAATATGACGGCGCCGATCTACGAGGTCGGTCGAACTGAAGGGGAAAGGTTATTCTCTAAACTTTGTAGAACGGTGTAGTGAACAAAGCAATGTTGGATTTGTTTTTTTTCTGTGCATATTCTAATAATGTCGACTGGCCAATGTTATCTGGGCTTATTAGTATTGTTTACAATTAGAAAATATAGTTTTCTGTTTTGTGTATGTAATAGTTGTGTAAGTGTTAATCGGGACATTTATTAAGTGTGAATGTTTCTGACGCCCGATGTGAATAAAAATGGTATTTCCAAGAAGAGTTCTTCCGTAAATCGTGACGGTCTTCTGAGTAGAATGATGAGGATTTATTACAGATGGGCTTAGTAACATTTACCTCGTGCTTAAAATACTAAACAGAAAGAGAGAATGGATAACCATATGATATAAAAAGATTTTTGAATGCGAACGAAACTAATTTATTTCCTGAAGCATGTACGAATAAGCGACTGAAACGCATATGAATCAGAAATATATTTTGGATAGAAAGCTATACTTGTCAATGAAATAGCGGAACATCTAATTTAAATTCATATTATATACTAGTATATATATGGTATATTTAATCCGTATAATTCTCTGGTTTGAGAGAACTATTAAAAGAAATGGCGGAGCGTTTTTCCGTCGGTCGTCTGAAAAGTGCGCATTTATTATAGTTAGTTGTCAACATTGATGACTTGCAGAAAATGAAAGATATGCACGAAGATATCACATTGATATCACACGGCGATTGAATGTCGTTCAGACATGGAAATAACACTATCAGCTTCCCTAATATGTTTCTTTCGGTTTCGGGAATTCGTAAGAATTTAATTGTCTGAAAGGTTTGTCATCGTGTCACATTATTCATGTTGATTTTCAATGGTTACTTTTAGACTATTAGTCGACAAAGCAGATCGATGGAAAAATATGTGAAGCTTTCGATGAGAGTTGGACAAATTCTGCTATTGTTGTTCGATCTAAACATTTTGATGAAAAGTGTTAAACGCTGGTGGCTGACAAACGCATTTAGATTGATAGGGCACAAATAAATTTACGGAAAAAATCAATCGAAATAAAAAAGGCGTAAATAGGACCAATTCTTTCATACCGATATTTAGTTAGAAAGATTTCAGATGATGAACCCGTAAAAAGAGATTAACGACAGTTTCAGTATTTTGCTCGCTTTTATATGATAAACATAAGTCTTCCTTGCTAGATTTAACCAGCAGGAAGATAGTGAAACGGACCGGTTGGCCAATTCCATTGAAGTCACATTAAATGTCCAATGTGTTTCGTAATTATAACTTAAAAGTAAAAACTTTGATATACTGACATTTTTCTGACTTTTTGTGTTAATTCTAACGAAAAAATTGGAAAAGTAAAAAAAAATCAGACAAATATGTAAATGTTGAAAACATCTATTATCAACTTTAATATATATATATATATATATATATATATATTAATATTATTTATATATATATAATCTTATAAATCTTTTGATTTATTTATTCATCGCTATACATTCTCTCTTTCTCATTCTCGACTTTTATCTATCTCATTATCTCTCTCTCTCCATATCTCTCTCTCTATCTATTCCTCTCTCTCTCTCTCTCTCTCTCTATATATATATATATATATATATATATATATACATCATCATGACTACAAAAAACAAATACGATTACACACATGAAAAAAGCCGGATCTGTTCTTAACTGGGCAATAGACAAAATATATTATGATATGTCTTTTACGACTCTTCCGGGATTGGTTCCATTTTATTACCGATAAGCTACTAAAACACAAACGAATCAGAAATGTATATACAGCTATACGTGTCAATAAAATAGGGGAACATCTCATTTTAATTTATATATAAGATAGATAAATGCTGAAAATTTCATTCAACTTCTATAATTCTCTGGTTTGGTAAAACTATTTAAAATAATAAGTGACCATTTGCAATACAGAGCATTTGGCAATACATTTGTATGTAGAATGTAGTGTCAGTGGCCTTGAAAGCAGAGGATCATTATCAATTTTTAAATCCAACAAACATAACAGACATCTCTGAGCGATTCATTGTGACCTGCGTTTATCTGATACTGGTCGACAATAACGGATATAATTCAGAATATAGTATATATAGCATCCATCATAAGACAATCAAATTTCTTTAAAACGAAAACCTATCAATAATTGTCTCGCCTGACAAAGTTGTTCTACAACGAAAGCTTGAAAAAAATAGAAATTAAACAAATGATTTTTCATTTAAATTTCACGATGTGTTTATTTTCAAATATATTTCACTTAAATGCAATTACATAAATATTAAAAAAAACAACAAATTGACCTTTTTGACATCTTGATTTTAATCTTCATAACGGGGCATACAAGTGGTGCAAAACATTTCTGTTTAGTGAATTAATTTTACCCGTCCTGGGACGGGTATTCTTGTAGTATGAAGAAATTAATCATGTTGGCTGTTACTACACGTGATCTATCTACATTTTCGATCAACTACAATATCTGATGAATTTTCTCAGCCAAACGCTTCGTCTACTAAATGCTCTCCGCGCCAAGTATTGAGAAGGAAATTGATGAAGATAATTATTTGGCCAAAAGTACCTTCGGATATTTCCGAATCAACAGGACAACCACCGAGGAAGAATTCCAAATCTATTAAATAGACACAAAGGCCGAAGAGAAAAGCCAATAAGTGAATTCGTCTCAGATGAGATTGAAATTATTAGAGTTTGGCACAAAAACCTGTCTCCCTTCCGCGTTAACAATCGACTAAATATTACGGAATCATAGCATGGACAGATGTAAAAAGTCAACTATCTCATAGAGTATTCAATCCTTCGCCATTCCTTTCCAATCAAGCAGTCATATTCACTTTCTAAAACTGACTCTGCCGACAGTAGCTCAAGGACTAACAGTTTCAGTAGATTCTTTCGAGATTGAAGTTAAACTGTCACTTACTATGCAAATTTGAGTCCATGTCTGCGCTGGTTAAATGCATAATAATACACTGTCTTACATTAAGAAATATTCTCCCGTAAAACATTCATATATATATATATATATATATATATATATATATATATATATATATATATATATATATATATGCCAACATTGTTAAAAATAACATAATTCGTCTGTTTAATTTTACCTTTTTAATTAAGATTTTTTTTCTGATGGTCTGTTTTGTATTAAAAAAATAAATGTGATTCTATCCTGCGTTGCTGAATTTAAAATCGTCAACGACTTTCTCGAACAATGCGAAAAAACGTTATATGCGCGTTTCCCCACCGTTTTTAATTTTTTTCTTCTTTCTCCAGCTTTTTGTTCATTTGCTTTTGATGATTCGACGAAGAATCGAAAACGTTCGTGAAACCCATGAAACTTATGGAACATTTATTATTTTTTTGATTTTAATACAAAATAGATTATCAGAAAAAAAAATAAAGTTATAATTAAACGGACGAATTCTGTTATTTTTTAACAATGTTTGCATAAATGAGAAAATGCTGCCTAAATACACACAATATACACACACACACACACACACACACACACACATATATATATATATATATATATATATATATATATATATATATATATATATATATATATATATATATATAAGTGACGTTCCCTTATTTTCTTGACCGATATAGTTCTATAAACAGAAGCTGAATATACAAGTTTGCTTCGTATGCGCTTTAGTCCGATTATTGGCAGGTGCTTCCGATAAAAATTAGTTTCCTTTTTATTCGTCGATTTTTAAAATTTATCTGCACAGCTGTTGTCTCTTTTCTTAATAATTTCAGCGTGAAGGTGTAGCTTCATTTACAGTGATGAGTTCTCATCCCTCGACCCCCAAAACACTGTAACATAAATACGTAAATGTATAATTAGGGTAACTTTTTCGTGTTACACTGCCCGTCCGCACACTTCATATTGATCACTACGTCTATCAGCAATTACGCGGCTAATTGTTGTGACCCTGTTTAGGGGCCGAAACGAAGACACGGAACACGGGGTTAGGTGAACAATATATATTGAAGAAAAGATATGTACAGAGAACAAGGGAAGTGGTATATCAGTCCTGACTGCCAGGGTAGACTGGAGTTCAATCCAATTACGAGAAGCCTAAATGCTTCCAGTAATTTATTAGGAATGGACGAGTCTAACTTCTCGTCATATAGGTACAACACAATAACACTAATAATAAAGTGTTCTTCAAAGTTACATTTTTACATTACAAATATTACCCAAACACCCACAATCTGTTTTGCCATGGCGTTATTAGAATGTACATAATTTGACGTCCCTTATGATTCTTTGTTTTAAACTCATATATTACGTACTATTTTTCACTTTTGATTGATATGTATTTGTGTTTCGGTTCTTGGTCTACTTACTGAAAAAGAGGAAGCATGCATATTAATCGCAGTAGCAGTTATTCGCTTTGCACACGAGCGTTTTTCTCGTGTCGCTCTGAGCTATCACGCATCAGTTATTACCAGTCAGTTACCATAAAAACTAGTGTAGTCGTCGCATCGCGCAAGAAACTAGGTCAGTTACTATAAGTACATATGTTTATTAGAGGATCTTTGTTATGTAACGTTTTAATATTCATTTTTATTTATAGATTTAATTTCTATATATTTTTCGTTCGAATTGAAGTTTAATTTATCTTTTAATGATTATTCAAATCTACAGCCGATTTGTGCACAAAATATTCGCGTACTTTTCTCATTAATCGCTGCTCTTCTTTTAAATAATATCTATAAAATTTGCTGAGTTTACAGGTATTTGTGTTTCTATAAAATAGTACTTTCCTTCCAGAGTTTGTTGATAGACGCTTTTATTTACAATCCCCACAAATGAAAAACGCAAAAAAATTCTCGTAAGTTTGTGGCTGCGAGAATGCTTTTTCTAAGTTATGAAACAATACGATCGTTTAAATTTACTAATGAACATCTCGATAGTAACTGGCCTACTTTCTTTTATGGTAAATTTAATAATTAAAGAAGACTTTTATTAATACTCATAGTTAGTAAAAAAAAGTCGAGTAAAAAACTTATAAGTGGTTAACGGGTAGGAGCGAGAGTTTATTGAATTCTTTATATATATATATAAATATATATATATATATATATATATATATATATATATATATATATATATATATATATATATATATATGTGTGTGTGTGTGTTTGGTAGAGATTCAGGTTTCAGACTCTGGGGCCATGGTTTTGAGTCTCACTAGGTTCAACCACGTTGGTGAGTCGTATATATATATATATATATATATATATATATATATATATATATATATATATATAAACAATTTTCGTTTAGATTATTAACAAATATCTGTAAAAACACTTAAAATCGACACAATGTTTTCTTCAAGAAACAAACACCTTCATCATTCCATATTATGTAAATTTCACGAGGAGTATTTGTAAATCAGTATTTGCAAAAGCATTTATGAGGCAGATAGTATAAATAAGAAAATGCATGATGAGAATTGTTACTAAAAATGATGAGCAAAAAGAAGGTTGTTTAAGAAGACTTGATTTTGATGCACTGGGAAAACTGCAAAGGATAAACGTAGAATTATAATTTTAAACAAGCACTTCAAATTTAGCCATATGAAATTTCATTTATTCTAAAACCAAAATGTTCTGTTACACTTGTCAGCAGATAATCTGCCGGTAATTTTGTATAATTTCATATCAATCAGCTTCAAATGCCCGTTTTAATGACGAGTGGATGTTTTACCCTAATGTTAAGCGAAATAACATGGTCATTAACAACTAACTTTTGGAAGAATTCAGTTGAGCAAACTTATTCATCTATCATATTCCGATTACCAACAGTTTAGAACTTTCTAAAGCCAGTGATATTTATTTAGACCAACACCAAAAGAAGAAGTCAAAAATGAATTAGTCACTTCAAATCAAAACCTATATAACTTTATGTACGTAACATTAGAAATCTTGTATCAGCTAGGGTCGTTGAAAACGGTGTCGACTATAATGAGGTATGAATATTCACTATTCTCTTTTATTTTTCAGCATAATAATCGCACAGAACTTCTTTCACAAGCTGATATCATGATATATATATATATATATATATATATATATATATATATATATATATATATATATATATATATATATATATATATATATATATATTCTTTTTTAACAGCTGAAATGTTTGCACGGATAACTTATCTCTTTTAGTTCCAATATTCTATCTAATTTACATGAGCAAAGTGAACAGGAAAATACATGAAATTTCACGTTTAATTTCATTTTATCTGCATTTTAATAGAAATCCTTTAAACGATATTTTAACAGAAACTGTTTTACGGTATTTTAATAGCAAGTGTTTTAACGATATTTTAGTAAAAACTGTTTACAAAATATTTTAATAGAAACTGTTTTTACAATATTTTAACAAATGTTTAACGATATTTTAACGGCAACTGTTTAACGATATTTTAACGGCAACTGTTTAACGATATTATAATTGAAAATTGTTAAACGATATTTTCTTAGCAACTGTTTTACGCTATTTTAACAAACTGTTTTAGCGATATTATAATAGCAACTGCTTTAAATATATTTTAATAGCAACTGCTTTAAATATATTTTATAACTGTTTTTACGATATTTTAATAGAAACTGTTTAACGATATTTTAACAGCAACTTTTCTAACGACATGTTAATAGAAACTGTTTTAACGATATTTCAATTGAAAGTTTATAGCGATATTAAAAAATTAACATTCATCGATTTTTCTTACAGCTTTAAAAAATGTAAACAAAACTATTTCTTGTTAAAACAAATCCATACGACTAATACATTGAATGAAACATCTATTTTTCACATATCATGATCGAATTTTACTTTAAAAACATTTTTCTTTTTCTCTTTTGACCGTAAGTTTGAAAATCTTCTATTCGATTTTTCTTACAGCTTTAAAAAATGTAAACAAAACTATTTCTTGTTAAAACAAATCCATACGACTAATACATGAAATGAAACATCTATTTTTCACATATCATAATCGAATTTTACTTTAAAACATTTTTCTTTTTCTCTTTTGACCGTAAGTTTGAAAATCTTCTATTCATGAGATATGAAATAATATCTCACGAATAGAATATTTTCAAAGTCATACTCCACTAAAGAGAATACGGCACTTGATGCGCTTGTGATAACGTAACTGAACGAAAGGATTTCAATGTTAACAGTAACGACATCACCACTCTTAGAGATGCACGTCCACATTAAAAAAAACTATAGGCATGATATGACAAAGTGATGGGACCCTACGAAAGATTTAGAGTGATTAAAGCGCTAGTATTCCTTTGAGAAACTGCACCGAGAGAATCACAATTATTGTTCACACGAGTTTATGAAAATAGAGTTTGGTGAGAAGAGATTGTTCAGAATAACACGTCGTTTCGGCTGGAATTCGAAGATGTGACCCGATGAGAGATCAAGGAGTCAGCACGAAGGTTACTGCTGTCAGAAAGTTACAGATATCAGGCGAGAGAAATTGGGTTCAAAGAAGAATCCGGACCACGCGAAAATGAGGCAGAATGATTGACAAGAGAAATCCGACCCCTAAGGTGTGTCCAGATAGATAACGACTTATCAGATTATGTGCTGGTCAAAGTAAGTAGATTTCGTCTGGGCGATGCCGAATGACTTTGTCTGAGTATATAAAGCTGTGCGGAGCGCATATTTATCAGTAAGAAAAAAGGAAAAAAAGTAAGCCTCGGCAGAGAGAAACAGTCAGGAGACTGAAATTAAGTCGAGAAGCTGCGCGACGGCAACCCTTTTTCTATCGAACGAATCACTTTTCTAAAAACTCGGAAGGAAAATTCTTTCGAATCAATCATCCACTAAATGGCGATCGTGAAGTCGTAGTTGATAATCCCAAGTCATTATCTAGAACCAAAGGCAACTAGCCTACGAAAAACACGAGTTCCTGTATATACCATCTTGAAGTAAAATACATATTCTTATTTCAAACGAAAATCAAGAATATTAGGAGAACTAGAAACACTCACAAGAAATCTAAAAAAAAACTGCGAGAAATAGAAATAAAATGCAAGACTGAGCCCATGCAACGCACAACAGTGATTAAACCAGCTTAAATATTAAGAAAAAAGTTACGAATGAAGACACCAACACACATAACGCTACGACCAGCCACAGGCAAGTTGAAATAAAAATGAAACAAAAACATAAAAAATATCACACGGATCCAAGGGAACTGACATCCTATAAACTGGCACGCATACATTTACACACGTGATGGCCATGACGGGTCAAGGAGGATTGAAAGACAGAAGAGAGCGCTGATTAGACATCCACTGGAAAGGGTGCTTATGTGTCCTGGAACCAAACAACAGAAAAAAGCAACGGTCGGCATCAGCGAGAAATCAATGGTAAACGGTTGTTGCGACAATGTAAAATGACTTGCAACCATTATTGAAAGAGGCGGAGAGTGCTCAACATCTCGGGAGACGTGTTACAACTTAGATTCCAGGGAACACCACTGGTTGTTGTCAATAAGCAATCTGTGATAATGACTTGTGCGAAAACTCCAACTAAGTAAATAATAGTAATACTAATCAGAGGTCATTTGAAATAGGAATAGAACAAAACTATAGAAAGAACATTGAATTAATTCAATGGAACTGAAATGCCATACATCCGATAATTTAATCTACCCTTAACACACACTCTGACATACAGTGGCACCAGCACAGCTGGTACTACACAAATGGTCGTGAAGGCCAAGGAGATCCGAGGAAGGTGGACACCATCCATACCTTCACTAGAAGATTTCGGATAGTACTGGAATCTTGGGAAGGATTATTACAACTCGAATTCCAGAGAAGTCCAACGCTCATTGTCAACGAGAAATCAATGGTAAACGGCTGGTGCGATAACTCAAAATGATTTGCACCAATTATCGAAAGAGGCGAGGAGTGTTTCAAAACTGTGGAGGCTTGTAGCCACTCGCACTCAAGGGAACACCACTTGTTATTGTCAGTGAGCAATCACTGTCATGTGAAAACTCCTACTGAGTAAATAATAATCCGAAATAAAAGTCATTGTGTATCTGTGGTTGTATCATTCGTTATTAATTTCGATTGGCCGCATACGTTTTATATAGATAATCGGAAGTATCATGAACGCAAGTGGTTGAGCCACCATCTTTTCCGCCACGAATGGATATGATAATTAGAATTTATTAACATACTGGTGGCTTACTGTTTTCACTTAGGACTGAGGACGTAGGCTGTCACAAATGTTGCAAACCGGACACATATGCACTCTTATCAAGAACCACGGGTAAACAAAACTTTGAAATTTAATAGAAACAAATTAATTCTTGACACTTAAAAATGTATTTTTATTTTAAATTTAAAAGAAACTTTTATAATCACTTAGCAGGACCCGAGTGCCGATGTTTCCGGGGAACGAAGAAACTCCTGCTTCGACTCCTGAATTCCATATATATAATTATATCGATATTGTTATAGTTAATTCTATTAAGAGTTTATTTTTACCGATATCTATTTTATTTTATAATATTAACATTTCGTTTTAAATGAAAATATTGTGCTAAAAGCCAAAATCCATTTTAACGGAAAAAAGTAACAAAACAAAAACAAAAATAAAACAACGAAACAAAAAACAGCATAGTTCATTGTAAACGATCAATACCATTGGTTTCAAGCTCAGAAGCCGTGAACCACCCGGCTCTCTTCAGCTTATGTTGTCACCTGGTTAAGAAATAAAAACTCACGTATCACTCTCGTTTGGATACGTAATTTGCTTTGAATTGTTAAGTATAGTTGTTTAAAATTTTGTGTTTGGGAAAGAAATGTGAGATAAAAAGTTAAATGAAGTCCGAAAATAAAGGGGGGAAATATATCGGTTAAGATTTAAATATGTAAAAATATCTTTATACAAGTCCCGTGATTCAATGTTTATTAGGGGCGTATATTAGACCGTTAACTGTTTTGAAGGGTAAAATTATTATCGCCTAGAAAGTGCTGAGGGGAGAATGTGAGTTTAAGAATTAAACTTTCAAGAGAATAAAAACATATAAAATTTAAATTTAAAGCCTGAATAAAAAGGCTTTAAACGTTTTATCACTCCAAAATAAGAATTGAAATTAAAATTTTAACCAATTCGAATCTCGTAAGCTAGCAATAAATCTAAGGGAAGTAACTCTACAAATTCTTGATGATTCTGTATTCGAAATTTAACATTTATAACTAAGGTATAATGAACATATAAACTTATAATTGAAATAATAATAATATTAATAACAATAATAATAATAATAATAATAATAATAATAATAATAATAATACTTCTGAGCTTGAAACCAATGGTACTGATGTTGTACTAATTTTCTGTACCAATAAATAAATAAATATTACGGTTTTTATTTTGATTCTCAATTAATCGAGCTCTCTGCTGAGATTTTCCCCACCATCTTAGAAAAGAAGTAATTAAAAACGTTGTTTGGCACAAGACAAATGAAACGGACCGTAAAGAATATATCTCCCAGAAATGTCTTTTTGGAAATGTGAAAAAATAAAAATAATAAAATAAAACCATGGTTATTGGAATATAATATGGTTATTGGAATATAATATGAACTGACTTTATATATATATATTGTCAGGTGTCTTCGGTGCTTTCTAGTTCGGTAGATAGAAGTTCATCATATATAAATACAGTAAAGAGCCTAAATATTCACACATGGAAATAAAATTATATATCAGAAGGAAATAAACAACGAGCCTGTATGAGAGGTCAATACATTATGTAACTGCAACATGAAAAAGAACATCCACTAATAGTCTACTTATAGTGTACTTATATGGAAACATATATAGACTATTAAGCGGCTGTTCTTTTTTATTTTGCAGTTACATTTTGTCTTGACCTCTAATACAGGCTCGTCGTTTATTTCGTTCTGATATATAAAGTACAAACAGTAAACGAAAAGAAAATAGAAGGAATACACGGATATGGAGTTCAAGAATAAACTGAAATACAATGAGATAGTAAAACGTATTTAGTCACTTCCCTAAATGCTGGATGCGAACGTGTATTTTAGCCACGATACATTAGTCAAAACTAGTCTGAAAGTTCTAGTTTACAATTCGTTGGGCTATTTTTTTTCATTTCGTTTCTTTCATTTAATTTTTATTATTTAATCTTTTTTTCCGTTTCACTTGCATCCATCTCTATTCCGTTGGCCGTTCCGCAAGCACTTAACCAAAGAGGTCTGAGATAAATGACAGTTTACCGCATAATCCAAGTAATCTCGTGGCTGGCTGATTGCACCATTCTGGTAACCTATAATGGTTCTTAGCAGGTTCTGCTTTGTCGGAATTGGGTATGGTTCGTTTCTTTCCTAGGAGGCTACACTCCCAGGCATTACATCGGGACGAAGTTTGTTTAATGCCTATCACTTGACTCGTGTACTTTACAGCTACTGTTGTACCCTACCAGAGTACGCCATTAAAGTGAGCTTGTGTTACATCCTACTGCCGTGCAGAGAATATAAAACGGACATATAACCGTTCAACACTGATGGGTGTGAGTCCAGCCCAAGGAAGTATATAACATGCTCTCATACTGACTTCTCTCTACTCTATCCTTCTTGGCTAGTCTGCACACGTCAATTTATATATATATATATATATATATATATATATATATATATATATATATATATATATATATTATAGTATATATTATATAGTATATATTATAGTGCATTCCAATCAGCAAAGAAACAATAAATCCATAATCATACCTTTCTATCTATTCTTTCAATTTCTTAATCATCATATATCGTCGAACGACCACAACCATACTTTTCTTCTTTTATTTCAATCTCTTTACTTTCATCTATCAGCGAATACCTGTAATCTCTATTTGTATCACAGTAAACAACATTTTTAATATGTTTATATTGTGTGTTAGCTAAACAATGGTGGCTACTGAAAAATGAAAATCGAACACCAGTGGTTACTTGGTCAATCTTATGTTATTCTAACATTCCGAATGAATTTAGGCAAAGGTGCAATTTGTGTTTGAAGAAAAAAATAAGAATCCTGAAATACGAACACGGTGATCTTCTGAATAGAAGAGATAAACTCATGGCGAAATGCAGGCATAAATGTAAATTTAAAATAACCCACAACTCACAATCCGAGATCCATTTAGATCAGTAACGGTGGAGATACTAAATTGGGTCTGACTAGAATGTTCTTATCTTTTAATCCCTTTTATGATTCTTTATCTATATATGTCTTTATTGCAACTATACACTATTATAATTATTAGTATTAGGATCTCCATTATTATATATGTTTACATTATATGTGTGTATATAGGTGTGTATGCGTGTATGTACAAGTGCGTGTATATGTGTATGTATATGTGCACATGTTTGTATATGTATGTATGTATTTGTATATATATGTGTATGTGTGTGCATGTATGTATGTATGTATGTGCATGTGTGGGGTTATGTGTGTATGTGTATGTAGATTATTGTGAAAGGGGGGGGGTAACAGAATAACCAAGGATCAAGAACGTCATTGTTTTTTGTTTTACTCAGCATTGTCCGGGAGTAATAAATGTGTAAGTGGTATATATCAAATCTCTTCAAACTATTTTCATTATCAACATCATTTCTCTTCGTATGATTGTTAAAGACATGGGAATAAGAAACACGGAAATGACCAGGATCATTTGTTCTACTCAGCATTGTTTGGGAGCAATAAATGTAAGATTACAGTATTACATTTGGCAAATGGTATATATTAAATCATCTCGACTATTTTTATTATTAACATAATTTCTCTTTATATTATTGTGAACAGGGGAAGGGACATAAATTTGAATTTACCAGAACAATTTGTTCCCTCAGCGTTGTCCAGGAACAAGAAAAGGTAAGATTACAGTACTACATTTGGTAAGTGGCATATATAAACTCTTTTTGATCTATTATCATGATCAGCATAATTTCTCTTCATATAATTGTGAAGGGGTGGAAAGAATTACCAGGATTAAAGAACATGATTGCTTTTTGTTCTACTCGGCGTTGACCGAGAGAAATACATGTAAGATTACAGTATTGCGTTTGGTAAGTGGTATATATTCAATCTCTTATCATTATCAACATTATTTCTCTTCATTTTATTGTGAAAGAGACTAGGGCCATGAAAATAGGAATTTACCAGGACTTTTTGATCTACTCGGCGTTGTCCGGGAGGAATACCATTTACATTTAGTAAAGGGTATATATTAAATCTCCTCGAACTATTGTCATTATCTAAACTATTTATGTTCATGTTATTGTGAAAGGGAAGGGCAATAAAAGTAGTTATTGACCAGGGCCATTTGTGCTACTCGGCGTTGCCCGGAAAGTATAAATGTAAGATTACACTATTACATTTGGTAATTTGTATGCATTAAATCTCTTCGGACTATTGTCTTTATCAACATCATTTTTCTTCATATTATTGTCAAAGCGATGGGGATTATAGAATTAGAAATTAACAGGGACAATTTTTTCTACTCGGCGTTGTCTGGGAGAAATAAATGTAATATTACACTATTAAATTTTGTAAGTGGTATATATTAACTATCTTTGGACTATTGTTATTAAAAACACCATTTCTCTTTATATTATTGTAAAAGAGGGTTAACAGAATTACCAGGGATGAAGTAAGACGTCGTGTTTTCTTCTTCTTAGCGTTATCCGAGAGCAATAAATGTTAGATTAAAATATTACACTTGGTAAGTGGTATATATTAAATCTTTTCGGAATATTGTCATTATAAATGTAATTTCTCTTCATATTATAGTGAAGAGGGTGTGGCAACTGAATTTCCCGAGATCCAGAACATCATTATGTTTTGTCCGGGAGCAATAAATGTAAGATTTCAGTATAACATTTAAAACTGAAAGATGTAGAACTTTTCATATAAAGATGGTGCACACACTTTTTAACTTCTATTTTGTTTTTAAGGCACGGAGCAATGCCGGGTAGCCATGCTAGTCTATCAATATAATCTAATTTATTTTCAGTACTGGTAGTAGGTGGAAACATAATTATGATAAACACTAGTTAATATAGGGAGTTTCCCTGGAAAATGTGTTCCTGTATCCTTATTTCTTTCAGGTGTTGTCTTCCAGCTGTCATTTCTAATCTTCATTTTCCATTGCTTTCTCTAATTCGTTTAGTATATTACGCATTTAATTCTTGATGCTTGGAGGATTGTATCATATACTTTTTTTTATAGTCGATCCGTAACACTCAAATGCCATCATGTAATACTTTCTCTCCAAAACCCTCCCCAAAAGAACATCAACGATCTCATCTTTTTACTTTCTCTCCACATAGATTTAGTATTATCCTACCGCAGCAAACTCATTTTTCCTATCTCTCTCTACATGTATTTTCTGTACGGATGCATTTCCAGGCATGAATAAATGTCTAATAAAATTAAAAGGCAAAATATCGACTTTTCTCATATAGTATATATTATTTGATATTTGGTCTTCGTTTATTCCTTATTCCCCTATTTTCTCCTTCACTCTCTCGCTCACCCCCTCTCTCTCACCACCCCTTTCTCTCTCTCTCTCTATCTATTTCTCTCTCTCTCTCTCTCTATATATATATATATATATATAAACATTATAAGTTTGAACATTATGTAAATATATTTTGTAAACACTTGATACAAACGCCACGTTCTATTCTTCCTTTGATGTATTCAATTGACGTCATAACACCTACAGTGGTGTTCCGTATTGTGTGGGGTAACTTGATAAGCGTAGCAATTTTATCCAAATCGATAAGAGGACTCAGTCTCCTTAACCCGATGCTATTTTGGTTCGACTGTCTTTCTTAATTCCGTTTTAACGATATACTCATTTGTAGGAATCAGCACACACCCACGATGAAGGCAAATTATAGTAGCCGGTGAATCGTCCAGTCGTCGTCGTCGTCGTCGTCGTCGTCGTCGTCGTCGTCGTCGTCGTCGTCGTCGTCGTCATCATCATCATCATCATCATCATCATCATCATCATCATCATCATCATCATCATCATCATCATCATCCGCAACGCTGGATATTAACTGCACATAAGACACAAGATATTCAAACATTTTTCTTTAGCTACAGATGTCAAGAGAATGTTCATATGTAGGTATTCGCAAATCATACAATAAATCATATGCTTGTTTATCTTCCAACTACTGTCCTCATCAACGATACTAATTATATGTATACTACGTTTCGGTCGATATGCGCGTTGACGTTTTTCAGGTGAACAGTTACTTTTTTTTCATCATATTTAAATATTAAAATTCAGACACAAATTATATGCTGTCTGTAAATTTACTCCCATCCCATATCAACAGTTTCTAATGGATCCGCTTTAATAAACGCATCGACATGTGATAGATTCGAATACACACTCAACTATATTTGGTTTATATATATATATATATATATATATATATATATATATATATATATATATATATATATATATATATATATATATATATATATTTGTTGGTTCTGTTGAGTGAAAAGAAATCAAACAGTGCTCGATTATTCTATAAGAGCGTAAATAATTTATTCATGAATTTTACAGAAGTTTTGATCTCAATGTACCAATAGTTTTGTGAAAAAAATTGGTTTACGTCCGTTTAGTTGCTCGTCATCCATTTTTTAATTTGCAAATATGAGAAACACCAGAAGTAATGAAACTGTCAATTTTCTGTCTGTTGCCTTTGTTTATTTTGAGACATATTGTACAAAATTGGTCATGTTATTACCGTGTATCTTTTAATATACTATGGAGCTGTGAAAAGTTGCATGGATTAATAGATCCTATGTCAGCGGTGTTGTTTTAGTTCCCTACTAAAGAAATACAATAATAGAAAAAGAATTTCAAGTCGACGACGTCTTGTAATCTTTTCAGTTCTAATTTTTTCTCTTTTATCGTAAAACATAAACAATACAGCTTTCTTTATCTGTGATCAATTGAACACGTCTTCCTCACAGGTGATATCGGTACTTAGCGAAATACTTTACGATAACGTACGCTTCTCGTCGGTTGAGGAATGTGTTCGTTCGCTGAATGTCAATTTTCTAGCGAAAATATCTATTTACTGTTTAAAGTTGTGAGAAACTGTATCTCAAATGTAGCTATTCGTGCTGACAAATGACAACATGAACAATATATTATACTTGACAATGGTTGTGTTATTTACGTGTGATATTTTCAACCTGCATTAAAATATGAAAATATCTGTTCGTAGACTAGACACCTGCCCCAAATGTGATTTGACTACAATGAGAGTCCTCTATAGCTCTATATGCTGACTACTTCTTATATCTATATAAGATCTATCACCATTTTTTTCCAATTAAATGAAAACACGTTTTGTTGCTGATATCTTTAAATTTTTACCTGGTTTTAATTCATTGATTTTGTAAATAGTGTATTATCTACTATTGCCTATCCTTAAAGCAATGCCCCAACTTTGTTTATTTGAATGTGGCATAGATTTACAAGAGCTTACAAAACGTGTTACTTGAAACACTAATCTCATTTTGAATATTTTTATAATAAACAACATGTATATATATATATATATATATATATATATATATATATATATATATATATATATTGTGTGTGTTTAGGCAGCATTTTCTCATTTATGCCAACATTGTTAAAAATAACAGTATTCGTCTGTTTAATTATATCGTTTTTATCTTTTCAATCTTTCTGATGGTCTCTTTTGTATCAAAATAAAAACAAATTAATAAATGTTCCATTAGGTTTCGCAGGTTTCACGAATGTTTTTGATAATTCGTTGAATCATCCTCAGGTGTCAAAAGCAAATGAACAAACAAGCTGGAGAAAGAAGAGAATTTTAAAAAGACAGCGGAGATGTTCTGTAATGCCATCCAGCGTTGCTGAATTTAAATCGTCAACGACTTCCTGGAACAATGCGAAAAAATATTCTATGCGCGTTTCTCCGCCGTCTTTCTAAATTCTCTTATTTTTTAACAATGTTTGCAACTATATATATATATATATATATATATATATATATATATATATATATATATATATCTAAGCAAGCGTTGTTGAACATCACGGAACTTTCGCGTTTGTATATTTTCCTCGTGAGGTTCTCAAACCGTCGAGCCATCTTTCTGGTTTCAGGTGGCAATCCGTATAGTACTTCGCCGATAGTTTTTAATTCGGCCATTTTCTCGAGCGCTTTCGACTTTCGTAGTCGTCTTCAGGATTAGGGTTTTGTTTGTTTTTTTAATTTAAATAAGAAACAAACAAAACCCTAATCCTGAAGACGACTACGAAAATCGAAAGCGCTCGAGAAAATGGCCGAATTAAAAACTATCGGCGAAGTACTATACGGATTGCCACCTGAAACCAGAAAGATGACTCGACGGTTTGAGAACCTCACGAGGAAAATATACAAACGCGAAAGTTTCGTGATGTTCAACAACGCTTGCTTAGATAATGACTTGCTGCCTAAATATACATATATATATATAGTTGCAGTTTTTACATTGTACAGAGTATACAACTCTTTTAAAATTTTTCAATAAGGGACATGATTTATTACTCTTGAATATTTTGATTGTTTTCGTTTATAATTGAAAAATGTTCCTATTTAACATGTTGTCCGAGTGCGAATTCACAATGTTTTAAATGGGCTGTAGTGAAGACTGTTAATATATTGCCAATAACATGATACAAACATAAAAGAAATTGAAAATTGGCTAGTCAGAATCAAAGTTTAGTATGTCAGTTTAAATGGTATTTAGATGACAATTTTATATGTCATATGAGAAGTGATGCTTATCCCTCAAATGTTATATACATCATGTGGAAATATTCGAAAACTAAAACACAATAGAATAAAATAGTTAATTTCATATGATGCGATATTTTAATTTTTCTTCTTGTATTTTCATACGGGCTACCTATATCCTTTACCACCACCGTATTAATGTCCGCATCAGAGGTCAGTGAATGTTTCATTCTCTTCATTTATTTTATTTGACTTGTTTAATAGGGGCTGTTTAAAAAACTGTAATTATATCAACAAAAGCAACGTTAACTGAGTCCCCATGAAATATTAAACTGTATTCATATGAGTCCAAGTAACTCATCAAGTGACCCATCTTTCTCCTAAGTTTGTATCACATTACTCCTCTACTATAGTATATTGTTTTACCGCTTCTCTTATACTAAACGTCTCTATCACTCTTGTTTCTGTAATTCTAACTCCCCCTCTTTGTTTATTAACAGTGGAAGGTAATAAAGAAAAGGAAGAATTGGAATAGTAAATTATAAACAAAAGGGAATATCGCCATGGGTAGTAATATTATTTAACCCATTGAAAGAGAAAAGATAGATAGAAAGAGAAAGATACAGCGAGAGAGAGAGAGAGAAAAAAGAAAAAGAATGAGAGATATTGAGCAGCAAGTGGCTAATTGTGGGTTTTGTCTTTTTATTTGTTCAACTGGCTTTGCAAACTCACTGTTACCCGATTCTAACAATATAGATGGCAGATAATGAAATACAGTAATATATCTTTTTGTTTTTCTGTTTAATGTGCACAAACAAGATTTTATTTAACCAAATTATTTACAAATTTAATTATTTAGTTAATTTTCCTATCATATTCTAGTTAAAAAGAAGTTCGACATCTTCTTGCGCAAAGCTTTTCTAATTCCATTTTAAGGATATATCGCATCGGTAGTATTTAGAATAAAAGTAAAATGAAACTTGAAATAGCTTTTTTGTTTAGGAAATTATGGAAGCGCCACCAACTTTCAGCTTCATGTCATCTAAGGCTGATGTATCAAAGTTGACAAAACCATTTTCGTGGCATGATTAATAGTTCAAGAGAAATATGTTTTAACTCCAGACAGCAAAACGTTTGCCCTATAATCTAAAGACACGTTATAAACTCTAAACTACATCGATGAACCCGCCACCTGGTTTTCTGAACCCATGAAAAGAGGTCATTTTAAGAATACTTCCAAATTGGGAAAATTTCCAACAATAATTCTGACATTGCTTTACCAGGAACCTCTAAAAAGGGAACTTAATCCAATTGTTTTACGTGATAAACTCTTTGAATTCGCATTGCATTTGGTCTTTAAGCATAAAACTATTAAATATTGTAATTTCTTAAAAATTTCTGAGGGTTGACTTGTGATTGATTTTAGATTAAATGGCGCATATGCATTTTGAAAGATAATATTTTCATTTTTATGATCACTGACTTGATCTCTTGCCATTCACCGACCAAGAAAGAATGAAAGATATGTTGACTTACTATCAAATGTTTCAGAGAGATCTAGATCTCTTTTGTAGGCTAACGATGATTATAGACAGTCTTTTTCTTTACTCTACCAGAAACGGTGTTTGCATTGATCTTAAAATCACAATCTCTTTTATCTCTTCTGATTTAAACGAAGATCATTAGATTGTGCTGATAGCGTTTTCAGCACGTTACTATTTCCGTCACTGTCCTGGAGTAATTGCTCTCGTTCTCTTTTGTCTCGAATCTTAAATGCATCATTTTTTATTTCCTTTGACATTTTATTCCCTAATTTCTGGTTCCTTTAACCTAATGTTTTGATATTTCATTTCTTGGTTGATATAATTTCCTATTTCTTATAACTATTTTACCCATCTACTTATTTTCGTTTTACCCGCATATATGTTCGCATTTATTTTTAACATTATCATTTTCTTGATCATTATCGGAACTACACAGCGTTGAAATTGTCTGGGTTGCTGTACAAAATGATGTCAGAAAAATCGCTTATCACCAACAAAATGGTCGTTTCTGTTATATTTTCTTCGTAAAAATACTTTTTCGTGAAAATCACAATACGATGACTGTTTTTCCTTGATCTGAATGTTTTTTACTTACTTTTTCCAGTATGTTCTGAGAACACTGTTCTTAAAAAAAATAATATTTTTCCATTAACTTTTCCGTATATTTTCTTAGTAACAAAAATATATATTTTTTCATTGAAATTACTATACGATGACTATTTTCTTCTCAATTTCAATTTTTTTTTATTCATTTTAAAAGTTTTCTAGCGTCGTCGTTAAAAACTCATGTAGTTTTCGTTCGGCACCTTCCGGCGGTTTACCCAACCTGCCGGATATGCCGATGAAACGTCGGTTTAAGCAGGGTCTGTAAACTGCAGAATTACTGTTTATATTTCTATTTTCTTTTATTCTTGGAATTGTTAAAACAACCACAGTCGCATTACAAACGCGATATCTACCCACACCCCTCACAGCTCTTTACATACATCTCATTATCATCGAGACTATAATTTCCATTCACTATCCTGTTTCCCCGATAGCCCCGGCTAGTCTTGTTATACGTTTAGAGCCTAATCTATTGATGAAAAGAGGTTTTGAATGTAATATTTCTTGACAGCACAACGCCAAAAAATATGGAAGGAGAATATTTATCAGGTCTAGAACAATACACAATTCTTTACTTTGATTCGTACAAATTCGTTAGTTGCTCTATTTTAATGCATATGCATATTTGTTGGGATCAGTGTCATATTTATGTTTTAAACAAGTAATTAACACATTATTCGAGCCTTTTCACACGATAAACGTTGGTACATGATCAACGGTAATCAATAGAAATATCACAGTTAATGAACATCTGTAATAGTCGTTATCAATGAACTGTTGAAATATTGAAATCAAATCGATAAACAATTTGAAACAGAAGATTGTCAGATTTTAAGGAGTGGACTAACAAAGTTACAGATATCTATTTATATTTTAAGGAGTGGACTAACAAAGTTACAGATATCTATTTATATTTTACCAATACATTTTTGTATGCATCTCTATTTATTGTGTATAGCAATATGTAATAGTTGTTCAAGATGATAGTTTGAAATAAAGTAAGGATTGAAACCGCATTCCAATTTAATTCAAATATAACATTTCTTCATGAATTTAGTTGATATTTATGTGACGTTTAACAAGATGGAACACTATTTGAGAGTTTGTTTTTATTTCATGTGAACAAAAACAAGAAAAAACAATAGTAGTACTGTTTCCTTTTTAATTCTGTAAATGCTATACTTAATACAAAGTGATCTCACCTGAAAATCAAAATGTTGAACATCTTTCTAACTTTGCAAAGACATTTAATAAATTAAAAATATATTTGGTATAGAATATTTTCATGGTTTAATCAAATATATTAGATATTATTTTTTCAGATTCTCGAAAAAAAAAATCTACAACGATCATTTATTTTCAGAAAAACTTACTTGTAATATTCAAATACTATTTTAAATATATACTTATTCTTTTATTAATTAAGGTGCATTTACAGAATTAAAAAATGTAAAAATTATCACAACAAATAATTTTGAATTTGATTTTTAAACAATTTTAATCACTTTTTCCTTTTTTTAGAAGTTATTATTTTGAAGGGAGATTATGAAAGAGATGTCGTTCAGTGTTCACAGATATTTGCCAAGTATTTGGAGTTATTTATAACTGTATATGCTATATTCCGATCTGAGAAAAAGGAAAGTGAAGGCAATAAACAATATCGATTCAATGTTTTACTCTTTGTTCACATATTTGGTACATCATAATTCACCGTTCTTCATGATCCACGGCTCGTTTCGGACGTTATATTGAAAACACACCTACATTCATTAGTTTAACACATTTCTTTGAAATCAAAATAATTAGAAATAACAAAATAAGCCAGTCTTCAAACTGCATGCCTCCGTGACTATCACCTTTTCCGAGACCATAAAAATAAACTTTGACTTAGATATTCCATAAATAAAATCAGTTCTAAGTAAGACCATGACCGATATTTTGACCAAGTTTGGTAAGGATTGGTCAAGCGATATGCACTCTATGCTGTACGCAAACACACACACACATAGTAATACAACGACAAACAAACTAGCTCGAAAATATAACGTACTGGACGGATGTAACAGAGGTCTTATTGCATTCAATTAGATTTGCTTTTCATCAAAAAGGTTAAAGAATAATAAATGAAAATAAATAAAACCTTACTATTTGTTAAAAATCGTATTGCCGTTAAAAAAAATGAAAATTATGCATTCTGCTAAGTTTACTAAAGTTTTATAGAATAATACATATAATATTTCTAATCTAAACATAGTCAAAAAAGAATTTATTTTAAAAAGAAAAACAACAGCATAATAATACTTTTGGACGTTTTTTATTGATTATATTTAAAACAAGTCTCAATGACATGGTGGATTTTTACTTAATTTAATAAATAAGTTTACAATTTATTTAGTTCATTTCCCGTCGGTAATTAAGATGAGCGATGTTGAAATGACCGTGACAATGCTTCAAGTTTCTTCGAAATGATTTAATTAATTTATTTTAATATTTAACAGATTAGCTTTATGTTATTATCTTTCAAATACAGCCATAATCTGAACACACTAAATTATTTGATTGAAAATATTTAAATTATTTAAAATAATATATAATAATAATAATATATAATAATAATAATAATAATAATAATAATAATAATAATAATAATAATAATAATAATAATAATAATAATATTTTTATAAGATATACTTTTAAGTTAATTTATTCAATTCAAGAAATAATTTTCTAATCATAAGCTTCCATATAGTCAACCATTTGAAAATTGTAACCAAGTCTTTTCACACACTCTGAAATGGCGTTTCCGATTAGTTAAAGAGATATTCATTTGAAATGATTTAACTATGACATCTCGCTACAATTTGTATTAATAGAAATTGAGCGACAACTAAATCATATATTACTTTTCGCTCATGATATAATGTAAAATAGCAGATATTGATAAAGGCACATTAAGCGACTCCTGTCTAAAATTTTTAATTTTAAAAATATTATTTTAGGGTTTTACAATTTGTTCGGGTTCTTTTAGTTTGATTTTATATCGGATGCACCATCGATAAATTATCATTTTCTTATATAACAAAGGATTAATATTTCCCATCGTCGAAAAAAGCGAACCTCACAAGGGATAGTTTTAATCGACTTGCAAAGAAATCCAAGAAGATTAAGTTTTCGTAGAAACGTCATTTATTTCTGAATAAATGCTGAAAATGTTATTTAAATTATATAATACTCTAATGTTAGGCGATTCCTGTTAAAAATAACGGGACCAGTTGTTTTACAAGGTAATTTGGCAATTTAATAAACATCTGAAATACTTAAGGAATTTTGATATAAGACACAATTGTCCTGTATCGACATTTCATCACGTGAGTAGATCGAATGGTAAGTTGATTGAAGCATAATGTGAAAATAGAGTTCAAAATAGGATAAAAAATTATAAAAGAGTTAACAGGAAAACAACTTAATAAAAACATAACCAATGATATACTATTGGAATCAAAGAAAAGAACCCCTCGACCCAAGATGGTTGACAATAATTGATGGACTTGAAGCTGGTGATCTCCCACAGTGACAATACACTAGGTTGATATTTTTCTAAAGTAAGCATTATGGGATGTGGTTATTATTAGCGGAATAATGAGGAGAAAAAAGTCTTCTTTTCTAAGCAAGAATTAATATTTTGTGAGAACAAGAAAGGAGGATTGGGCGGCCTCCGTTTTCTTCATAACTTAATTTTGTGATAATTTTCTTTCTCTTCTATAAATATCAAACACTGGAAGGGTTGGAAAGCAAATAGAAGGAGACATTCTCTAGGGAGCATGAAAGTATAAGGAGTATAAAAGAGAGTGCGGACTATATTTTATATTCTAAATCGCTATTAGTATTATTTGTCTGAGAGTTGGAGAGTCAGGGAGAAAAAGATAGTTAGGAAATTTGTGCACACGTCTCCGTCTAAAAAAAGAATTGAAGATAATCAATTTGTCTAACTTTACAAGGCTTGATTATTTTACTTCTGAAAATAGTATCTTATTTTTAACACCAAGCTATAACTACCCCAAGACGCACGTCGTTCTCTAAGTCAATATTAACTACAGACCACCGTGATTCGCTGCACGATATTATAAGACTTTTCTAATAAAAAAATATTGTCATGAAGTGAGAACTTTATGACAATATTTTTTATCCAAAATTAACCTGTTATGTTACTTATACTATTGTTACTTAATTGAGTTTCTACCTACATCACATTCCGAATAGCAGTCTACGTCTAAGAAGATGAAATAAAACTTACAACGGCTCTTTGAATAACTTCTATCATCGTGGGTAAATAGGTTTTATCACTTATGTCTGATGTAAATAGCACCTGGATACGAGGATATTGGTTGGTGACAACTATTATCTGACAGGAACAATGTTCGTTCTGTGAATAATATTGCTCCTGCCAGACAATAGTTGTCACCACCGAATAACCTTCGTATCCAGGGGCTATTCACACCAACCATGAGTGAAAAAAACCTATTTACCCACGATGAAAATCACGGTGGTACAACGCACAAGTGTGTCAATAAAATGCATACAAAATTTGATTTTGTTAGTTTTATTTCAAATTTAAACGTCAGAGATGCAGTAATACTGGCTACTTTTTAAAAATCAACTTTAGTCAAACATTTGCTGCATCTTGCAAACTTCGAAGAAAATCTCAACCAAATTAAATTTACGTTTTAGTAAAAAAGTACGCCAAAATATTCTTGTAAAATTATATTTTCGACATCAATGTTTGGATATGTAGTATGTTTAATACGAACATCCTATTGACGACCTTCTATGAAAGTGGTTCATAACCTATTTGGGGATATATACTCCTGAAGCTATTGATCTCATTAAACGTAATTCTTTGTTTTCCATTACTCTAATTGCGATTACGTGTGTATATAACCAAAACTGGAAATATTATTTCCTAGGAAGTTTATGTTAAATAACATCGGTCATTATATATGTATATGCCAATTTAGTTAATACATATAATGACCGGTGTTATTTCATACAGTATTCGTTTTTAATAATATTCCGAGATCGCCATTATAGTAAGAAGTGTTCCTTATTGTTGTTAAGTGCACTGAAACTTTAAAATTATATTTTGAGTTTAATTAAATGAAAGAACAAGCAATGTGCTAAGAACTACGGCAGGTTTCTGTATAATAAATTCATGAAGTATTTATCCAGTCTCTTTTTCTAAAATAGATTCATAGAAGAATGTACATATATTCAGCATCATGGGGGATTCGTAAGACTATTTTATGACTCCACATACAAGTTATAATTACTAAAATATGCTGACATAGAGTTTCAAAACAATATAACATATATAAACCCAAGCGAACACATATTTCGACTGAAGTTCTAAATGAACCTGATAATTCTGCATATCTATAAAAATATATCGATATAAACATTCAGTCTTTCATCTAAATCCTTGTTTTGTTTTGTCTTAGAATGATACGTTCAAAAGAAATGTAATTCTTCATTTACTTGGTTTCTATAACATATTTTATTCATGTACGCATTTATGTGAAGTTTAATATCATACATAAGGACGGTAGCCAATCAGTCCAGAATCAGATGCTTAAAAGTGAATAGAATAAGTAAATAGAATAATATTAAAGGAAACAATGAATTGAATATTATCAGCTGCCAATAATTGTAATAGATGATACCAACTTACGTAGAAGGAATGGATCCAACATTGGGAGGCAATACAATTACATTTGTATTACCAAACGAATCATAAGAAAGTAGTGATAATTAAATGAAAAAGTGAGGCAAGGGCCTATTGAGGCAGAATCCTATTTGAGTGTGTCGAAACGAATGGAAACCGGGCAACACGTGTAGTTGTAATAAAACAAAAGCAAAATAAATAGGAGAGAAAGAATTACATAGAAAGACTGAAAAGGGAAGAAGCAATTGTTAATTGTTGATGTGTTAGAATACCCCTTGAGGGATCGAAATAAAAACTAACAAAACTCCGGAAGCGGAGAAATGTCTTGATGGAAGGACACGTTTTAATTAATAATTATACTAAAGAAACATATTTCGAATTCCTGGTTTAATTTCCTTGCACAAGACGAGGGGTGTGCGGGAGGTCTAAAAATGAACTAACGTAGGCCAGAGCTGTTATAAACATCTGGAAAGGAGAAGTGTGTAACACAAGGAAACCTATGGGGACATCTATTACAGAAACATATGGGGACATCTGCTACAGAAGCATATGGGGATATCTGCTACAGAAACCTATATAGACATCTGCTACAGAAAACTATGGGGACATCTGTTACAGGTACATGTAAGTGTGAATAAGTGAATGTGTGGCGGGGAAAAACAAGGACAGCACAAAAGATGCCCGTCGATCAGGTGTCCAAAAAACATTGCTAGGCGTCATTTTGGAAACAATGGTGTTCCGTGAGTTTTTGGAGGACCTAGATTGCAATGCGTCAGCATTGTTGAATCAAATATAAGGAGCCAACATCGATGAATAATGATTTTAAATTTTAATATTTTTTCTCCAATTTATTCTGTGTGCGATTTATCACTTTTTGAACGACCCTTATAAGTTGAAGACAAAAGAAGTCATGAGATACACTAGATAACAATGCGTTCATCTCCAAGCCAAATATACAGATTCATATAAAAATATAAACGCACACGCGTGCGTCGGCATTATAACAGACACACATATATCCATAAATTTGCACGTACAGCTGTAGAAAATACGTCTACATACACTTAAGATAGGCTAGAATATGTGGAGTTGCAAAATAATATAATTAATTATTAAAAATAAAAAAATAATGATGATCATAAGAAACATAATACATATTTATATAATGTGCATATACAAAAGATTGCGATAAAAGCAAAATATGAGATTTACACAAACCTACACACACACACACACACATATATATATATATATATATATATATATATATATATATATATATATATATATATATATATTATACGTGAAATAAATACATGAAACAGTGACACGAGAAAGAATAGGCACAGCTATTGAAAAAATATTGATAGATATTTACACAAATAATTAAGTTATGTGACAATAAATAATGATGCATCTGCGCTTTGAAGATATGCACAAATGGCACAAGTCTAAACCGGGGCCACTATTGGAAATATAGAAGCATCAAATACTCTGAGATATGGATATTCAAAAAGACAAACCCATCCAAGCAAGAAAACGAATAATAATATTAATCAACAAAAAAAGAAAATAATCAGAAAAAATGGGAATCAATTGAAATCATACAAACCACCTGACTGTTGAAATCCGAATTATCAATGATGTTTGAAACCAACTCAAATAAGAAAGTGACATTAACAAAAAAACAAGACAAGTTAAAATAAAATGGCACTGGGGATAAAAAACCCATATTCGAAGGGTGAATATTATTAAAACGAACACAGATGAGCAAAGTAAGCCTTAAACTTGAACATTACCTGCAAGAATATTATAATTTGAGCTCCCAAAAGAGAACCAACATCACCAACGCTGGCTGATATCACAGAAAGTGAACGAGAAATGTTTTAGAGAATCTAAGGACTGAGAGGAGATAACACCAACCACACACCGACTGTAAATAAGCACTCGGATCTTTTCAAGGCTCCTGAAATTATAGCTCAGCGTCTATTATCATCGGAAAAATAACATCGATGAACGTCTGGTATAAGTACATCAATTAAGGGTGTTGAATGAGCGGATAATACTGGAATTCTACGGATACTTGCTCTTACTTAAACCCGAAGGAAAACCACCTCGTTTACTAGCAAGGTATAACTGGTAACGAAATGTAAGAGCTTCTAATAAATCAATCAATCAATAAATAATAATAATAATAATAATAATAATAATAATAATGATAATAATAATAATAATAATAATAGCAGTAATAATAATAATAATAATAATAATAATAATAATGATAATAGAATACCACAGAAAAACTACATATAAGTAGATATGATTAACAAACGAGAGGATTTCCGACCAAGCAAGACATATCCTTAGAGAGGATAGAGCTAATGGAAATCAGAGGAGATATAAGTAAACTAAGAGAAAACTAGAAAATGCTCCCAGTTAAAATTCACGGGTAAAAGTCGGATATAATATAAGCTGTGAAACTGTAGAAACAATTGACTACGAGACAACATGGCGAACTGAAGAAACAGCAAAAATTTAGCGCACCATTAGAAATCATAAACGAGAATAACATTAATAAAAAGATCCCTTAGAAATAAAGACTGGTAAAAATAAAAAGAGAAAAGAAACAAGTTAGCAGACTCATCGCACACAACATAGAATATTACAGACGTAAACAATATTTTTTGGAGGGGATCAAATCTGTAATTACGAAACTAAACAGAATTAAAACCAAGCTAGAAAAACTGGATCAACAAAGTCTAAATGTGAACCTAGACTGCAATTACAAATCAGGAAACTAAAATTGTAAATGACGCTAAACATAAAAGAAACAATGGAAGAAGACAAGAAGAAGAAAGGCTATCCAAGAAAAATGAAGAATTAGAACAAAACATACCGGCAAAAAAGGAAAACCGAGAAGAATTAAATATAATACAACTCCCATCAGAACAAAAAAAATATAACATTTGCTAATAATAAACACCAGTTTTTCGTGATACACCATCCAAATATATTCTTAAGTTTTAATAATGACTAATACTATATGTAAGGGAAACCTTACTGTAAAATAAAAGAAATGACACAGGAATTCGGAAAAAAAGAAATTTCTGGTGCCCATACGCAATCAAACATATCAAATTTATTCCTAACAATTTCACTATCGTTCTTGCAAATCAACTTTTAAATCGAGAAACGAAACAAACTTAGCGCTAATGCAAACACACTTGGATTAGAGGAAGATCGTTTGATTAAAGATGTTTTATCTGTTTTATTTGGATCTGCCTCCCCACTCACACACTACCACGACATCGAATAATATTGTCGCCTATCGTTCGTCGAAAGTGGATTTTACATCAGCATTGACATGTTCTACTTTTATTACGAAATCAAATTCTTTCATATGATTTATGCATAACATATTCGATTCGACATTTCGCTTTATACAACATACAAATATAAAAGCCATCTTTCTTGAAGAGAAGCGCAATAATCAGTAGCATTTGGGTATCATTTTCAGGCGGGAACATTGTTGGTGTTCTTATTAAGGGCTAATAATAGAAACAATGGACATTATCATCACACCTGCTATTTTCTCTATTCTTCTATCTAGAAAAGATCAACATTTTAATCACGACTCTGTAGTATTTTTTCACCTCGTGACCAACTCGTCTACTGAACGTGTCATCTGTTCTCCCCCCTAATGGAATTGAGCAAGCAACAAACGTTATTCGTGTAGAATGGGAATAGTGAGACCAATTTAATATATCATGAATTATCAAAGATTAACGAATAATAGTATCTATTCATAGACTTTATTCGGTATTATATTGTAGACAGAATCATGTTGAATTCTTGTCGTGAATATGCCAGGGAAACAATAGTTATGGCTCAGAGGAATATCGACATATAGAATTACTCACACCTATTCGAATGTATGCTTCTGTTGTAAGGATCAATAATATCTGTATTAATTAAATTATGTGATCACTTCTCATGTGTCTCTGTATGTATGTGTGTGTGTTTCTTGACATCAAGTGACATCATAATTTCGTTTTATTTACTATTAATCGCTTATTTATTAAATAAAGAACTAAACCGACCTTTTTAAGAAACTATTTAAAAATATTTATTACGAAATTAAATCCACCAGAATGTATTTTCGTTTCTACGTAAACAAGTCATTAATTTTAATCTTTTGTTAATAAGTGAAAAATAATGACTCATAAAAAATTGCAAATAATTTAGAAGCAATTAAGCTGTCGAATGGATGAGTAAGTTCTGACTTTAAAATTGATAACTGATTCTCATGTATTAAAAGATTGAAAACTTTGACAGCTATTTACACCCAATACATCTATAGAGATTAAAACAATATTATCATAACAAAAATAATTAACAATTAAAAAAAAAAAATAATTTAATGACCAAACGATACCGTAATAATGAAATGTAACTTTCAAAAACCTATTTAAAAATAATTTGGTAAAAAATGGCATGATGAAACAAGCGAAACAAAAATGAAAGACTCCCGAGCAACGCCGGTTAGCCACAGCTTGTAGTATATATAAAGAAAACTTTTCTTTAAATAAAAAATCAAACTGGATTATTACGAGAAAAATTAAGCAAAATGAAAGCAAAATATTAATCTAACTTTATTTTGCTCTAATCATAAGTTAAATGATTTTTTATGTTTTTTTTCCTTTTATATTCATATATTTTATGATTGTATTTGTTTATTAATTTCATTAAATAATCTTTATTATTTTGTTTATTACATTTCAGTATGATTTATTTACTTAATTGAAATTTCTATGTTTCTAATTCTATATTGGATAAAAAAAATATCATTTGGAATTTATAAATGGCAACAACGTATTTATTAAATCAGTTATAATGATGGGAGGTGACGGTGATGATGGGAGGTGTCGTTATCCACTTAACAGTGGATAACGACACGGACTAGAGACCTGGGTGTTCCAAGTTCGAATCCAGTCGGTTCCACAGTACCACTTTCACTTAGGGATGTTGGCAACCTTCTCTTGGTCCTTCCCGTAAGTACCCGATGTCTTTCCAGAAAGATTTCTAACTAGAAAAACATCGGGGAAACTAATGCCAACACCAGAATCATCTGATTCACACGAAAGAAGAAGAAGTTATAATGATAACCTCTAAATCTAACCGGTGTAAACAAGTAAATCTATTATCACGTTTACAAATGTAGTGTTAAAATTATGCTTTGAATTGATTAATCCCATTAAGCAAGATGTAATATAAAAACACAAATTCTTCAAATGTAAGAGAGGTTCGTCTCAATAATACGGAATAATACGCAACTAATTTACAAACGAAATTAAAACAACATCTTTCAAATACAAGAAGTCATCTTGATTGAAACAACATTAACATGGCATATTATTTTATGAAAATTAAAATCATATTCTTGAATGCCTCTTTGCCCCTACTTTTCACTATCCCTGTCTGTTCATACCAACTCTCTGCCCCTATATCTACACGTCCCCATCTTTCGTTGTCCTTAGCTATATTTCCCTATTTCTCTATGCCTCTCTCTCGTTATCCTTGACCCTTTCTCTCTGTCCCTTTCACTCTCTTTCTTTCCCATTTCTCTCTGCTCTAGGTTCATTGATTGTTCTTAATTAATACAACGCGACTCAATATTTTAACATACCTGTATATCTTTATAATATGAGCGTTCCATGCACTGTAATTTGTTACATAATCCCAAGTCTCACTACTTTCTGAACATAAATAAAATGTATTAAATGTCTTTCACTTCCTCTACTCTCAATTTTCATTGCCATGACAATAATGGAAATGAGTATGTATCCACATCTGACTGAACACAGAACAAATACTACAATGTAATCCTAGCCTAAGATTTGGTAAGTACATACTTCCCGCTTCACTACGAGGGTAACATGTGACACAAGGTCGGTTTACTGTGGGATATATACAGTTCCCTCCAAATAGGCATTCGGAATTAGCACAAAATAACAATTGATCTATTCATATCCAAGCGAAAACAAAACATACTACACTTCGATCCTAGTCTTTCAGAGTATTGATTTACTCCTCTCCAGGAGTTAGGCACAAGGTCAGTTTTTATCTTACTCCCACAAGTAAGATGTGACCCAAGGTCGGGTCGGGAAAGTGGGGTTTAAAAATTGCCTGGGCAGCCCCGTCGACATTCCCCGGTAGGGGCGCCTCAGGCAGTAAGTAATAAACTTACTCCTCCCCAAAGAGGGGAGGCGAAGCCTGGGAGGGTGGACCTCCTAGAACTGCACAGGACAGACCCATAGACCAGCGTAAATCAAGCCCCGAAGGCCAAGACAATACCAGTCTATCGGGTGTAGTATCTATCGGAACAGATACTACACTTTGATCTTAGCCAAAAGGCCAAGTAAGTAGTCTTTCAGAGTAAATGAGTTAAAATTCAAATCATACTTTGTTTTTGAAAATTAAACGCTTAGCTGGTGCAGTGACTTTTCCAATGTCTTAATTTTACGAACGCAGTCAGTGATTTCGCTAACTGCTCCTTAGAAAGTATGAATTCAAGTTCAAAATATTTCTGCTGTGAAAATTCATCGTACACTGTAAGCTTGGTCTTTTGAATTGCAGAGTATATTTTAATCGGGTACACCATAAAAACAGTATTTTCTCATACCAGTAGTCATATTACTAATAATATTTTTTCTGATAAAAATACCAATTTGTTAATAATTTGCTTCACCTATAAGGATTTACAACCGTGTGCGAAACAGTGACTATCATAGATTTTCGCTTGACTAGCATAAATGCGAAAGTCATGAAAGATCAAGGACGTGCTTGTCATAGTTTTGATGCTATATGTCGCTGTGACTCGCTACGATTGTGAAGGATATTATGTGCAGGCTGACGATTACCAGATCTTTTCAGCATTTGCTGATTAAAGGTGTCTCCTTGCTAATGAAACACACTTTAGTTGAGGTGGTAAATATTGCCAATGCAGCCCGATGTTGCCATTGCAAATAGCTCTCTTTGAGTACTTGCGGTTTAAGTAGTCGGTGGAGGCGCTTTTTTGGCTATTGAGGGTCTTCTTTACGGATCCAAAGTGCGTCGTTCAAATGAAAGGGTGGAATGTCATCCTTGATCCCAAGGTGGATTGAAGGAGTGTTAGCTGATCGGATAGGCGTGAAAGCAGTCTCTCTCACGGGGTATTTCGGTCTGGTTGACATATTTCATATTGATCATCCTGGGTGGGCAATGTGAATATGAACCAGTAATAAGGCATTCAGACCATACATTGCTTATGATCTGATTTCGAGTAAATTATAGGTGTATTCTAACCGGCTGATACTAGTAGTACATGTAGTCTTTTTCGTAGCATCAACGGCTCTGAGGTCATGTGCATATACCAACGTTTTTATTTCGTTTGGTGAAACAAATGACCTGAACCATTCTGTAAAATGACGCTTGTCTAACGCTGGTTATCCTTCCAAGCAAGGTTTGTATCCATTCATGCACACGGGTTGAGTGTGTTTTCTTACATCAGCTGTTAATCTCAAATAGCCAGTCAACTAGGCACTGACCAGGTTTAACGTCGCTTAATTACGGTGATCTCACAGTAACTGGTGTGTCAACGTGATCCTTTGACGAATACTGGAAGTTCAATAAAGCTACGTGGAGATACGGGTCTTCTGAGAACAGCTAGAGTCTCTTATTCAGCCGGTTCTAGTGGAGGCGGTTACCTACAATAAGTTATGTGGTAGTTTGAAAGCTTATATTAGAAATTTAACTGTTAGGTATGACTAGCTTCTCGCCTCAAATAAGACTATGACAGAGAAGCATTTAGAAGATTAACTTTACCGAGCGGTGACAGGTCGGAAACACGCTAAATATATAACTAGCAAGTGTGAGGCTATCCTTAATCAATACTGAGCAGAAATGTTAGCTGTTTGTACAAGTCGCCGTAGTGTCTCCATTTCATGTAGGTGTGAAAGGAAGAGGATTTTCGACTGATTGTGTGAAAATGTTAATTTTAGCACAAGGACTGGAAAGAAATAAGAACGACGGAATATGAGAAGGAGAAGAGTGAATAGCAGTTACGACTTGGCCTTTGGATTGAGAAGACGGAGTTGGCCAAATGTCTTCATGTGCCAGCGAATGTGAGATAATCGTACTGGGAAGAACAGAAAGCTAACAACAGTCTTTTATATTAATACTCTTATGGCATGTGTCTTCATAAATTTCTGATCTATTCCCTGCTTCCTTTGTTCCAGTTCGTTTTACTCTTTGGTCTAGTGGTCGCCATCAGTTCGCTGTTCTAATACCTCTTTGTAATACAGCTTCCTATACCAGTAGCTTATTTCCAAGAACTGTAGGCTTGTGGAACCCTCTTCTTGCTGACTGCTTTCCTCCTGCTTATAGCCTTGGTCTTTTCAAAACTAAGGCCAATAGGCATCCCTTGTCTTTGCAATAATCATCTTTAGTTCTTGTTAGCTCCTTATATCAAGTGGCTTCATGCCTTGTCTGGAGCGATTTTTATTTAATAAAGAAATCACTAGAGTTTCACGACAGTACCACATATCTATCCTTAAACCTAACTAGTCCCATTTTATATGATCACGGGTGTTTGTTTTATTTCACTATTCGTTGGGCAATTATATGGATAAACAGTTTGATCATGGAAAATCCTTGGTCAGATGACCAGATGTGTGATCACATTACCGAAGAAAAGGGACAGGCATGGAAGGGAAGAACAAGAACATTATAAGCCCAATGACTCTACTAAATTGAAAGTTAAAGATTTGGCCCTGGTCTCTATCAAATCCTTCGCACGTTGTTATTGGAGATTTATCAAATCTAATGAAAACAGTACAAACTGTATCTAGTTCGTAGGATCCAAGAGAAGATAAAAGACCACACATATAAATTTGAATCATTCCAAATATTTCAATATTGCTTCTTTTCATCTGTTTTAGAGGGCGCTTGTTTTAAACCGAGCTTCCGCAAATGGATCTCAATTTTGTATCAATCTCCGACGGCAGCAGTGCAGGGAAATGGAAAATAATCTGGATCTTTCTCAATATCTCAGTCGGTTAGACAGTACTGTCTGCTAACGCGACAACGTTTGAAAATATTTCATCCCATATAGTTCAACTAAATGTGTGTAGGCCGTGAGTATGATGGTATATAAGGAAGTTAGATGGCAATACGTTTTATATGCTTAGGTATTGCACATGTTGTCTCTGGGCCTGTTTGCCAGTTATCCCGGTTAAGATCAGATTTTGGTTTTCTTAACAAGTTGCGTGAATGTAGCATTGCGGTGATTTGATAGTATGCATGTGATAGACATATGGTGACAATTAAAAGGAATACTGTTTATACGAATGATTGTCTCAAGTAAAGGTTGAGATAGACAGTGAGTGGCTAACGACACACCTACTATCCAAACTAAATGCCCTTGTGCACAATTGTATAAATATTGTAATGAACAGTGACAATTATCCTACCCCCGCGATAAGGTAGTATCTGTTTTTTCTCAGGAGTTAATCGTCTCCTCCTTTAAGAAAAGAGATATATTTATTGTTTGGCGCACATTTATGCACGATGGGATACCTCTTGGACTATACAGGTATTTTGGTTCCAATCCAGTGTCCGTTTTGGGGGGTAAATTTTCTCGACTTTAAAAACCGACTTCTTGTCTAACTTTGCCCACGTAAAAAACAAATATATACAACAATTATTAGGCATTCAGCTTAGGATAGTATCTGTCTTATCTCGGGAAACCACCCCCAGGAACTCCTCTACGCACGGCCTTCTTCCAGAGCAAGGATTGTTTTATTACTTGTCACTTGAAGGAGCCGCGTTTGCGAGGGAGTGACGTCGTGACTATACACGATTTTATTTGCCAAGTGCGTTTATTGAAGAGCTGAATTTCTTCCCACATTAAAAACCGACCTTTGTCCTCGTGGTAAGTTGATAAGGACAGTTATCCGGTCATAACGTTAGAGCAATATTTGTTCTGTTTTTGGAGAATATTCTTCCAGACATTACTCGATCTATAGGGGCGAATAACACCCCTTTTAGATGATGATTGCGTTTTATTTTATTTCGTTTGACATGCCCTCATTCGTAAAGGAGTATTTCGGGACGACACTATTGGTGATTTATTGCTATCTATTTGTTTAATTTGTGACTATGTGTATATAAATATATTTTGGATGTACTTTGAAAGGTCATTTCGTGTTTAGGAACACTCTTTTATTTATTAATATTTAATTATTTTTCAATAATATTATACCGTCAGAAAAATAAAAATTAATGAACAAATTAGGAAAAAGAAATGAAATAACTTGAATCAAAGAAATATACAAATTAAAAAATAGAACTTAACTTAATTTAATCGATAAATAAAGAAATGAATACATGAAAAATGAAATCGTTTAAACATAGCTTGACCATGCAAGTCGTTAAAAGCTCGAATATGTTTCGTCTTTTTGTAGGGTTGTTGAAATGAATCCCGTGTCATAATTGATTGATGTCAAAATAAGAAATTCCTTTACTTATCGATTATCCATAGGGATCATATCGAAGTAAAAAGAATTCAATTTTGTAGTTATGAAAAAGAATTTCTTAACGAATATTTCACAGCTTATGAATTTCTGATTGAAATCAAATTGGCAAAAAAATGATACAAATTAGAAAAAAATAGTGGTCGTGCTTGTGACCCAGCCGTCACGGGTACTTCTAATATATATATATATATATATATATATTACTATTTCATGTATCCACATAAAATTTTATAAGGAGATATCATTTTTATGTATCAATTTTCAGTATTTACTTCAACAGTGCTCGATACGTAAGTAGAGCTAGTAGTAAGCTATTAAAATATATTTATATATATATTATATATATATATAGTAAGCTATTAAAATATATTCATGGCAATTAAGCTAAACAGAGGCTCTCGCGTTTCACGACCGTTTCACGCGGGAGCCTCTGTGTAGCTTGATTGCCATAAATATATTTTAATAGCTTACTATATATATATATATATATATATATATATATATATATATATATATATATATATGGAACCGGATAGCTCTCTTAGTAAATCTGCATAGCTAAGTGATCCTTCCTTCCATATTTCACATTCGTATATCTAATAGCAGCCAACAGGTGATTTACAAGAGCATTCCTATATTGATATATATATATATTATTTGAAGAGTTTGAATTATCTACTAGACACCATCCTCGAGTGTCTGTGGTCTCTCTGTACAAGGGTTTGTCAGGACAATCTGACATGATGATACTTCACGCTAGAAGTAAATCCTGACCAAATATTTTAGAATAACATAGTATTCGAAGTAAAAAAAAGATCCCGTCAATAGACTTATACACTGAATCATACGAGGAATAGTACATTTCCTCCGAGTAATGTTACCTCACGTAACTCTTGATACTCCACTAGACTAAGTGAATTCTTGTCCTGAAATCCGGTAAAACCAAGAGACCACAAGAAAGAAATACTAAAACATAGTTAACTGGTCAATTGGAGAGAGGTACATTAATGTACTTAACTTCTTTACTAACTCAACGTTTTACACGCAAAGGAGAATTTAAATAGAATATTCGAATACCTATGTATCTCATATAGAGATCAAGATTTAGCCCGAGGAAGGGCCCCTTTTATTTCTGAGAACTTCTACTGAAGTAAAATGGAACATATATATATATATATATATATATATATATATATATATATATATATATATATATATATATATATATATGACCGTAAATATCTACATACACCGTCTTCCATTTTCTCCTGACATAGGTGTCAACACTAAAAATGAAAGTGTGTCAATCAATAAGTATTAACAAACGAGATATATCATTGAGCGAACTCCTCCTGCTGATGTTTTTTCTTACTGCGATTGAAAATGAACTAATGGAAAATCAATTGACCTGAGTAAACCCCGCCCAGGTCTGAGTTGCTTTTTACTGATTCGGATTGGTACACTTAACTAAACATTTTTATTCATATATACTTAGACACATACACGAATATCACATCAACGTATATTTATATAGTCCTAAAATATATTCTTTCGATGCATCAAGGCCGATCACCAGTGATGTATTGCTGTAATTTCCGAATTTTAGTGTTTTCCCATCATATTGGCCCCAACATCTATCTCGACTTGCTACCTACTAGTCAAAGTCAGCATCTTGCTGCACATTTTAATAATACAACAAAATCATAATTTGGCAGATAAAAGATTCACTCTTTCAATGGAGCATTTCCATTGGCCGTAGATGACTGGAAGTCTTACTTCAGTCATCTACGGCCGATGGAAATGCTCCATTCAAGCTATACAATATATTGAGAAAAACTACTTTTCTTAATACTCTTTTGTATCATGTCTTTACTAATGAATTGCTTCGCCTACCTAATTGCTGATTCATTATGACTAAACTCTTTTTTTTGCTTGGGCAACTAGTGACCGTGTACCAGGATTTGTGAACATGCCGTTAGTCAGTTTCTAACTTCTGTTTCCATGGCCCTGGTCTTTTTAGCCAGAGTCACTAGAACGCAATTAAATCGTCGTTGATGATTTTTCTCAGCACTTTTGCTTTCGTGCTTCTACTATGTTTAATTTCGCAAACACATTTAAATTATACTCGCAGGGGTTCACCCGGGGTCCTAATGTCCGTAAATTACATGTATTAAAGACAACATAAAAGTAAACAATCAGCTTGATTTGAAATGACTCAGTTATAGACAACCTCAGAGTCAAAAGTAAATAGGGCCTGTCTGAGGTTGAAACACGCAAACTCTGTCTCAAAGTGCTGCGCGTTACACGATTGCGAGTTTAAAGTCTTCACTGCGTTGAAATATATAAACCATACATACATAGTTTTTCTTTCTTCGTTTTGCCTTTCATTCTTTCTTTCGAGTCAATGTTGGTTTGAGGCGATTGAGAAACGTTTGCGACGTAACTTTGGTTCATTTGTATTTTTCGAAACAAAAAAATATCGCTTAATTATTGTTTGTACATACACAGACATTACAGCTTCATTCATTTCGTTTTGTATTCGTCGAAATTTCGGATGAAATCGATCAAGGATTTGAAACGATAACGGTGAATTTAATGTACCTATGGGTACATAGGCGTCGTATTTTTATCTATTCTTCTGATCTATGTTGTATTTCAACTTTGAATGCTTAAAAAGTTAATTGCTGGAAAATATGATTGATACGATGTTTGCTGTAAGTTTACTAGTTAGTCGTTAATGTGAATGTTAGTAAATCGTATTAGTTAGTACTAACAAATGTAAGCTAAACTTATGTATCTTACTAACTAAATAGCTCTTGTGTAATGGATGGCTGTCGTAGAGAAGATTGACTCCCACAACGTTTATTTAATAAGATGAAAAATAACTGAGATATCCATCGGGACTAAACGGATAAATCGCGTAATGTGATTGAAATGATTTGGATCAATTTAATAAAAAGGCTACATTAAAACTTCTTTCGTCATTCAATGTAGCATTTGTTTATTAATCTACTCCTGTCAATTAAATATGGTCAATTTCACTTTACTTTATATATAAGCTATGTGTACTATATAATTCAACACCATCGCAGAAATAAACGTATGCATTTATATAGTTATGTTTAGATGTAGACATATTAATGTACATTGTAATCTTCTTAGTTAATTCGCAAATATGATTGGGTAACCAAACTATTTATTCTCAACATATCGTTGACAATACTATTAGTACTGTGAAGGCAATTGTGATTTATATATATGAGCTTTATTAAGCAAACAGGGAAAAAGTCGGTTCATGAACACGATAAACAAATATCATTTTCCCTTGACAAAAAGGAGAATTGAAAGTTGTCTTTATCAACGAAAATCTGATAGAGAAATCTCCTATAAGGTAAATATTCTTTTAAATAATCCAGAAACGAAACAAGTTTTGAATAAATATTTCAAACTTTTTGGTTATCACAAAGTTTTATCTACATTTAATCTGTCGGATAATCTGTAGATGGAGTGAACACCTCGATCACGGCGTTCTCGATCGCATCTGCCGACTTTTTCCCTGTTTGCTTAATAAAGCTCATATATATAAATCACAATTGCCTTCTCAGTCCTCACAACACGGTTTTAATTTCAATTCAAAGTGGCGGCAATTAACAAAGAATCACCTAAATATTTAATTCTTATTGTTAGCTGATTTCGCCGATGATTACAGTTATTTTTTATTCCATTAACACTACGAATTTAACAGACTTGATCATGCGTGCCAAAGTAAAATGACTATAGATTATTCGTCAAATATGTTTAACGGCTGAAAATATAGATATAAAATATAGGCATAATATATATATATATATATATATATATATATATATATATATATATATATATGAAGAAGAATGGAAAGGAATTAGAGAAGCAAAAGCCAAATCAAAATTCAATTCAAATGCTCAGAGCAAGGTATATTCCGCAAAAAGGCAATTTATTCAAGTTAAATTTTCCTTAAGCCAGGCTTTTCAAAGATCAAAATCTTATCATCAGAGGAAGTTGCTGGGATAGATAAGTTGGCAATGGCCAAGATTTAAAATTTGAAAAAAAGAAATAAAAGTTGTAGGGAAAGAAAACGCAGGGCAAAACTCTTTCCATTCTTCTTCATATCTACCTGCTCTATCCTGGATATTGAGCTGTATACTCTTCACAATAGGTTTTACTCCTCCTAAAAGTTCGCTTTTAGTACACCTCTTTATATATATATATATATATATATATATATATATATATATATATATATATATATATATATATATATATACAATATAGATATAAAATATAGACATAATATATAGATATAAGATATAGATATAAAATATAGATAGAAAATATAAGCATAACATATAAATATAAAATATAGATATGAAATATAGACATAATGTACTGATATAAGATATAGATATAAAATATAGATATAATATATTGATATAAAATATAGATGTACCATATAGATATAAAATATAGACATAAAATATAGATATAAAATATAGGAATAAAATGTAAATATGAAATATAAATATGAAAGTTAAATCTAAAATCTAGACATAAACTCTAAAAATAAAATATAGATATGAAATATAGGAATACAATATAAATATAAAATATAAATATGAAAGTTAAATCTAAAATCTAGACATAAAGTCTGAAATTAAAATATAGATATGAAATATAGGAATAAAATATAAATATAAGATATAAATATGAAAGTTAAATCTAAAACTTAGACATGAAATCTAAACATAAAATCTAGATATGAAATATAGGTATAAAACATTTTAAGATGTAAAACTAAACATGTGTTGCATAGTTAAAACTCAAACTGCGATTATTCAGGTGAATCAGATTCGTCATGATAAAAAAAAACTTTTTTATTATTGTTTTCTTACGGATTATTGAAATTCTGCCGCAGAAATTTTATGGATTAATTTTTTAAAAAAATCCACAGAAATTGGTTTAGCCAGTTGTATACGCAGCCTCGAGGGATACATTTGTTTGTTGAATAGATTATGGTTCTACATATTTGCAGAGAAACGGCTATGCATTATTAATTATGACAATATAATCCTCTAGCAGAGACCAATACCTTTTCAAAAAAATTATATTTAAAATAAGTTGAGCAAAAGCTAATGCATAGTCTATTTTATCAGTCGTAGTTTTGTACAGCAAAACACCACACTTTGTTGATTAATTACACAGCAACCGAAATAAAATGATCCAGAAGAAAAACAATGCGAAATTATAGTCATTAATTTCTATGTCTGAAGACCAATATCTTTTCAAACAAATTATATTTTAAAATAAGTTGAGCAAAAGCTAATGCATAGTCTATTTTATCAGTCGTAGTTTTGTACAGCAAAGCACCACATTTTGTTGATTAATTACACAGCAACCGAAATAAAATGATCCAGAAGAAAAACAATGCGAAATTATAGTCATTAATTTCTATGTCTGAAGACTACCGGAATATGACATACATTTGTTAATGATTTTAAGTACTGTTTTTCCATTTTATAAAACCTTTCAGACTTCTTAAGTTGTATTTGTAAAAATCGAAGTTATCATTGAATTAGTACAAGTATGTTGAGTGTATCTAAGTATAATAAAAATCACATTTACCATTCAATTAAATATACACGCAAAATACCAACTCTTGTAATAAAACTTCTTTGCTGGACTGAAAGATTTATCCCATTTCACGCAGAACAAGCTTGATTAAAAACATTGAAAAACCCACACATTGAATCGATTTTGAGTAGATAGTGCACTCTAGAGAACATAGCACACTCTCTCCATCAAGTAACTGATCACTGTTCAAGGAACACAATGTATTTCACGTGATAGAAACATACTTAGGAACTTTCGTTCTTCCAGGCTAATTTGTTTACTATGGCTTGAGAGTCGAATCTATCTATATGTTTCACCAATAGCTGAGGTTCGAACGTATGGATTCACACATTTTCCAATGAACAGAACGCCGATCCCACAGTTCGCCGGTAACCACTGCGTGCGAAAACACACGCACGTGCATGTGTATATATGTATGTTGCTTGTGAAACAACATTGCCTTTGACTTAGTCAAATCTACAGCCAAAACACACATGATCAGTAAATATACTGATTATATCTATGGGATCGAACTCCAAAGGTTTGCCGTTTTAATTGTGTCACTCTAATGTCACTGTTAGAGCGAGAAATGGGCCAGAGTTTTAAATATACAGATACTTAAATTAAATATTCAAATAGGATTTTTCAAAAGTTGTTTATGAGGAAGAACTAACACCAAGCAAGTCATTCTTTTTGCTTAACCCTTAACAGAAGATTTAAATGGCTGATTTGTATACGAATGAACCGAAATGCATTATGCATTCGTAATTAAATTATTTTAAAATAACATTTTAAAAAAGCTATTTGTCTGTGCTAGTCTCAGTAATATTAAGACTTGATTTCTCCCAAACCTTTCGGGTGGGATCGGAGAGCTAACACAAATGTAAGTCATTTCTTTTTCTATTGACAAAAGATTCAAATTACTGAATTATTTACAAATTAAGTGAAATATGTTATATTGGATTTAATTTCGTAATTACATTATATTTTTAAAAGAGTTAAACATTTTTTTGAGTGAATAGCTTAAATAATATTACAAATTGATACTTACTGACTTGATTGTTTGGACGATGGTGTGTATGTAGGGGGGGCTTTGTTTTTAATTAACAATTAGGAAAATGATCAAAACTTGTTCAAATGCTAAGCATTTATCTCATGGAATTAAACAATATTCGTAAACCGAATTATATGTTATATTAAAGTAAAACGAAAATGATTAAATTAGAAAATAATAAATAAGATGTCCTTTTGAAAATTAGGTAACCTTATGAGTTCGATCGTATGAGCAGTATGTTAGAAAGATATGGTGTTTTTGTTATGTGAACTTTAATTTGGCGTTTGAATCTCACTGTGGGTGCGCGCAGTGTTGGAAGTTAAAAATATAGATCATGTGTATACTTGCATCATAATCTGGATGGCTCATTATGAAAGACACGAAATTTATTGAAATACTAATAGTCACATATTTTCATTTGTACAATCTACGTCGTGTTTATTTGACAAAGTTTGGTTTTAAAGGATTTTATTTCGTAAATGGATGAATTTGTATTCACAATGGCGGTTCGCTTCTGTGTTTAACTTTTTTTTATCTTCTTCCATTATCATTTCGGTCTCTGTTCTTTTTTCAATATATTAGCATGTCGTTCAAGTTATCCAGTTTTTTTTATTCATTTAAATCTTGTTCCGCTTTGGAAATACAATACATTTTTATTTCAATGTTCCTTATTCCTATTGTTTTTCGGTTTTTACTAGATTTATCTGACATTTTTCTTTATTTCTAATGAATTTTAAATTCACCATTTCTTCGCGTTTCTTCCATTCAACCCTTTTCTCATTTCCTTGACATTTTACAAGAAATCTTCCTAAACGGCGACCGAGATAATTTGAACATATTCCCGGAATCTGATGTTCCTCGATGCACTGCAGTGTGATATTATTTTCTACGTGCTGATTACTTATATATCAAACAGTAAATACTATAAACAAGTAAAGTGAAAGGCAAAGCAGTTATTTGTATGTAACTTCATTGTCAGCAACAAATTAATCAGCTCGGTTGATATGCGTGCCGAAATGGATACAGAGTGGCGATCATTCTACCAAATACCATGAAGAGCAGAACAACCCATCCATTTGTGAGGATGTCATGGACACCAATAAGATGTAAGGACTATAAGCCAGAAAGAAACTTTCAGCTCAGTCTTTTTGGCACTCCTCAATACAGAAGCGAAACAATCACTCACCAAGAATTTGTCTAGGTGAGCAAATCTTTCTTCGATTCACCCGCAACACAAAATGGAAGCAAACCAAAAACAAACCCCTGAAGATGAAAATTCTTTAAGCAAACTGGATATCAATGACAATCTCGTATGAAACGAATAAGACGCTGCTGGGTTTGGGAAAACTCCCCGATAGAAACGTATACAATTCTACACTTTCAGCTAGTGTATATGATTAAGGAACATAGTGGTTAACTATGCTTAAAAAGTGAATACATATATAGAAAGAATGAAGCATGTAGATATGAATATACATTACTAATTATTAGCGAGACCCATGTCCCGAGATTGCCCGGGAACATTAATGAGCCAAAGAAACTCCTGCTCCCATCGCTGATCCCCAAATAAGTATTTTTTTCTTATTTTTTTTACTTTCTGTAATTATAAAATTTTAAACGTTTTCTTTGCTATTATAGATACCCGGTGTCGATGCAGACCCCACGATATTCATGTAAACCCCTAAACGCAAGAAACTAAAACTGTAAATGTAAAAGTTTCAGATCAAATAACCGTAGGCTGTAAGTTCTTAGCGTCCCAAATTCTAACTAAAAAAAATGTAATCGGTGTTTTAAAAATGTCGTTTTAAAAGGATGAAATGAACGTAACATTCTGTGACTAAGTGGAAAATAAATTATTTCGTAAGAAAACATAAGTAAAGATATTTAATTTAATTTAAACGTTTTTCGAATGTGTGTCTCGTAGGGCAACAGGAAGATTCAAGATGGCGGTTTTAACCAAGAAACAATTTCACAGTAAACTATTTCGTAAGATAAATACGTGCTAAATAGTTAGTTATGTATTTATCTGGAAATTTTATGCTTTTTATAGTATTATTTGTTACAAGTGAAAGAAGAAACGTAGTTTATAATCAAAATATTACTGTTGACTCTACGATAGAACAGAAAACAAGTCTCTTATTAAATAATACAACTCGGTGATCTAAGTTGTAGGAAGAGTACATGTGATATATGACTGATTCTGATTGTATTTAAATAAGTTGGCTAGACACCTAAAATTTGCCCATCAGTATTATCAGTATTATTTCGAAGTATTTAAAAAAATACATCTGTCAGTGTTTCAAAAATACATAACTTTGTAGTAATTATTTGTTTTCAAGGTAGTAACACATACATTGTTCGCGGTTACGAACGTACAAAGCATAAAATAGACAGAACAGCTAGTATTACAAACGAAATATAAGTACTAATTTTTTTTCAATTCTCGTATCTTTTGTTTTTGCCGAGGAAAATATATATTGTGTGTGTGCAATTTAAATCAACAGTTAAAAATGTCAAAGGTGAAATACAATGAAAGAAAAACAAAAATACTTACTTGAGAAACATAAGATCTTTAATTTGGCTTTAAATAAAAAAACATCAAACGAAGTAAATTAAGAGAAGCTATTGAATACTGAAATATTTTCTTCCATTCTTATATTTTTTTAATTTGTCCAAATTAAACATTAAGAAATAAAAATCATATGTTGTAGCATTTTTTTTAATTAGTTTTGTAAAGCTGGAATTGTGTGAGTAATTTGTAAAGTTGGAATTGTCTGAGTAATTTGTAAAGCTGGAATTGTCTTAGTAATTTATAAAGCTGGAATTGTCTGAGTAATTTGTAAAGCTGGAATTGTCTGAGTAATTTGTAAAGCTGGAATTGTCTGAGTAATTTGTAAAGTTGGAATTGTCTGAGTAATTTGTAAAGTTGGAATTGTCTGAGTAATTTGTAAAGCTGGAATTGTCTTAGTAATTTATAAAGCTGGAATTGTCTGAGTAATTTGTAAAGCTGGAATTGTCTGAGTAATTTGTAAAGCTGGAATTGTCTGAGTAATGTGTTGACACGAGAATTAACACTTTCATCTTCTGCTATTTTTGACTTTTCAAAACATCTGCCTTGTTCTTTTCTGACTTAAACAAAATCATTCTGAACCATATAGGTATTTAGTGCTTACGTCATGCACTTAACCTTGATGTAATCTCGACTTTTATTTATCTAAAATCGCATGTTGCAGACATAAAAATGTCATGTTTTAACAAAATAAAATAATTTATTTGCATTATTTAATTTTGTACAGTACGCAAGGAAGATAACCAATATTTATTTATTGTTTATGTATTACTGATCTTGGTACGAATTTTTCAAACCTATCAAATTTATTCTTAGTATTTCGGATTTACATAAGTTTAATTTTTGTTAAGCCTATTTTCACTTTGAACTTTAACCCCTTAAATCTACTAGTCTTTCTTATGCACTAATGCGTCACCTTTTGCCAAGACCCACCGGCAACTGGAGGATTAATGAGTTTTTCAGGTAGATGATGAGACAAAGCCTTGAGGATTGGTTGAATTGTCTTATTCAAGAACTAAAAAAAAATTTGTTAACATTGGACTTGAAAACGATTATATTGTAGTCAGATGACAAGCAGACCCGGATAGTCCTTGGAAAGAACCTTTGCTCATAAAAGTTCCGTTTGATTTTAGGTACAAAGAGGAAAGAAAAGAAAATTATTTACAGTGTTTATAGCTAGGCGAGCTAGTTTAACAGGATGAGCCATGGATTGGAGCCCAGTCGAGCACCCACAATGAAAATAACGATAGAGTAGAGACATCTTACTAACCTCTCTTCTGTGATTAAGAGGCTGTATGGAAGATAAGAGGACACCACCCATTTTATTTCAAAGTCAGCTTTTACTCTGTCAATGTAATAAAGGTGGATCTGAGCGGTACTTCCCCAGATGTGGCAACAGTACCTGATCTTAGAACGTATTTGACTCTTATACAGTTAAAGGGTGCATCATGAGTGAGATATTTTCTAGAGCGGGAGAATAATCCAACCATTTTTCCAGCGATCTTAGCAACAGATTTGATGTAAGTCTTCCATTTCATGTCAGGAGTGAAGATAATTCGTAGAAGCTAATGAAAGTAGAAGGCTTCCGCAATGATAGTGCCATTCATTTCAATTGTGTCAAAGTAAGGATACGAGCGTGGGTGTTGAAAACAGCGAAGCTTGGTTTTAGATGTATAAAAAGTAACCAGACACCTTTCTTAGTGTTGTACGGCGTGCTACACGTCGGAAGAGAGAGAGAGAGAGAGAGAGAGAGAGAGAGAGAGGGTGGGAGAGAGAGAGAGAGAGAGAGAGAGAGAGGGAATCAGAAACATCTTGATCGTTAATGTTCTTAAAGTGTTGCAATAGATTGTTCTGTTATCTGCATATATATCAACGAATGATCGTAGAATGTGATCTGGAGGTTCATTGATGCAGATCAGGTAAATGGTTTCACACAGAAGTTATTTTTGAGGCACGGCGGCATTAATACTTCTGCCCATCAATAATAATTTTCATAAACATATCAGAGAGAAAGGATTTGATGGTTGAGAAGACATTTCCAGTTTTCCATAGCAAGCAAGCTTGTGAAGCAAACTTTTGTACCAAACCCTACCAAAGGCCTCTCAAGAGCTACTACCCTAGAAACAAACGTCCCATAAATAGATTTACTGATCATGTGTGATATTATAGTCAGCACACCAGCTGTTGATCTTGCAGGACAAAATCCACATTACATGTTACTGAATAGATGTTTTTGCTGAGGTGGTTACAACTTCTTTATTTATTCAAACAGTTTACTCATGATTAACAGAGATTGCTTGCTCTGTACTGAAACGTTTTCACAGGTAATAGGAAGCATTTCTCCTTTTAAGCAACGATTGGACAAGTTTGTAAGAATAGGAGCTAGTTCCGTTTGCAGCTTCTTAATAACTATAATTGTAATGTCGGAACAAGTTGTCTTGCTAGCATAAAGGTTCATAGTAAGTTTGAAAGATTCCGAACATATATATGGATGTCACTGCAAGCCTTTGCATTCATAAGGAAACATTCAGGAGGGAGGCGGTCTTCGTTGTATAGGGTGGAATTTGAAGCAAATGTTTTTGTAAAAAGTGTTATTTCATAGGATTCGTATGAAATCACCTCTGGTTCATTAATGGTGGTTGGAATAGAGGTCTCACATCTGTTCAGAGCCCCGTTTGTTATTCGCAAAATCTCGTTGGAACTAATCCTCTGCCCAATCACCCTAGGTTTAACAGATTGAACATTGGACTCTTTACTGTTTTCTATAACCCTTTGGCAGTTGTTATGGGCAGCCCTAAAGTCGGCTTTGGTTTAAGGGCATCTATTTCGTTGAAAGCAATTGAAATAGTGATTTCTGTTAGCAATGGCGGCGGTACATCCAGGGATGTACCATGACTTGCTGTTTGGTTTCTGTTATATCGGATGCGATGCATGAGACATTCTTTAAAAAATGAAATGCAGAATAATTTCTGATGAGAAAGATATGAGGCTGCTTCAGTCAGCCATCGAGTATCGATACATCATGCGATGAAAGGGATAGAACTTCGTTTTGATCTTAATTGAGACAACTGAGTGATAAGAAAATACCAGCGGTGACAGAACAGTGGATGGACACTGTTTAGGACAAGTTGTTAGGAAAGGATCAATAAATATTGCAACATATCCGCCTACATCAGATACACGAGTAGGTTTGCCAATAATCTATGTGAGATGATAAGCAGGGGACCATCGTGACAACACCTCCTATCATCATCAGTCTTCTTTGAGTGGAATAGCCATTTAACATTAAAGTCACCACAGATGTGGATGCTAACAGAAAGGTTAAACACAGGATATGCTCAATTTTCTTAGACATACTCTCAAATATAGTTCCTCCGTCATTCTTGGGACGATAGAGGAAAATATGAATGCTGTGCTGTGAGTAAGTTCTACACGGAAACACATATAGGGCAATTTAGCGTCTTTTTTGTAGATGCCCCTACAACAAAGAAAACCGTCCCTAATTTACTTACAAATTCTATGTCCCTAGCGATCTTTAAGATCGAGATTTGATGCCATGTTTAAGTAACCTTTGATCATGAAATCATTGATAGAATCTGACGGACTAATGCCAGTTTCACACAGAAGTAATAGGTCAGGCTTAGTCTTCTGTAAGTGGATTTCAACCTCTTGAAGCTTGCAACACAGACCTCTCATGTTCGAAAAGGAGATCTGATAGTAGGGATTCACATTACGAGTTGTGGAACTGGGTTTAACCTTACATTTTTACGTAATATATTAAATGTTCTTAGTAAGCTACCATTCACTGTACTTATTTTTTAGAATATAGTTTCTCAATACATATACATATACAAGTTTTTTGTAGAGAAGCGCCACTATACAATGTGTATATTGAAACATATATCTTATCAGAGAAGCCAGTGGAGATAAACTTCATTTAAAGAAACGGAAGTTATTTTTAGTTTCTGTTGCATTTGTTAAGAAAACAGTTTAGTTAAGATTAAGTAGCAAATTATTAAAATAGTTGCCCTCGAGAGTCGCATTAAATCTTGAAAGGAGTTTTATCTTCATTTTTACGAGCGCGGTCGGATAATTAGAATTTCTATGATTCCAAATAATTATCCTACTTTCTCCATGGCATGCAGGATTAAGTTTACATCAGTTTTTAGTCTTGAAATGAAGGAACAAACACCGAGAATGTAGGTCACCAGGAAACAGTCGATGTTTTCGAAATGCTTAAAAGAATATTTTGTAAAAGAGTTTGTACAAATATTTTAAAAGTAAAATTCAAACTTCTCTTTTCTACTGTTTTTGCTTTTGAACTACGTTTTAGTTTCGCTTTGTTTGCCACAAACACCATCCTTGGGTTTATTCGGTCTCTTTCTACAAGGGTTTGTCAGAACAACCTGACATGAGAATACTTCACTCTACAAGTAAATCCTGCCCATATATTCTTAAACAACATAGTATTCGAAACACAAATATAATAACCTCGACACGGCAATTACTGGCTCATACGAAGAATAGAGCACCTTTTTGGTAATGATGTTACCTCAAGAAACAACATTTAGCTGGATACTGCACTAGACTAAATGTATTCTTGTCCTCAAATCCGGTAAGACAAAAAAACGACAAGAAAGATATACTATAACATAGTTAACTGATCAATTGGCGATAGGAAAATTAATGTTAACTTTTTTTCTAACTCAAGGGTTTAGAGGTAAAGGAAAAATTTTATGGACCACTCGGATATCTATGTATCTCATATGGTTATTAAATGTCAACCCATTTTTGAGAACTTACACTGAAGTACATATATACGGTGCAGATATTGGTACAGCAATCCGACTAAAACTACTTCAACTACAAATTCATAAACGAAGAGCTGCTTGTAGTTCGATTGTTGCAATTTAACAGTTATTTTTGTTTCGAAACTCTGGTCTATCCCTAAAAGGAAAGTTCTTGAATAATAAAAATCTATGAATTCTCCACTCACTACCAACTGCCTTTCGCAACTCTTTCTCTCTCCACTTCACTTTGCTCACTGAGCAACGACCCCTCTTCAATCAAGAGTACAGTTTTTATACTGTTAAACCACACCCCTATGCAAATTGACTCCCCACCAGAGCCATCTAGTGGTTAGAAACTCCAAACAGCCAACTTGCAAAGGGGGGATAACTCAAATGGCACACAGAAACAACGTCAAAATGGTCATAATTTAAAACATTCCTCATACCACTTATATTCTGTAACTCTCCAAACGTGAAGTAGGGTTTAGAGGGCCGGAACTATTTATTCCAATTCAGTTTTCGATGCATATGCTGCATGTGTAAAACGTCATCTTTTTTATATATTTTAAATCATCATACTTTAATAATTTGTCGAAAGTTTTCGTAGTAAGAGCCCAACATATTTATTAAATAAGCTACATACAAGATATCATATATATATACCAATGGTTTCATGTTGATGCATTATCTCATTCGGCATGAAACCATTAGTATGTTCATTATAACCAGTCTATAGCTATTTTAATATGTATATATAGTACATGATTTATTTTTGTTTCCTAGATGTTAATCCAATGAAACTCTTGTTTATAAATGTGCCCAGTAACAAGTAGAGCTGTCTTTAATATAAATGTTTATTTATACAAAACCTTTGGTTACATATGTGCATACACTTTTCAGCTGTGTCCTCTTTCAAGAGCCAACTTCCTCAGACATTTAGAAAAATGACATGAGAAATAACAAACTTCCTTATTCTATGTATTAATCTGGTTGGGAAGGGATAGGTGCATAATTAAACGGGAAAGATTCATATCCAATTACACATTCGCGCTGCTCCCTTTATTTCACTTTTAATCATTTAAGTTTATCGAGTGCGTTTGACCGCTTTCATATTCTTATCACCCACTTGAGAGTATTTTCAACGTCGCTTCAGTATAATCATATTTGTATAGGGCCAAATATTTTAACGGTCAGCGGATATATGAACTTTATTAATATGCTCTCATAAATACAAACCCGTATGCACACATATACATACACACACACACATATATATATATATTTATATAGATATACATATATATATACATGTGTTGTTGAAAACGACAGAACTCTTCTGTTTAGTGATTCTTTTTTTTCCATTCGCCGAATGATCTTTTTAACGTTGAAATGGAATGAATTAATGTAGGATCCGTGTGTTTGACTAACGTTTTCGATTCTCTTCGGAATCATCTTCAGGTCTTTAATGGACAAAATTGAATAACATGGTGAACTACATGAACTCGAAAGCCAACTGAAGGACCTCATCACCAACGAGCAATACATGGAACTTCAACGACGACTTGCCGATATCATCACAAATTACGAACACATTCTCCGGATTACTCTCCAAAAGAAATTAAACACATTATACCAAGGATCCATCTTACTACACAACCACACGCAGCACTACATTAATCTATCTGACCACGAACTTACAGACCATCAAAAAGAATTTCTAAACCTTGGACCCAACTGCCACCTCTTTAATCGATTCAACCATCAAAACAAAAAAAGCTGAAATAGAACTATTATATGAAAACTTAACCAAACTAGAAACAGACAATAAACTTACATTACATCCTGGTTTACGTGACCTTCTAAAAGCAGAATCTATAAAAATTCGACTAGATAAAAAACAATCAAACTCAATATTAACTCATAATCTTAAACAAGCTGCCAACGAACTACGTACTCACCCTAACATCATTATAAAAACAGCTGACAAAACAAATATATTCGTAATATTAAATAAATCTGACTATCATACTAAAATCCAAACAATTCTCGATGAACACACTAAATTCAAGAAAATTAACAAAAATCCTACCAATGCATTAAATACACAAGTCAACAAACTTATCACTGCCAACAATGCCCAAATCGGTAATTATCAACTCCCTAAAATAATCGGTTATTAAACCGGATATCTATACGGAACTGTTAAAATACACAAACAAAATTCCCCACTCCGCCCAATCATACCCCAAATCACTACCCCAATATACTCCCTTACAAAGACCCTAACTGAACTCATCAGTCCATATATTCCTAGCAAATACAGCGTTAAGTCCACACAACAACTGTTACAAATCTTACACAGCAAACAACCTGAAAATAAAACCATTGCCTCTCTAGACGTAGAAAGTCTATTTACTAACGTACTTGTAAAAGAAACAATAGATATAATCATAAATAATATATATAATAACTCATCTCTCCCTCCACTTAAAAAAAGTAAAACAATTCTTAAAAAGCTACTAATAAGATGCACGACTGAAGAACCTTTTTACGACCATATGGGAAACATATATACGCAAATTGACGGAGTTTCTATGGGTTCGGTTCTGGGCCCGACTTTTAGTGAATTTTACATGTCCAACCTTGAAAACCTAACATTCAGCACAATTGAAAAGCCTCCTATTTACATTAGATATGTTGATGATATACTAATTCTAGCCAATAACACTAAACAAATTAATAAACTTAAAGACCTATTTAAAAAAAAACTCTGTCCTTAACTTCACCATAGAATTCAACACTAATAATAAAACCCCATTCCTAGATGTACTAATTGACACTTCTAACAATACTTTTAACACCTCTACCTATAAAAAACCAACCAGCAAAAACTCCAGCCTATTAAATTTCAAGAGTGAATGCCCCCATCGTTATAAAATAGCTATCGTAAAAAAATTACTAAACTGAGCAAAATTGATCTCCTCCTCTAAAAAATCACTATTCATTGAACTAAAAAATATAAAACAAGTATTAATTAACAATGAATTTCCCAACTACCTTGTCGACGAACAAATAAAATCAATGATAAAAAACCTGACAAACATTAATACAAATAATAATATACAACATAACAACTCCAATTACATCAACATATATTACCGCAACCAAATGCAGCCAAATTTCAGACTAGAAGAAAAAGCTATAAAGAATATTACACATCGATATATATATCTCCAACAGATAAAGAAAACAAAATTAAATTAATTATTTATTATAAAAGATTCACAACGAAAAAACCTTGTAGTAAAAAACAACCCCTCTCCAACCCCCAAAACACTAGAAAGAACCAATGTAGTTTATAAATTTAAATGCCCTTTAGGAGGATGTACCTCCCAAAATAATAATAGCTACATTGGTTTTACAACAACCACTCTATCCCGCCGCCTCACTATGCACCTCGCCAACACTAGTTCAATATACAAACACCTACAAACGTACAACTGCCCTACATCTGAGTTGAGACAGATCTTAGTAATGAACACTAAAATAATACATTCCAAAACTAATTTAAAAAAATTAAAAATACTTGAAGCCGTATACATAAAAACACAGCAACCTAAAATTAATAACATTTTATATAAGACAAGTAAAACTATTTTAAAATGCTTAGCTTAGTTCAGTGACACCAACCGGTGTCGCCTAATTCAATTAAAAAAATAGGGACATCTTATTAAAATTACTTACTGCCTATCTCCCACATTTTCCTTCTCCATAATTATTAGACTAGACCAAATTAAATCAGCCACTATTTTAAATTAAAATTATAAAAAATAATAATAAGAATAAAAAATAAAATTAATAAATAAACGAAGAACTGTTTTAATCGTCACATTTCAAAATTTAGACGTCCGTCTTTTACGTTAACGGTTTGCCGGCGTATTTTTTAAAAGAAATTCCATTCTCTCACTCGCTTTTTTATTCATTTTTGCCATTAAAGACCTGAAGATGATTCCGGAGAGAATCGAAAACGTTAGTCAAACACACGGATCCTACATTAATTAATTCCATTTCAACGTTAAAAAGATCATTCGACGAATGGAAAAAATAAAAAAGTAATCACGAAACAGAAGAGTTCTGTTGTTTTCAACAACACATGCATTAATAAAAAAAATGCTGCCTAAATACACACAATATATAGATACATATACATGCATAAAAACATATCTATATATACACATATTACACATAGATACACACGGCTATACGCACATATATACATATATATACATACATATATACGCAGATATATATATATATATATATATATACACGTATATATACACATCCATATCTAAACAAACATATTGACATAAACTTAATAATTACACCCAAATACATATACACACTGCATTTATTCACATTTATACGTATATAAACAGACAATCATATAAGTACGTTAACCTAGAATTACGTTACTAAATAAGACCTGCAACTTTATTCACATCCATTCATACAGTATAATATGTATACTAGTCAATATCTAGATATTTCTATTGAAAAATGCATCTTTATCTAAGTTTCCATATTCCTATACATACATGCATACATACGTACATATAAATATCTACATACATATCACGAAATATACTATACACAAACACACGCTTTTATCCTCCCCCACGCACGTAAGAGTATACATCTACTCAACTTACTCACGTATACATGCCGTTCTGACGAAATGCTCACCGTTCTTACGAAATACAGGGCTATGAATTAAGGAATACATCTACCGATATTCATCCTGTAAATGTATTTATATACACGCTCATACATGTCATTCTACTTTTACACATCTACGTGTGCTGTTATTCCATAATATTATGGATATATCATACAGCCTATAGGCAAAAATGATAACATTCCCTGCTTCAGTATCCCACATAACTAATCTTATGTGATAATCCTAATTCAATGTGTTTACATTTGAACTGGTGCTAACATTAATCTAAGGAACAAACACAATGCAAAGAAACAAAGTAAAAAACAACATATGAGTGTACTATATAATGACTAAATCTAGGGTAAATAAACACAACCGAGTATTAAATAAACTAAAATACATAAAGTGGACATCAATGTTTGTAATTTCAAATATGCTGAGTGTATTTTCATTGAAATATATGCAATTCAGAGCCGTTTCTTGTCTAACATAAAGAAATTTCTACCTGACTTTAAACCTTATAATTTCCAGTTTCTCATCAAGGCACAAAAAACTATAAGAGTAAAGTGATCCACAGGTCTTAATAATATTCCATCTAATTATTGGGTTATTTTCATCGTCCATAAATTTCTAGAAATATAGCTCTACAACGTAGATTACTACATACAGACATGAAAAAAGATAAACCGGGAAACATCTCTCAAGAATATTCTTACCACAAACAAAAAGGATTACCTCTTGAGGCTAATTATGAAGACAGATTAAACTAATAAGACGAATGAGATGAAAAGCATAGTTCCTTTTACAAAATAAAGAAAATACCGATACTAAGGAAAACTACGGTTACAATAGTATAGACCCTGCACTTGTCATGAAACAACTAGAACAGGTTGGAAGTGATATACAGGACCTAGCAAAAACATCGCATTCCACAAATACAAAAACCCGTTTCAGAGGAAACTAGGTAGTATAGCCAAAGATATAAATAAATTTAACAACATCCTAGTAAAAGCGGGTAAAACAAGGAACTTTTATAAACTCAGCAGACAAGAATACAGACACCTAATAATCAGGAACCAGAGCAATAACGACCTAAAGGCAAACAGCACTAATATAACTTAATAGAAGTCATCAACACAGAAAGTATCGATTAGTTACAAATTAGCGAAAGGGTAGGGAAACTGAAGGAAAACGAAGCGTACATTTTACTTAAATATCATAAAGCAGACTTTAACACAATACCATCAACTAGACTTATCAACCCAACCCAATCAGAAGTTAAAAGGATAAGCGAAAGAATTCTGGAAATGAGTAAATCTGAAAATAAATGATAAATATAGGCTAAACCAATGGATTAATACCATGGATACGATAGATTTGTTTTCAGGGATCAATGGTAAAGGTAGATGTGCTTCTATTCAATTCAACATCATGAAATACTACCCATCTATTACTAAAGTCCTCTTCTAGCAAGCAATTTAATTTGCTAAAGATTACACAGATATCTCTGAAAAAGATATCAATATTATAAACAGCTGTCGTACAACGGTTCTCATTAGTAACAGCGAACAATGAACAAAAATAGACAAAACGGATCTTTCAATGTGTGTTTGTGTTAATATGTATTAAGGAATATTACCAGAAATAATAATATAGATGTAAAGGATATATGATTATATAGAGATGACGGTCTAATGGTAGTTAGAGAATCTACCAGCGCTAAATATGACAAGATTAGAAAGATAATTCATAAAAAAATGAATAAACTAGCGCTTAAGGTTGAAATTACTGGCACCACGAAACAAGTTGACTTCCTTGATGTTACATTTAATCTAATAACTACCAAGTATAAACCTTTCATGCAGGAATACTCTAATCCTATATACGTGAATACACAATCACACCACATAATTAAGCACATACCTAAGTCCATAGATAGTAGAATAGGTAACAATTGATCGGATGAAACAAAGTTTAACAAGTATAGAAACATTTATAACATGACCCTAAAGAATATCGGGTACATTAACGCTTATGTAGAATATTAGTATATAGAAGAAAATGCGAACAGTTGTAGAAATCGAGATCGGAAAATCATCTGGTTTACGCCCTCCTTCAATCTAATGTTGAAACCAAAATGTTGTAGTAAATTCGAGCAATTATAAAAAAAAACTTTCAACCAGCTAATTATAGTTTATTTAATAGACATACATTAAAATTGAATTATAGTTACACAGACAACCTTGAGCACCTTCTTGGCCTTTTGGCTAAGATCAAAGTGTAGTATCTGTTCCGATGGATACTGCACCCCATGAACTGGTATTGTCTTGGCCTTCGGGTCTTGATTTACGCCGGTCAATGGGGCCGTCCTGTGCAGTACTAGGAGGTCCACCCTCCCAGGCTTTGCCTCACCTCTTTGGGGAGGTGTAAATTTTTTGCTTACTGTCTGAGGCGCCCCTACCGGGGAATGCCGACGGGGCTGCTCAGGCAATTTTTAATGGCCAGAGTGCTCACTCTCTCAGGCGCTGGCTTTTCAAACCCCACTTTCCCGACCCGATCTTGGGTCACATCTTACTTGTGGGAGTAAGATAAAACTGGCCTTGTTCCTTACTCCTGGGGAGGAGTAAATAAAACATTGAGCACCTTCTTAGCCTTTTGGCTAAGATCAAAGTGTAGTATCTGTTCCGATGGATACTGCACCCCATACTGGTGTTGTCTTGGCCTTCGGGTCTTGATTTACGCCGGTCAATGAGTCTGTCCTGTGCAGTTCTGGGAGGTCCATCTTCCCAGGCTTTGCCTCACCTCTTTGGGGAGGAGTAAGTTTATTGCTTACTGCCTGAGGTGCCTCTACCGGGGAATGCCGACGGGTCTGCCCAGGCAATGTTTAAACCCCACTTTCCCGACCCGACCTTGAGTCACATCTTACTTGTGAGAGTAAGATAAAAACTGATATTGTGCCTTACTCCTGGAGAGAAGTAAAACAATACACAGACAACCTTGAGAGAATCATTAAAAACACAACAACAAAATACTTAATAGAAAAAGCACAAATAACGGTATTAACAGTAATGGAACTAAAAGAAACTGTAATTGTCAAAGACAGGATGAATGATACTTACAGAACAACTGTTTTACTATCTCAGTAATTTATTGCGCAAAAATATACACCGCAGTACAGTATGTGGTAAACGGTCATAATGAATATATGAACATACAATTATATCTGAAAAAGAACAACAATAATATAACGAGACAAGAAAGATAATAGTGTGTTATCTGTAGTATATATATATATATATATATATATATATATATATATATATATATATATATATATATATATACTAAGGATAACAACGATCAGCTTTGGTTTTACAATATATTATTGTTCTTCTTTTTTATATATAATTATATGTTCTTATATTGATATTTACCGTTATTCCTTTATCATATCTTTTTACTGATTTTAATATATCGGAAATGACAACGCTTTCCAAAAAAGAAGCATAAACTTATAAGCTTGTTGTTTTTAAAATTAACCGAAGCGGGATTCGTTGTTACAGTTTGACGAAACATAAAGCTTGTTCACAACGTAGGCAAATCGTCACGTATTTATGTTTAATTCATAGTCATCTATCATTTAGTAACTTATTTTTTAACTCCAATAAATATCTTTGTTAAAACTATTAATCATCTTTTTCAATATATTTCTCATCGAGAGATTTATTGTTATTATTAATTCAATTCTAAATCTTAAATGAAATATTTTATTACTTTCATTTCATCATTTATAAATTTGGGTTCATTACTATTACCACCTTCGTCCCTAAATGTTATATGCATTTGAATTTCTATATTCGTTCCCAGTTCGTCAATGAGGAAATTAGCCTAGTTGTTACTGCGAATTCCATCCTCAAATACAATAATATTTTCGAATTAAAATTCAGATTAGAAGTTTTAGATTACAAATAAATAATTATAAGTATAGCCACACGTGTACAAAAGCAACGTTTCTGTATCAACCTATTTCTGTTGTCGACTAATCCATAGATAATGGTCTTGTCATTCATCGTGTTGAATGAGATAAACATTATTGCGTTTCGGCTTTGATTTTTATATTCTGGCAATATTAGTTGACTGTTTTTATGTCACAATCTTTCACATCGACAAATTAAAAGATAGACATTGTGTGTCTGTATATGTGTAAATTATGTTTACATCATTAGACTAATAAACTTCAAATGTGCAGTGAACCCCTACCTATGCAGATGGTTGTAAACGGGTCATAATTAATGTTGTGAAGTTGTCCAACAGTAAATAATAAATAAAGGAAGTCAAGTCGAGGGTTGGTTTAACAAGTGTATTAACAAAGTAAGAAAGTGACTAGCACTTGGCTAGACAGTTACAAGACTGTTCTTTGTCTTCTCTGTGTCTCTGGTGACTCGCACTATTTATAGTGACAACCGGTGTTGTTTCTCCTGTGTAAGAACGGCCGGTGTAACATTTAACTTTTTTCTTTAGAGAGAATCACGGGGACACATGATTCCCTACTTGATCTCTTTGATTATTCCAGATTTTAATGTGATTCAAACAAGAGCTACGTTGCACCAAATTAAATATATTTACCATCTGAGGAAATCGCGACCATCTTTAGACCGGCAACAACATGAGAAACTTCAAGCTTTATTTTAACATATTTGTCACTATATTTTGATTACATCTTGGACAGTTAAGATCAGCGTACGGTGTAATTTTAATGAAAACGTTTTTGCTGTGTTTTGCTTCATACAAAGCTCATTTGTCTAAGTCTATAAGTGGTATACTCCTTATTTTCCCACACACTCTTCATCATAGCAATACATTTGATTGCTTTCAAGTATTTTAGAGTGTAATCTTTGCACTTATTAACGATCCGAAGTCATCATTTTCTTTTGTGGGGTCTCAACTGGAATTTTCCCTCAACTGTACACAGTCGAAGGCTTAGTCAGGGTAAACATATTTAGAATCCCGTTTTCGCGAAGTACATGACCGTACCAGCGATGACGATTTTCTTCTTTTTGTCTGATATTGGCATAATATCGTAATGGTGGCAAATAGTGACATTTCAGACAGAGCGACAGTCTAACGTAACATCTTCGTATTCGTGATCGATACTCTTTTTCGGCCTCCGTCGACGGCCAACAATCGCCGTCCGATAGATGTTGAACTTGATTTGATCACTGATCTGTGGATCACATCATTGTTCTTCATTATTATCAATAACACACTTTTCTGTTTTTGATTTGATTCGATTATCTCTCTCTTTATGTATATATCAATATGAATAATTTATTTTGTTATGTTGGCTTTATATAATTAATGGAAAAGTGTTGAATTAAAAGCATTGACAACAACGAGATTAAAACATAAATGTATTTATGAATTATATTCGTCTATCTTTTGATATAAACATATCGATTTATGATATATATTATAATGTAACTAAATATCTTACCTTTATCTTACATATTTTTACCTCCATTTGTATCTTTATATCTGACAAATGTCAGTGTTCTATTAATAAAAATGCATAAATTATATGAAATTACATGTGAAAAGAATGGATTCTACAATTCCTTCAGGGAGCCGCCATTGTTATCATTAGCGACGGAATAAATAAAACATTAATTCTATTTGTTTCATAGTCTTTAGATTAAACATTTTCGAAAGTTAACCTATTGCATTCATATTGTTTCCCAATTATCGATGGAAGTATTGCTACTTTATTTTCTAAAAGATTGCACATAATGTTGTATTTACTACTAAAATCTATTTCACATATGTTTAATAAGTTTCATATCATTCACTACTTATGGGTGGAAATTATTTGCATATGAATGTCACATTGCCGCATTCTCACTCAATGTTATTTTTTCCAATTTGATTTTTACATTTTGTTTGTAGTTGTCAATTTCTAGAAGTCATTGGTAATTTTACATTTTTTCTGACCAAAAATATTAAATTCTTCCTAATACGTGTAAAGATGTAACAGATTTAAAATTAAGAAGATTTGAATGTGAGTAGGTGGTTACTTAACATGGCCGTTTGAAACCATTTCAAAGAAAAAGAAAAACATATGTTTTCCGGTTTCATCAAAAGTTCCGTTCAGTCTATCTGCATAACTATTTCCCCGTAGATATATACAGAGATGATCTACAAATCACTATTTTCTTTGTTGAAAATATAATCCTGACATAAAACTAGGACATATATCACAGTGTATGCTACTTGGCATACCAAATATGAAAATAGTCTTAACACGTCAATACAGTCGTAGCCGAACTTGTCATAAGAGGCAAATGTGAACGCAAGAGGAGCGAATATATTCATTAATAAATATTCGTTTCCTCCTCGATGCGAAGGGAGGGCCTGTTTGAAATATAAATTGAATCTCTCTAAAGGTTGGGTGGCTTAAATGGATCTATCCCCTCCTTTATCAAATATGGTGTTTTCTACAGCACACATCTTCTTTTCACATCCCGTTGAATAGGGTACATTTATCGATCTAATAAAGTGCATCATATAATCTTATAAGATTGATATTTGCAACAGTAGAGCAATGGACTCTTGTTAACGTATCTCGGCTAGAGTTTCGGATATTCGGTCGATATCAAATACCAGCGAGAAACATCTTTTGTCTCCGAAGCTTTTATGCTTATCCAAAATGTAACATTTATCTTTTTATCGGTAACTCTAATAAAATATTTACCTTTCACTGATTGATTCGGTGATCGTGTTAGCTTCATTATTTACTGGAGAGATAAGATGGTTCGTCCTGAAAGTTTTTTTTATGGAGAAAAATGCAATATACGGGTTAGTGTCGGGGGTAAGTTAACATAGCTAAGACCAGTTTGAATTTTCAGTAGTTTTCCTTGCCTAGAATGTGTACTACAGTTCTTTTTAATTACGCTTTCAAATATTGGAAAAATAAATAGCAGTTACACGGTATATAATATTTATTATTCAGTTCGTGGATGCTTAAAGAAAAAAATAGGATCCAAAGTCTATAGTCAGCAAACATTCAAACAAACCTCATCTAGGCTTTCATGTTATGCGGATGAAGAAGATTTTGCAAGTGTCAGAGAATTTCAGGGTCTAGTCTAAAGATGATTTTCTCTAATTCATAACCCATAAATATACATGTTCAATACTCTGTAGACACATTTACTCTAATTTAAGATGAAACTGTACTTTTCAGCCACCTTATTTAACCTTAACAAATTAACATCATCTTCTCTTTCATTTATACCACAAATAGTCATGTCATTTATATATGCGATATCTTTACCTTTAAGCCGTCTTTTCGAATTATTTGTTGAAGCCCAACTACCCAGTTAGTAATTCCAAACGGAGTCCTGCAAGAATGATGTAATTTAACGCCAGTTTAACAGCCGTGTGACGGTGCTTTACTTTATGTAAGGGAACTTGTTACCCACTTTTAAGTCTAGCATCGAGTTTTAATAACAAACGATTTATTTTCTAACCTGTTTTTCAATTTTCATCTTAAGTTACCCACAACTTGCTCCATGAATGAAGAGTTACTTGATTCATTTATATACTAGTCTAATTTATTTATTTATGCTTTTATAAACACCCCCTTCCTGCAAATTATCCGCGAGAATTCACAGATATGGGATTACAGTGAGTCGATCGTTTTTCAAACAGAGGAGGGGTGACATTTTCAGTCCACAGTCTTAAAACTGATCTCCTGCTCTCATATAAAATGTCTACCTTTATGTGCAGGCCTTGATATATATATATATATATATATATATATATATATATATATATATATATATATATATATATATATATGTGTGTGTGTGTGTGTGTGTTCTCATAATAAGGACACTCACACATTACCTCGTCACATAAATTATCTATTAAGCAAATTAAATATTTCCTGGAACCACCGTAATGTTCGCTTTAAATGTTCCTCCTGCTGTAACTAATATACCAAAAACATCTATGCAGTCGATAGTTTATAGCTCTAACGTCTAATCCGATCAAGCGATCTATTTTGGTTTCAATAAAACTAAGACTATTTCCTGAATCACTACCGCGGTAAGTGCTCTTTTCTTTACGAAACATTTCACACTGTAGTTATCGTGGCTAGAATGAGTTTATTAAGCAGTAAACATAGGAGTTGTCAAACTGCAGACTTTGATTTTGCAATTGCAATAACTCATTCTTCGTGCCAGACACTTAATTCTAGTGCCTAGGACTTCCGTAAAAAACGTTTTTCATTCGAGTGAGATTTGCTAGACTCAAATCCGAGAGTCCTCCTCGATATGATTTTCTTTGAGAAATAAAGTTCTTAGTTTGGGTTTCAATGCCGATGCTGTTTGATAATCTGTTTGGTTATCAACAGAATATCCCTTCCGCGCTTGATTTCACGTTTTTGCTCATTTGTTGTACATTTTTTGGTGGTAATATTTTTAAATATAGAGTACATTCGTCAGAATATGCAATACCTGATCATATTGACCAAAGGTTACTCCATCTTATTGAGTTTTGCTTTAAAATATATATCCAGCCTTTATCTCACTTTCTCTCGATAAAACCTCGTTTTATAATGCGAATGGCGTGTTCAAAATTGTTGTGGACCCATTTAGGGGTACCAACAATGAAATAACAGAACAACAGGTTTAGAGATAATAATAATGAATTGTATTGAACAGAGAAATTATACACAAGTCAGTGTTGGCAGTGCTAGTGCCTAAATGTACTACAAATGTTCTCCCGGCAAAAGTCGGTATTTATGGTAGCAGGTTGCTACCATTTAGTTATTACTAAAGGGTAGGTAGGTTCACCCACAACAAAAATCTGTACATTAACATAAGACGATATGTAATTTATCAGAATATCCATCTTCACACTTAAATATATTTGAAGTAGTTTCGAAATTTTCTGTGTCAATAATTCTATATTTTCGTCGGAATTCTTACTAGGTTTTAGGTATCTTGTCTATTCCGTTGTATGTGAACCAAATTAGTACTGAATAGAAATATTGTTACTAAGAAGTAATCACTGCAATTTTATTAAATAGATTTATTATTTATTTGAGGTTTGGGGAAGGAATGGTTACTATTTGTCTTATACTCGACTTTGCTTACAACATGGATTATCTATTTAAAAACCCATATAAGCTGGCGGGGGGTAAATAAACATCCATAGACTATATTGGTTAGGGCGGGGATGATTGTCGTTTTCTGAAAATAAAAATTCTTCGCTTAAGTCACGACGAAGTGTCACTTAAGATTAGCCCATTTACGGCATACAAGCACGCCATAACCAACACACCTTTGTCAAACTTTAATGAGAAAAGTTTGATTCTTTCCATTTTAATCTTGGGGAGACTTGTGTTCGAAAAGCAAGACAAGTTGGAAAGAAGTGGTTACATCGGACAGTCCCTTCTGAAGTGTTAGTAATAGCCGGTCCTGTTTGTTCTTCAAACATTTATGGTAACCAGCTAATACAGTCTTAGGACCATCTGAGTTTACACATTCACGGTCCGTGTAAACTATCTCATGGAATAAAAGAGCCGAACATCGACGGAGAACTTTCATCGCTCAGCAGCCGCGCCTACCAGCTCTAGTCCATAATATATTTCGATGTTTCATTCCGAAGTACTCCTTAAATTCTTCCATGATAATAATAGGTATCAAAAACTATGTTCCAATCACGCATAGCCTTCTAGCTGGGTATGCAAAGTAGATACGCTAAACTGGTGGCATATGTAACGATGACGCCCCAGCATCGTCAAGCGGCGACGTTGCAAATATATTGAAGAAGTGTCACTACACCACCAAGCACTGAGGTTGAGAGCACTTGAGTGAAGCCGCTAAATCCATAGAAAATGCTGCTAATGCCGAATTGGGCCACACAAAGCCGGATCGTCATCGTATTAAAATAAATAACGTGACTAGACGGATCATGTTAGGGGAAACAGGCGATCGAAGAAGCGAAAGTATCAGTTCCTCAAAGGCATGACTATTGCTAGATGGAAGGTAAGCCAAGATTGAGACACAATACGCTGTGTCGGCAGTCACAACTGTGGGTTTCAACGACCTCATTGAAAACGCGAGAAAGAGAGCAATACATTTATATGTTATGTCAGGTCGTCAGAAAACAGAAGATATTGATCGGTTTTTCGACGTCATATATGAAACCGGCAGTCTGATCAGTGTTGGCGATAGTTTTGGAGGATATCGATCGAGGAATTCCCCCGCGACCCATCTCCAGCGACAAACCCTGTTAATGGCGCTGTGCATCAGATTACAGCTGTCGAAGTCGGCGTGATGCTGCCGTCTAGGAATCTAGTCAACGCGAACAGACTCGCCGACTTGTCAATAGAGGTTTTGTGGTCGACACACTGGCTCTCTGTTGCATGGCTGCCACTATTTGTCAATTAAATGATTGCAGATAAGATCTCGCCTGACTTGAGCGCAATATAACTATACCGATGTGGAAGAGGAACAACAACGTGGCTTATTGCTGCAGATACCAGCCGATTCGCATTTCATTAAGATCTTTGAAAGAATCGTTAATCAAAAACTGCGAGAAATAATATTGCTGACTAGCAATCAGTATGAATTCGTTGGGAATCGTTGCACAATAGATGTCATCTACGTTGCTCGGCTGATGATAGAGACATACGACGAGAGAAATATTCAATTTCTTAATCTAGGAAAAGCCTTCGACTATGTACTTTATAAAGCCATCTGGTACTCTCTGCATGTGCAAGATGTACCGAATGAAACCGTGAACTGGGTCAATATTCTCTGCGATAAACTGCAGAGTCATGTCCGATCGGCCACCGAAACATCAAAGGTTTCGCTACTACTGTCAACGAAATGTGGGCTAGAATCAATATGGCATGTCTGAAATGACGTAATGCAATTGATGACCACTGTTATTCGATTCCAATCCAAGATCTGCCGGACTATGGTACACATTGGTGCTTTGTGCGGCTACAGGTGTTGGCCGCCGACGAAGTAGGTAGAAAGGTTGCACTTTCTGTCTGACCAAACTTGTCCATTTCCGAATTGTCAATGTTCGCCACCGTTAAGCCATGACGCCAATCTCAAGATGAAGGCCCCCTGGAAAAGGCGAAGAGGACGGACGAAACAAAGGTGGTTTACACCAACATTTTTAAACGGTGGTGCTTTATATTGATCAATCCAGCTCGAACAGGCTGCGTGTGATAAACGTACAATACAATTATGATGATCGTTATTCGATTCTCCACTTTTTTTCATGCAGATGGACAAGATACTTACTATCACCACAATTCTAGCAAATTGGATTTCTTCCATCTACTATAATAGGCAACTTGCATCCTTCTGCATCGAGAAAAACGAAGATGGCGGGGGAATTCTCTTTATGAATCATTAGATCGAATTCCCCCTTCAGTTTATTATGCAAAATAACGTTACTGTAGCATAGGAAATGCTAAAAGTATATGCTAATGAGTTTCAAACAGCGTTACCGTGGTTTTCTTCCATCATATGTACTCTACGCGAATAATTATATTCTTTGGGATACTCTCCCATATAAATTCCTTTCTCTTACGACTTGTTGGGATGTGACCCATAAGTTCACTAGAAGAATTGATCAATAATTCTCTTCTTGTTTAAGAAATTATTCATGTTTTTTGTATATCGTGAATAAAAACAGAAATATCTTTTCTTCTAAATCCTTAATCCCAATTAAGTGAACTGGCGTTTTTATTTGTTACAAGCTGTCTCAATTTGTTCGATTGTTTTATCATCTCGTCGATGTTAATAAGGAAACAGGGTGGGTGTTTTCACACAGTTTTTGTTCCTCAACATCATCACTATTTGACCAGCTCTTGTGTGTGCATACACTACACGTGGTGTTCACGGTGTAATCCCTGTTATCTCATTCCGTACTGCCCTAAGACTGTACATCTTGTTGCATTTTCTTCCGTTGCTTCTCGTCATATTGACAATAGATCATCCATAGTGCGGAACTAACCTATCCAAAATTAATTCTTGCAAACCTAGAGACTTGTTAACGAGGAAAACTAATTCGCAGGCCAAGATCTAATAACAACAATCCGGCTTGTTTCAACAACGGGTCACTTGATAAATAATAAAGCAAAAAGACTATCACTATTGGTTAAATATATTCAGTTGAATTTGATGAAGAGGTTGTTACGAAATCACCTGTAATTCAAGAATTAGTAATTAAGCTTATCCCAAACCATATAACCGTTCATCGCCATCTTCAACAACTTGAAAATGTGTGTCTGATGAATTGGATACGATTTGTTGTGGTCTTTAGACAGTTATTAAGGCACCCATCTCTTTATCAAGTTATGTATGTGTGTATATTTATATATTTGTGTGTACACGATTCACTCCTAAAAATTTAACCGATCATTAGGAATTTTTGAACACAGCTGATAGGCGTAAAAGAGTAAAAATGTACGATATATTTAGTTTAATTTAGTTATAATCAAATAAGGTAAAAAGGGGGCGAAAACCCTTCGTGAAAATTTAGATACCCCGAATTTTGTGAAATTTTAACAATAGTTATTAAAGATCAATCTATAAATATTCCCTAAAGTTCAGTTTGAGTATGTTATAGGTTTTTTTTAGGCGGAATAATATGGGAACAGCCTCTCATTTAAAAATTCAAATATTTAGATTGGCATTAAATTTGATCCATAATCATTAGACGCTTAATCGCGAACTCTTTTCAACTACGCCATTGAGTACGTTCTCAATACTGCGCTCTGGGACTTCTCGTGCGTAGAGGTCGAGACAGGAATCGTGGTGACGGACCTGGCCTACGCAGATGATATCGTGCTGCTGGGCGCCAACACGACATATTTACAACGTGCTCTCGAAAGTGTACACACTGCAGCTGCCGCCGTTGGTCTCCGAATCAATGCCACCAAGTCGAATCGGATCATTGGTCCCGGAACATCATTCGCGGACGAAGAATTAGAAGATGTGGAGGCCTTCGTCTACTTGGGCTCATGCAAACGGGACTGGTTGCGACCGAAGTCGATCATCGTATTGGCGTCGCCCAGTCTTGCTTTTAGCGCCTCAAACGATGTCTGTGTGAGAGAAAGGAGATTTCCTCAGTGTCCAAAGATCAATCTACCAAGCCATCGTTCGCACTATCCTTCTCTATGGCCGCGAAACGTGGCCTATGAGGGTTGTCGATCAGCGGAAGTTGGAGGTCTTCGACAACAACTTCGTTCGCAGTTCTACATCACCGACGGGCAAACTGGGTTACTGTCACAGTCTCCGCATTCGTGTGTCCCTTCCCCCTTCCTTTCTGTGATCTTGCAGCGGCGCCTGGAAGGCAAGTTGAGTCATAATGTCCTACTTCCATCTTCACTTCCCAGCTGGCGGAGACGCACTGGTGCCTACCTAGCTGAAGACCTGAGTCATGATAGTCAAGACGGCTCTTTCAGAGCTTTCGGGTTCGTAGGTGGTTGGTCTACGCCAATAGAATCGCGAATGGTTCGCTATTTCACGTGAACTTGCACATGACCGTCGTGCTTGAGCCGCTATAGCTCGGGATGCCGTTTGGGGTTGGATAGAAAGCCGGCCAGGATGAATGCGTCTCAAGTAGACAGTAATTATACTCATTAGACACCAATTAAAGCAACATTCCCTGAATATCAATTTCTTCTTAATACCCCTGTAGCTTAAGGCTTGGATTTTATACATTTTTTTAGAATCTAAATTATGTAATGGATTTTTATCAAAATTAGAATAAGGATTCTAGAATAAGGTTTAGTATCATATTATCTTGATTATACTCTTCGTAAGAGAGCATAAAAGTGGTGCAAATATGTTCTGTTCGGGTGAATTAATTTTACCAGTCATGAGGCGGCTATTCTAGTTTCATATAACATATAAATATTATTTAATTTCATTAGAAATTGCCATCTATTGTTAAATTTTAGTGAATTAAAACCCGGAAAGGACTCATAGGATGACCTAGTAATTAGCTGCAAATAATTGAATGTCTCCGGCAAGAACTTTTCTATAGCGCGGTTGACACACGGCCAGAATTGATCACAATCACTCAGCATTAACCTCACATTTATTCTGCACATTCTCGTTCCATAAGGAGATGAACTTAATGCCAAAAATGATTAGCTGCCGGTACACCTTACTGTAAATATTTGTTTCCACAGTACTATTCTACAAACGAGGGACAGTCAACATTAATCTGCTATACCGTTAAGTACTCTTCTATGGTAAGTGGACACCAGACCAGAAATAATAAGTAATCAGACAAAGTGATTGCAACAATTATCATGTTCAGAAATTCTCTAAAGCGAGGTTGACACAACATGTCAAAATTAATCAGACGTATGTCTTGCTAAATTCTCTTTGAAATAAAGAGTTAACAGAATATATAAGTCTCAATTATCGTACTTGGTACCATTCTAAAACAAATAAGACACTTAGTCAAGTTTTTTTCTGTTAAATACTATTCCAAAGTAAAGTGGGGACAAGACCAGATATTATGAGGCCTCTCTTTCACTCTCATAGACCCTAAATATATTCTTACTCTACTGGTCTGTTTCTTAGATACCAGACTAAAATCAGAAATAATCACTCAATATTCAAAATGACATTTTTAATATCAGTAGGAACTGGTAACAATTTACCTTCTAAAAACGACACAAAACAGCAAAAAATAATGTCGCAATTATCCTGGAAATTCATCTTTTATTTCTGATGTTTTTTCTGCATTTGTTTAATTCGTCGTACATATTTACAATAGTCATCTTTTTCGTATTTTCTTTTATATTCTTTTATATAACTTATCTTATATATATATATATATATATATATATATATATATATATATCCGCTGAATGTTTTGTTTTGTTATTGTTTTTACACCCATGTTTACGGTACGTTTATAAATTATCGCTTCCTTGAGCGATTTTTTAAAAAGAATATGCAGAGGACTGCATCGATTCGTCTTTAATTAGACGTGTCATCAATTTTTGTATTTATAAATTAATTTTTGCGTGCATAATTAATTTATAAATAAATAAATTAAAATCTCTCTCTCTCTCTCTTTCTCATATATATATATATATATATATATATATATATATATATATATAATCTTTGTGCGTATATGCATGCATGTATGTATAGATGTGAATGTGTGTCTATATATTTGGATATATTCATGTATGCGTGTGTGTATTAGTATATATATATATTTGGGTATACATGTATGCGTAAGATTTTCATATAGATTTGAACGGTTTATAAATTTATAGATTGAATGTAAAACACTTTAATAAAGAATGATTCTTGTACAATACATTTTATTATAGGGAATTTCCATCTTAATTATGATCATTAAATTTTAATTTAACTATATTTTAATTTCATGTTATTTCAATTAATTTCTAGTAAAACAATAACATATTAAATTCCTTTAGTTTCTAGCTCTATATCTGTTGAATAAAATTGATCCCGGGTTTGTATTGTCATTCATGAAGTTTCTAACATTTGCGTTTGGAATTATTTGGGGTGTGAAAAAATCTACTGAATGAAAAAAAAACAACATCGGTTGTAAATGCCGTATGTAAGAATGTCTTTTGATATTTTCTTAGTTATTCTGGCTGAGTCTACCTTGACTGTTGATGTGCACCTGACTATGCTTTTTCTGAGATTTAAAATCTATTTTGACATGTGTGTAACCACCACACACACACACACACACACACACACACACACACACACACACACACACACACACACACATATATATATATATATATATATACATATATATATATATACATTACGCGTTTGATTAAAAAGAAAGGAGAGCTTCTGTTTATTTTATTTTCCCCACTGGCGGACCAACGATCCTAAGCTCTGTTCCAATGTCTACAGGAACTGGCCATAACTGCTAGTACTTTAAACTCTCATTATAACAGAGTGTCGAGACCCTGCAAGAAATTTCGGGTGATTAATTTACTAGTATATATTTAGGAAGCCGAAGCGAGAGAGACAAAGGATAATTGAATTTATTTTCACATGGATTTATAGAGATTTCTTATATTATGGGCTCTGGAGAGATATTGTTTGTTCGGATTTTTGGGTTTTCGCAGCTGTGGCCTCCATCAGGATGTCCAAGGTCAGCCCGACTGGCGGAGCTATCATAATTGGACAAAGTTAATCTCGGTCACGAGAACAATTTGGACGTTTAGAGATACGTTGGAGATTGTTAAATGATTGTCAAGAGAAGCCCAGCCCGCGATGCAGCTTCTGTGAATAAGTGGCCAATCAGATCGCTTACTGGCTGGGGCATGTAGAATTTGGCCGAACGACGCGAGGGAGGAGAGTGTCACATGCCTGGTTGCCGCTACCAGGATGACTTTTTGTGATTACCACAAGTAAGTGAAAGACTTTACATCTGATGTGCACAGTAAGGTCGAGATGTTGGCGAAAGAAAAGGAAGAGAAAAACGCGAGAGACTTTAAAAAAAGAGAGGAAAAAAGCAAGAAAAAAAAACAAGAGACTTTAATTGGAAACAAAAAGAGAAAGAACAAAAATCGTGTAAAACAAAACAAACTTTAGTCAATTGACTATCGGCGTAAAATACCGAGAAAATAAGCAGCGGATCAAATACGAGAAGAAGAGTTGATCAACAAGAGGCAGATAGGTGCATAATATTTCGCTTCCTTCGTTTGTTTTCTCTTCGATTAGGTGACCTTTAAGAGTCCGTCAAGGTCATAGTGTATTTATTAAGAATTGAATGGATGTGAAAGACTCGTCATAGGATTTCTGTTTTTCTTTCACTGCTTTGCAGTGATATAATGAGTGGTCGCCGATAGAAGGCCGCAGCGGCTGTGGGTAGCATAGGCGAAATCAACAGGGAGATCAGGAACCTGGTAGGGGAGTCAAGACTCCTACATATGAAGGGAAGCTCTGAGGAGCTTTGAGAGATGATAACGGTGTTAGTGATCTTAGTCCCGACAGACGCACTTGAGCGGATCTGTGCAGGCCATTCTCGTCCATGTGTTCATCGATGGACTACGCCAACGGGAGACGCGTAGAGATTAATTAAAGGGTCGACCACAAACTTTAGTGTTGGATCGAGACTTCACAATGAAGAGTTAGGGACTCAGGGAGCACGAAGAGAAATCGGTTGCCCCAGGAGAAGAAAAAGGGAGGCCAGGGCAAAAGCAGCAGCAGTTCTAAGCCCAGAATTAAAGTGGAGGAAGGGTTTGGAAACGGAGACAAAAACGGGGCATGGAAAGGGCAAAAGTTATCCACAGCATGAACATTTTTCCCAGGACTATTATAGGCCCACCAAGAGGGGGCGAAAGCAAGTGCGTTTGACATGCCAAAGTGTGTAGGACACACCGAGTCGAATGCCCTTGATTGATAGGGCTGAGATGTGGTCGAGGTGGTCAGTTAAGACACGAGGATCGGTGGTACGAGGTGGCAGACGTAAAATAGGCGTAACTGTCGGTCCTGGGGTAAAGGCCTCAGGTAACGCCTACAGGTTACCAGACGGGAAGTGAAAAGTCGGGTAGCCCCACTGATAATTCGTCGCGTGATATGTTTGACATGCAGACAATTCACCTCCAAACCTGTTCTTTACCCATAATTCCAATGCAAGTCGCTATTAGTTCAAATTGTTTTGAAAATATCTCAAGACGTCTTCATTGAATCTACTATGCTCATACTAAAACTATGGAAAGTTAAAGTCCTTCGTTTGCAAATGAGGGAATAACAGAATATGGAGAACACGGAAAAAACCGTCATAAATACTAAGTTATCTGCCCTTATTTTTTTAAAAGAGTAACACCTAAATACACTTTTTTTTAGTTCGCTTGGTAATCAGAAATTCATTTCTTACTTTGCTTGGAAAACGGAGATAGAAGTAGGTCATGGGAGACGCAAAGGTTACTCAAAGCATGAATATTTTTTCCAAGACTATTATAGGCCTTACTAGAGGGGGTGAAACAAAACTTAATTTTTTAAAACGTCATTATTTTATTTATTTATTTTTTACTTTTTTCTCTGTTGTTCTAACTTTTCTTGAATTTTACATCCAAACCTGTGCTTTAATCACTATTCCAAAAAGTTGTCGCTTCAGAACCTAAAAATGTTGAAGAGGGACGTATCTTCAATTTATATTTGGAAGAGACATGAAAACGTATCTAAATACATACTTAGTTAGTTTTTTCTCCTTTTACTTAAACCATGTATTGTTCGCATAAACCAACGGAGAGTAGAAAATGCACCGTGGATGTATTTTTGGCAGCCCTGTAACTCTCGCTTCTTCTACTTTGTCCCTTAGTTGTCACTCTCTATATGCGATGTTTCTGACAAAGGTGTGGAGGAAGTGCTGCTCTTCGGATCAGCAATTGTTCAGTGGCAATGGAATTTGGAGATGTCTTGAGTAATTCTCTCTTTTTCTTTTTGTGGCCATGTCACTAATAAGAGTGATAAAGGTAAAAGTTTTATCTGGGCTGACATTATCTGCCTGAGTCCAAAGACACGAACCATGGTGTAATTCCCAAGGATGCTGCCATATCAGCAGGTACAGAATACCGGTGCTGCTCTATTGCCATTTGGTGAATGGAGTCTGGACCATGCCGTAGTTTCTGGTGGGACATCTCGATGCCATATTAGCGGGAACTGCTATAGATTTTCTGTTTTCAATGGTTTACAAAGATTATATTTCGCTGAGTCAATCTCCCTGCTCTTAACACTTCTGTTGACCTCTCCCACAACACTTTTAATCCAATCATGAAAACTCATAAAACAAAATATAAGTGTAAACCCAGAACACCAAATTCTAACGTAGATCCATTATACCGGGTCTTCTATTTACAGGAGACGAAACCGGACCTGTTTCTGTGCGAAATTGGCATTGGCCTGTCAGTTTATATAGATGAGATCATAATCCCAGGTTATTCGAACATGGACTCAAAACCAGATCCCTAACACTGCCATGGAATCTGCGCCTGAATCTGGAAGGGTTTTCCATGTGGTAAGGACACTTCCTGAAAAGACCCTGAGTCGCCCTAGATTTGTTCTCGTGTTGCACTAGCTCAAACACCGCTTTGACTTTTGGCATTCCCCTTACCGATGCGTTACTATTATTGAGCAAATTTCTGACAAAATTGACAAGGTCCTGACTGATCACCCGTCTGCTAGCATTCATGTCTGTGGCGACTTCAATGTTCACAATATTGAGTGGATTTTCCCCTAGTATATGAGTCACGATTGTTAAGGGCGGTAGTGAAAATTAACCTTGAGCAATTAAGGACCGAACTAAACCGGATAGAGAAGGCAACTCTTGGCTGGACAAATAATGTAGTCCCTAGGATAGCCTATCCGATAGTCTCCTTCGTTATAGTTGTGATGTCGATAGTTCATGTGTATGCTGAAATAGAGTAAGCCTACCTTAGATAAACCTAGAAAACTGACGGATAAGTACCTGAATGAACAGATAATACAATCCAGTGATCTGCACCGAGATGCGTCTGACAAGTGGGAGCTGAGATTTATGACTGGGATTCACTCGGAACTTCCAAACGATGGTTTAGGTGAAGACCCCACATGGGAAAGGGAAAACAGACGAAGTCACCGAGGCTGTGAGGCCCACGGTAGCAGCCAAACTGACCAATACCTGACTTTAGTTATATAGAAAAAGGGCTAGAGGATGGTATGAATAAATGTAAGGGGCGTTGCATGTCCTCTTTCTATCATATAATGAGCTTTCTATTGCATGCGTAGTATTGATCTTTGCTACCATTCCTTCAAAGAGAAAGAGAGAGAGAGAGATACAGAGAGACAGAGAGAGAGAGAGAGAGAGACAGAGACAGAGATATACGAACTGAGAACATAACTGTTTTTTAGTTTTATTTTGATGATAATAAATTATTTTGTTTTCTATTTTTTAGATTTTTGCCTGCGTTTGTGGCGCCAAATAAAAAGTACTTAACAAAAGAAAAAGCGGCGAATATAATAAAGTGCTGGGACCCTGCGAGAAATTACGGTAGATTGTTTATATTCTGGACTCCGGGGAGATATTGTTTAAGTTAATATTGACAGAACCGTCATAATTTGACAAAAGTCAGTCTCAGGTGAGTACATAAAAGGGTAATCGGGTGGAAAGAGAAGGATTTGAACGCTTAAAGATACTCCACGTTAAATGATTCAGAAGAGAAGTTAAGCCCACGAGGCAGGTTCTGCGAGTAAGCAGCCACTTAGATCGTATACTGGCTGTGACAAGTATAATTCGGCCGGACGCCACCGACTGATATATAAAGTGCGACATAGTTAGAGACTGAGAGTCGAAAAGTTAAGGTTGGAAAAACTGCTGTTATCCCATCCCATGAGTGAATTTCTTTCTAACACGGAGAAGAAATGCTTTTTGCGTCGGCTGCCCTATTTAACTTAGCGGAGTAGCGAGATGAATGCGCAACTCAGAGCTCTGTCCAGAAACAGATGTATTAACCCCCTGAACCATAAAAGACTTTGAGTTCCTGTAAATTCAAGTTCCTAAGATATATATATATATATATATATATATATATATATATATATATATATATTATATTTAATTAAGAATATTTGTTGTGTTGTCAATACTCTAAATTGCCTTTTTCGTTTATTGTTTTTCTTTTCAGATGTACTTCTTCTCATCCCCCTTTTGATGGATCGCTCCCGAAAACTACCCAACACCTTATCTCTTAATCAACAAACACAACGTTAGATAGGTACGGTTTAGTCGACGATGACGCTACGACCACAGCAGTCTTCTTAAGGGAAGTGGAACTTCATTAGCACTGGTGTTCCGTGAAGACGACCAACGGTTGGCGACGCCACATCAACCAACGCCGGAAATATTGGCCCAGGATACGAGTGGAAGTGAACAAGCGTGAGGGCGAAAGTATTTGGTTGCTATTTAGGAGGAGAGGTTCACAGTATTAGACACGTGACGATGATAGTATGACGAGTAATAACTAGTGAATTTATTATGAAAGATCAGGTTAAAACGTTTTTCAAACATTTTAAAATACTTTCACCACTTTCATACCGGACCTGTTTGATGGCGGAATAAATAATGATTGAAGAATGGAGAGGCGATAACATTAGAAATAGACAAGATAGAAGTATTTACCGTTAATAATATGCGGAGGTTTTTTTGGGAAATTTTGTGTACAGTTAAAAATAAGACGGCAAGACATGGTGGTTCAAGTTATGCCAATGAATTATTAGAAAGAGGCTTATTCTCTAACGCGGCTGGTGAAAAATAAACCTGTATTACCGAAAGAATGCTGTCGAAATATACACCTTTTCGAATATATATATATATATATATATATATATATATATATATATATATATATATAGTAAGCAATGAAAATATATATGGCAATCAAGCTACACAGAGGCTCCCGCTGATACATAAAAAAATTATATCTCATTATAATATTTTATGTTGATACATGAAATACTAATATATATATATATATATATATATATATATATATATATATATATATATATATATATATATATATATATATATATAAAGAAAAGTCAAACTCAATAACAACAACCTTAGTTATAATACAAGGGGACACATTACACTGATTTTATTCATAAAAAATGATATATAAAAACAGAATTTAGCACATCTTCAGCATGCAAGTTAATACTTCAGGTTAAGTTTAGCTGAACGGTTAAGTCTAACAGAGTTAATATATTATAACTTAGTAGATTACAAAATTTATGACATAATTAATATTTGTCATTATGCTCCAAAAAATTCAACACTAGCAATATTTACCCTTGTATATATGTATCAGAAATTATGAATTCAACCGCAGAGTAGAAGTTGACAATTATAAGCCTCTTATCCACAGCACAAAATGTCTTTATCAATTACTTACAGGTAATATTCAATTGAATTGTTCGATGATTACAAACAAAAACACATGAAAGTCCAGAAAACATTTTTTCTTTATGACAGGTTAAAATACTCCATAAAAGTATAATATATATATTTTAAAGGATTAATTCAATAAAAAATGGGCAATGTGAGTTTCAATAACGTTAAAAATAGATCTTACTTTTATAAAATGATACTTAATTTCGTCAGAAAAATTAAATACAAAATAATTTTCATCATTAACCTACTCATGAATACAGAAAACACTGTTTTGTATTGCATGAATCTTTGGAGTTTTTTTTTAATATATAACCGTTGTGAATCGCAGACATAACTAATGATCACTAATAGAAATCTTTAAGCTCAAGTGAAATAATACAACCGTAAACTTATGCTAGAATGAACTAATCGAGTCCAATTTTTACATTAATTGAACCTCAGACTTTTTTCGCTTAAGGACAGGTTCCTCCATTATCTTCTTAATTTTTATATAAATAAAGTCACCTCAAAAATAGATTTAATCTAATGTAATGTATCAGCGCATATGTTTAGCGCCTAAATTTGTAATAGGCGAAAGGCAACGCAATTATTTTATAATACCTGTGGCCAAGAAGAGAAGAGAAAACTAAGTCACTATAATTACATCTGTTATAATTTGAAATAAGTATTTGTTTTAAATAAAAAAAACTTTACGAAAAAAAAGACCCAATCTTGCAGGGTATATTAAAGCCACCATTTTCTTATAATATTAAGATTCAAACAATACCACATATGCAAATTAGTAATATAACCCAATACCAAACAAAAATATTATAGATACTTTAAGTTAATGAAATCTGACCAAATTCAAGATATCAGTAAATTAAATAGAGTATAGAATAACATTTAATGTTTACTAATTAGTCATAGTATATGTGTACAGAATATATCACATCAAATCAGTTTACTAACCCAATAAAATCAGATATTATATAGTTAATAAACACACACATACGCACGCCTATTCTTTTAATAGAATTATTTAAAAATGCGATAAAGAGGTGAGAATACAAAACACCACACGAATGAGAAGATTTATCTTAAGATAAGATTATCTCTCATAAATAAACAGCAACAATAATTGTTATGCCGTAATCTATTTCTTACATCGAACTATTTACTTACATATGTTTCGAATTTGAAATATTTACTTACGTATGTTTTGAATGTGAAATATTTACTTACATATGTTTTGAATGTGAAATATTTACTTACATATGTTTTGAATGTGAAATATTTACTTACATATGTTTTGAATGTGAACTATTTACTTACATATGTTTTGAATGTGAAATATTTACTTACATATGTTTTGAATGTGAACTATTTACTTACATATGTTTCGAATGTGAAATATTTACTTACGTATGTTTTGAATGTGAAATATTTACTTACATATGTTTTGAATGTGAAATATTTACTTACATATGTTTTGAATGTAAATGCGCGCAATCATTTCCTAGTAAAAGAGGCAAATATGCCTTTTCACTGAAATGAAAATAAAATTAAAATTACATATCTTGAATAATCATTAAGAGAGTCGTGTAGTTAGCTTGACACATTGTATATAGTGTATAAAGCGTTGTTATAGAAAGCTATGACAATGCGTAACATACGGTAAATATAAAACACAAACAGATATATCCAGCATTGCACTGGTTTCTTATTTGTTTATTTCAAATATGTATATTTTTATTTTCATATACAATACATATCAACAGTCTAGTTAACATTGTATCTTGTCTTTTAATGTTTTAACACAGAAAACATTTCTTTTAAAATTATTTTTTTTTGTTTTTATTTTAACTCTCCGTTAAACACAAAAAAAAATGAAAACTGGATGTCCTTCCTGACATCACCGGTCTATTTTAATCAGGTGACTGCGCATATTTAAACGCCAAAGTATACCTTTATTAAAATTAAATACAAAATCAAATTTCGACCCAAATAAATAAAATAAAATATATATTCTATTATCTTTCTTGCATTCCATCACTATTCTCTATATATACGTTTGTATGCTTTTATATCTTATATTTACCGCCTTCCACGCATTGTTGTACCATTCTATCATTTACATATATATATATATATATGAGAAATTTCCTAGGCTGCCTTCACGAAACCTTTTCTTCTCCATCTAAATCCACTTCCATTGGACACCTTATCAACGGACAATTACCATCTGGACAAACTCCATATCTTTTTTATACGAACTTGTTTTCACCCTTCATTTTCTTAATAATATATTTTTTCAAATGCTGAATTTTGGCTTTCATACTGCCAACTTATCTATCTGTATAATTCCTCTGATGATAAAATCTCGATCTTTGAAAAGCCTAGGCTTAAGGAAAAAATAATAAACATAATTTTATTACAGAATATACCTTGTATTGAACAATCGAAGTTTGAAATAAATCTGGACATTCGTTCATGTTTATCACTCTTCGTCCATCTATCTTTATATATATATGCTGGCGTTGTTAAGTAGTCCGTCCAACGCTGGCGTGTGTAGGTAAAATTAATTGAACATTATTTACTTAAAATTAATATTGTTATAAGCCCCTTTAATAAGATTGAAGTTGGGCCCTGTTCGAGGAAGTTAAAAATAGACTGACACGTAGCTATAAGGCATATTCCGACAACGTTCGTAGAATCTCTAGTGAGTCTTTCTAGATATGCCGCCCTTTGCATAAATACAACTTAAATTCCTTTATTGACGTGGTAATTTCTCGTGGTCTAATTGTTATAGCGCTTGCTTGCGGAGTCTAGGTTGATTCTGTAGCAGAGGTTCGAACCGTGTGACCGTCTGAAGTTATCACTTCTTACACTGATGAAAGCGAAAACTTGAAACACTGGCGTATGTAGGTAAAAATAATTTAATATTATTTATTTAAAATTAATATTGTTATATGTGTATATATAGAGAGAAAGAAAGAGGGACTAGAGATTCAACGAACGTGTCGAAATATGCCTTGTCAGTTAATTTTTAACTTCCCCGAACAGGGCTCAACTTCAACTGTAAAAAGACCAGGAGTACTCTGTTTTCACGATCTTTCTTGTCAATTTCTCGACGCGGCGAGCGATTCTTCGGGTTTCGGGTGTTAACCGGTGGAGTATGCCACCTAACTTTGGGTCGTGGGCCATTCCTCTAGCGCTTTCGGTATCTCGATCGCCTTCAGGAGGCTGTGTCTTATTGTTACTAAGAGCAGTATTTGTAGTTTTATTATTAGTTACATATCTATTAATTCACATATGTATATATATACATACACACAATATATATACATACACACAATATATATATATATATATATATATATATATATATATATATTATAATATAAAATAATATAAAATGAAGTAATAAAATAAGGTGTCAATCAAATTTTATTAGAATTCAAAGTTCATGCAAAGCATCCTTAAGTCCTTAGCTCATGAGTTTATGAGCTTATGAGCTAAGGACTTAAGGATGCTTTGCATGAACTTTGAATTCTAATAAAATTTGATTGACACCTTATTTTATTACTTCATTTTATATTATAATATTAATGCTCTATCCAGTATATTGAGCTTCAGTTTTTTTATCCGGATGTTTCACTAATTATAAGATATTAGTTGACGCTTATATCTTTTGTTGGATTGCTTCATATATATATATATATATATATATATATATATATATATATATATATATATATATATATATATATATATATATATATATATATATATTAACTTACAGTATACAATATGTCGGATAGATAATTTAAGCATATAAGTTTAAAAACTTTAAGCGTAAAAAAGAATAAAAACCACTAAAAACTACAACATTAAGAATTAGGAATTAAATGATTTGTTTATGATATTCCTTTATAGGCGGGTAACACATGGCACACAACTTTCACCTGTTGCTGATTGGCAATTAAAGATTGCACAGTTGATATTCGCTTTATATTCACACATAAGCGAATAAACTCAAGTGAAGCGATTCTACTCGCTACTTAAAACACTAAACGCAGCGTTTTTCCTTGTCTTTGTTCAGGTATTTTTTGTCTCCACCTTACGTAACTGGGTACGTCTTTAAAAGCTGATTCCGGCCGTTGGTCGAAGGGCTTTGACAGACAAACAGACGACTTTCACGGACTACTTAACAACGCCAGCATTGTTGACTAAACACTCCCACACAAAAGTTAGTACGTACATGTTTTCACTAACAGAACAGGCCCGTCATATACACACACAAATGCACATGGCGCTAGCCGAAATGAACATACATTCTCTCACAAACAAAAGAGGACTGCTATAGACACATACGTTTTTCATGCCTATTGCATTTACACACACGTAAACGTATACGGCGTCAGCCGAAAAAATCATTGTACTTAAGTTTTCCTGACAAACAATACCTTACTTTCTCCAGAACGTTCTCCGACTCGTTCAGCCCTCATTCATTTATCTAATTTCAATTTCGTTGTCTCGAACTATTTGTTTATACTAAATTAATATGTATATAGATGAGTATTAGAAGGCTATCACAACGCAAGAAATGGAAATATGTCGGCGTTGAGAAGTAAGGCAAAAAACAAGTGATTTTTTATTTTTTTTATATATATTTTAAATTCTTTTAACCATTTTATTATAGCAAATCTTACTTGATTAGACAAGGCTTCAACACTGTGATGTAATGTGTGTGACTGTGTTCAATAATATATTTCTAGGAAGAACCTTTTATCAAATAGTGAGTGTTTCAAATCTCAAAAACACACAGACACACAAAAACACACACATATACATATACATATACATACATGCATACATATACACACATATATACAAATATAACACTAAATTTTAAAACTCCAATATATAATTTCTTTTAAATGCTGAGAAGAATTTTCTACACTTATTTGAAACTTTTAAATCTTTTTCCTTAATTTTCGATATTTATTTTTCTAAATAAGTTTTAGTCAATTATAATCAGAATGCAACATCTAACTGGTTAGTTTTTTGTTGTTTTTCTCTCTTTTGTAATCAAACATTCAGTTTTAACAAGGAGATAACATCACTTAAAACTTTTTATAATGACCTGTCACCCCTATATAAGTGTGTAATTCTAACAATATACACATAAATAAACATACACAAAACTATAGATACACACATATACACGTGTATGCATATATCGTACAATTGTTGGAAGGTAAAAGTGAATCTATATAGTAAGTTTGTTATTCTATTCTATTTTTCTATTATTACATATTATTTCTAACTTATTTATAAATTTATTTGTTTATTCATTTATTTTATTATTATTATTATTATTATTATTATTATTATTATTATTATTATTATTATTATTATTATTATTATTATTATTATTTCATAAATATTTCCTTAAAGATTTTTATTTTCTCTTTTTTATTTATAGAATTTATTTGGTGGGTAATTTTAATATTTTGTAGATGAAGAAGATAAAGAAGGTGAAATGTGTATCTATATACTAAGTGCGTTATTCTATTAATATAAGAATATTAATTTTTATTTATTTTATTGTATTTTACATATTGTTTACATATTTTATCTATTTTAACAGCAATGCTGTAATATTGCATACAACAGTGAATGTGAATGGGGCTTGCAGTGTGTATATTAAGTTCATGGTTATTATTTTGACTATTATTATAATACATCTTTATTTTATAATACATTCATAAATTAATTGATTTTACCCTGTTTTCATTTTTTGGGGAGAGGGTAATTGTAAATCCATATACCAAGTGTGTTGTTCTATTAATGATTCTTTAATCTATATCTTTTAAGCTGATACAAATTTGTTTAGAATTGTATTAATGCGATGTGTGTGAACTGAGGTTAAATACGATATATACTATATTATATATTATATTATAAATAAGGAACTCATTTCAAGCCTGTTATTAAGTTCAGGGCGTAACCTAGAGATGAATAGAACTTATTTAATTCAAAGATTTCCAATGTCCCTCTCCGTGGCCAGGATGTTAACTTTGATAAGTCTGTGTTTTTGCATGTGTTAAGATGCTTGAAGAATGATGATGGTGGTGTACGTGTATGTTCCTTAATCCTGATGTGTAGGGGTCTTATGGTATTACCTATGTAAAATTTGTTGTAGATGGCGCATTCTAATCTGTACACTTTATATATGCGTGATATTCATTGGACAGTTAGCCAGGGTGCACGGTGTTGGTTTATATTTGTGTATGCGTGTAGCTAGCTTCTTCCTTAGTGATAGACTTTAATGGGCAAGCTGTATGTTCAAGCCCTCTCTTCTAATGGCCTTGCGGATTGCTGTTGTGATTTTATCACTGGGATGAGGCAGTTTAAGAAGCAGGTGTTGGATGTATAGCGTCTCACTCGTTTTTAGGGTTCTCCAGGTGCCTGCTAGTGGTGTTGGGGTATCCATTCAAATCCAGCATCTGATGAAATTGCCTAGTGCAGGCGGTTTTGTCTGCTAATACACTACACTTGTCCTGGATGCGTGCTATTTCATTCGTCGCATATCCTATTTTGGCTATTAGAGGGAGGGCCGACTTGTAATGCACAAAGATGTTTCTGCTAGCTGCCTTCCTGTAGAATTTGGTTATAAGAGCTACCTCATCAGAAATTTTAAGGTTAAAATTCAGAAGTGATAAGGATCCCGAGGTATATATGGGTCTGCATTAGAATATGTGGTGGAGATATTCTCAGCTTCCTCACGTGACGATGTTAGGACCAGAACGTCGTCGACGTATCTCGAAAGGAATATATTTGAGTAGCAGGTGTTAAGGGCTTGACGCGCCAATCTATCCATGTATGAGATGGCTGAGTGACTGGATTCCCTTGGAAGTCCTGTTATTTGTCTGTAAGTATATTGTCCGAAGGTGAAATATGTATTGTCAACTATTATTTGTAATAGTTCGTGAATATCAGTGGTCGTGAGGCCAAAGCAGTAAAGGTCGTCGGAAGAGATGCGGTCAGTAATTAAATCGACCGCTGGATGTGCAGGTACTGAGGTGTAAAAGGCGACAACATCTAGGCTTAAGGCGTATTGGTTTTGTCTTAACCGTTGTGGTTGAAGTATGTGTAGACGACGGATGCCCTCATCAGCACTATTGACGTGTCCGGGAAAAGTAGAGAGTAGGGGTTTAAGTAGTTGTGAAAGGAACCATAAGATTTTGTATAGGGGTCCATCAATACTCGATACTATAGGCCTAATCTGTGTAGTTGCATTTGGTTTGAGTGTCTTGATGTGGTGATAGAAAGTTGAGAGTCTACTGTTTCTAGTAACTAAATTATATTTGTATTTATTCGGGAGGTTTCTTCTTCTACATATGACAGTCCAGGCAGAGTTAATGCGGTCTTGGATTTGCATAGAAGATATGTCACTGACAGGTACGTAGAGAGTATCATTACTTAAGTGTGAGTGCGAGGTTGTCGTCAGTTTCACGTGGTATGACACATAATTCTTTTCCTTTGTCAGAGGTAGAAAGAATAAGTCTTTGTTTTTAAGTCTCTCGAGTGTGAGACGTTGTGAACTCGTGATGTTAGACACAATGTTTGCTTGTTCACGTTTAATGATTGAAAACATGTTGCGTCTCAGTCTTGAGAGCTTAATGTCTAATTAATGGTTGTGAGATGGTGGGTGTAATGGGTGGCCGAGTTGATGTATGGGGAAGTTATCAGTGGTGTTGTTGAGTGTAGTAGTGTTGATTACAGACAGCCATTTGAGGTGGTAAGCTGCTCTACAGAAATGTGTTTCAATGTTTAATATACAATATAATAATTTAAAATGTTTATATGCGTCACGAAAACAAAAGAAAAAAGCAAAAAAAAAAAAAACGCATCAACAGGATTGACGTAATTAAATATAAAAATTTGTTGTAAAATGGACACTTGATTTTGAAATCAAAAATGTCTACGTCTCTTGACCTTCGACATTTTAAAGGTGATATCAGTTAGACAGGCTACCATATAGTAAACTCATCGCTGTATGAAAATAAACAATTTGTTTACATTTACTTATGCATAATCATACTCTAAACATGGTAATCGACAATCACTTGCAGCGTTCATGAAACCATATAATTTGAAATCCCTAAAACCTTTGTGGCTTATATCACGAAGTCTCGCTCAAATGTTTAATTCACTTAACTTTTTATTTTGCTGTTCAATTACAAACCAGTTTTGATTAATTCTCTTCAATAAATACGATCGTTATTTACTTTACCATTTACTCTAATAAATGAGTGAATGTTATTTTTGGTCATTAAATTGATCGAACGAAATTATTTAAAATCAATTACCGAGTATAAGAAACTCGTGATTTGTTTATCCTACGTCTTAGTCATGGCCTAGTAAAATTGTTTATACTAAAAATAATTTACACTATATTTTCGGTAGATTTTAACAATCTGCTTAGAACAAATGGATTAATCATAAAACGTTGTGCACGATTTATTTAGAGTCAGCATCCTTCACTCTATAACAAAGAGCAATGTATGTATATATATATATATATATATATATATATATATATATATATATATATAATATCCGTCCCGTCACACAAATGTTAGCTAGTAAAAATTGTCAGACGCATCCATTTCAAGTATTTAGAGGAATTAAGATAAGAAAACCAATAGCAAGTCAGACAACCCTCGCCTTCTAATTTATTTTCATAAGTCGACGTTTTCTTTCTTTTTTCTGTCTGCTTTCTATACCGATTTACACGTTTTTCTTGCCTTTATGCTTTTTAAAAAAACATTCCAGTTTGAGACGTTTTCTTTCTTTCCTCTTTTCTCTTTGACTTTACCGATTCAGGCCTTATTTTATATGAATATGAATAGAAGTGTGAACACTGACGAAGGATGATTTTTGTTCCGTTAGTTTTGGATGGAGGGTGTTTACTAATGTATTGAATAATGTCCTCGGATAAAATATTTGATTTGATATTTGATATTTTGATGAGAATATGATGGCGCTATGAATTTAGTGCGTTGGTATAAACAGGATTGAAGTCACGCCTTATCTATTAAAAATGCTTGAAATAGACGACCAGTTAATTTTTATATACAGGACAGAATAAACAGAAATACAGCGCTCACCTCTATATGTAAGATATATGTTTTTATTTGTTTCATATCAAGATTTAAAAAGCTAAATACATTGACAACAATTGAGCCATGATTAATCTGATTAAAACCGAATTCAAATGTTGATCTTACACAGGCATGAGGCCAGCATAAATGAAAATTGAAAGAGTTTGTTAACCCCCGCTCTAACATTATTTATTTATTTATTTATTTATTTATTTATCATGCAACAAATATCCAACAACGCGGATTAAACTAACGTGATAGTTCTGGGATTCTGCGCGACAAGCCTACTCATCTTTCAGTAAAGGAGGACTAAATAAAGAAGACATTTCATGGCTTATCCAATTTACTTCATCATAGACATTGTGGATAAAAACTCTATCACGTGACTTTTTAAATAGATGTGTACGTCTGTCTACTAGCGAATCATTTTATTGTGTAAAAGTATTATGAACTAAGAACTTGTACAGCCACTAATGGTTGACAGAAAAAGTAAAGAGATTTGGATATGAAGCTGCATTCATTTTATTCGTTATACAATCTTGAATGTTCCCAGCAGTCCATGAATTGAGTTTTCATTTAGGAGAAAAGAAATATATCACAATAATGTGTTATTTCTTATGTTTGCTCCAAAAACCTATTTCAAGAAACTAAGGAAATTAATTCTTTAACAAAACCAGACATAATCCACCATATTTTCAGGCATGTTAAGAGTCAATTTTAAGTTGGTAGGTCCCGTGATCTGCACATGAGGGAGTCTCACTGTAAATGATGAAGGAGTTTTATTCATAGTAGATTCCTATGTATAGGGAAGGGAAGGTTAGGTCAAATAACAAATAGTAGAAAGGAATTGAGATCTATTTTCTTTCGTTTAGTTGTTTGTAAATTTAACCAGTAAGATTCTATTTGCTCTCTCTTATCATCAGAAACACAGGAAATTTGGAGTTTGCAGATAGATATATCTATTTCAGTGATGTACTTCAATAGGACCTAGTGGAATACCGCGAATACAGTAGGATTAATTTCTGATTCATGGGACCACCGAAACCTTCCGTGATTTTCATTTTCAGAATAGAGATTCTGGTGCTTCTTGGAATCTGCCATAGTGGATGTGTTTGAGGCGTCTATATCTCAGAAGGGAGATGGAAAAAGCGATAAGGACTTAATAATATCGAACCAGTTGCCGCTGTGTTTTGTTGTTGTTGTTAAACTTTAGTGTTGTTTTTTTCATGAAGTTTTTTTAATTTTCAAATTGTCTAATAATTTTAATAATTGAAAGATAACCTAGACTGCAGCTAGCTGAAGATCGAGGTTGCAAGAAACATAACTTACATCGCAACGTTCTCCTTTGATCAAGTAACTTTTGATTGTCAATTATTAAATGAATTGACAACATAGGTAACCCCCAGTAGTAAAGAAAGGCTTAGATAATAATTGAACGTCCTCTTCTATCGGTATAACTACCTTGAAATACACCGCTTTCGCCTTCTATGGTGGGAGAACATCCCCAGTCGGCAGCAGCTACATACAGGTAAGTCAGTCGTCCTCTCCTATTTTCTACATAAATTAGATACAAATATATTGAACAGAAACACGACATCGCTTAACTTTAAAAAAGAAATAAAAAATGATAACTGAATTCGAGATATTTTTTTGTGGAATAAGACATATTTTGAAAGTCACAAAAAGTAACCATTTTTTTGTGGAGAATACTTAAGCCATCCGAGTCTTGAATATTTTCTCGCGCAACTGAGCAAAAAGCAACGTTTGATGAGTGTTAAACTTTCAAGTAAAAAGCGCTGATCAAATTAAGTATGATTTAATAGATTATTATCTGCGTGAATAGATTAGATAATATTCATAATAAGTTGAGTTTCCATTGGTTGTAAACATTGATCCTGTAAACAAAGTAAACAATATTAGATAACTGATAAAAATTACTCACAAGGGATTAGGTTTTCCACGATGATTTAAGTGTATATCCAAGTTCATGTGTTGACATCATGCGTTATTAAGCAACGTGATATGCCTACAATCGAAAAAAAGATTAAAGAAAATAAAATTGACATTCTCAAAATAGTAATGAAAACATATTTCATTTACTTAATATTTCAGTAAATGTCATTTATGTTAGAATTAATGAATTATCAATTGTGAATAATATAATCTAATGAATGGTATATTGAACTGGATTTATTCATTTTTAATGTGATTTTTTCAACAGAAACCGCTAGTGCCAAGGTCAAAATTAACATATTAAAATGGAGAAATGATTTCAGCCAACGTCATAATATATGTATGGGTGCGTGGAATCATTAATATAATTATATTATTATAATTGTTCTACATAGCGAACAAATACGTCTAAATGTAAGCAGTCTTAATTCACGTAATAGTAAATTAATATATTAAATTTTGAGATTCCTATTAATAACATACACATAACTTCAAGAAATAAAATACATATTAAAACAATGAAACACACATTCATCATTTTTATTATGAATGTGCGTTTTATTTAAGAAATATTTATGTTATTTCTTGAAAACTGTTTTGCGCTGATGTGAAAACAAATGAGAAAACTTGGCAATAGGTCTGCACAGATTGAGTGAAAGAGCATTTGAAATAATAATCGATCGTCTGATTGGCTAATCTGCTTTTCGTGAAATCGGTCATTATTAAAACCGAAAAATCAAGTTTATTATGATAATGGCATAAAATAAATGAGAGTAAAATAAAACATATCGTTTTGGATGAAACCTTTTACTTCGACATGTTTAGCTTTATCAGATCAGAGTTATGTATCTTCGCATATACGAGCCCCCAGAAACGAAAATCCTGTGGAAAAGTAAGACCATATTTAGAATAAAATGATTAATGAGGTAGATTCTTGAATAGACAGACAACAAGGATTTATCGACAAATCTCATTTTTAGGTTTTTAAACAGTTTAACTTTCCATTTTGTAAATAATTGATTTTCTTTTCTTTCCTCCTTCTAAGATAGTGTAGGTTTCTTTTACGCATGAATACAAAAGATGATGTTTTATGAGTCAGGAAGTCGGAATATTAAGTTTATTTTTTATCTTTAATTTACTTTTACAGCTTCTGATTTGTGTGACAAATATTCATTGTACAGGAAGTCAGGCTGTTTTAATGGATTCCCAATCCTGCTTAGAGATAGCACAGCCATTCATTTTGTCAAGAACAAATTTACTTAGTATTTATTTCGATCGATTCTGTACATTCAATAGGTGTTATACGACCATACAAATTTCACATATGAATGATGGTAACAAATTATGTCTATATGAAGTTTTCATCAAACCATTTAACTTTCCCCGTCATCCTCGTTTTGATACACTAAATTCATATTGTTATCTATTTCATTAAATGAATGATATTCATTAAACAAAGTTATCTTTAGTAACACAATGTCTACTTTCGAAGACGCTGATTGATCTTAGTTTTTATTGGCATTCTGTATTAACACGAACTAGATAGTAAGTAGTGGATGTGGTTTCCTGGCAGTGGAAGATGATATATAGGACATCACTAAAGTAAAATCCCGTATACTGTTCGGAAGGAAGACACACTTGCAAAGAAATGAAGTGTGATTCATGTACTTGTATATGATAAAATCATAGAATAAAGGTGAGAACCACGACACAGACAGATTGCCGAAGTACAAAAGGCTGACATGACAACTCCCATCAACCACATACACTATTAACACAATTGCAACCGGACACAAAGCTTTGACTTTCTACATCTAACTTCTATTTATGGGGTCAAATGGAATATAAACTAGTTCACTATTGTATTTAATTTCTACCTCCTGATTTACAGTTTTCGTCTTGTCGACAATTTCCTTACTCAGTCACATTTGGAGGTCAGATGACTCGTATATAATGAACGGCCCGTCATTCCAAATTATTTCAGTTACACAATCCGACGAAATAAAACTTCTCTGATAGATCAAACACTCTTATAGCAAATGATGTTGTTTTACCACATTTTACCAACTGTTTATTTATGATTGGTGTATTTGGACGTATTTCCTGCCTTTTTATCATATACATCGCATCCTTGCTCAGATATTACAGCGCTTGTGGTTCAGGTATTTAAACAATAATTGATGAGCTGAGTTTTATTTAGATATTGATTCAAACAAGAATATTCAATATATTTATTTGATGTATATATATTAGAAAAAGGTTTTGCCGTTGACTAGGCGAAATAACTTTAAACTTTTAAAGTTAGAGGGAATTCCCTAAAATAACCTATTTTTCTTAAATATAATAACATTTGTTATATATATATATATATATATATATATATATATATATATATATATATATATATATATATATATATATATATATATATGTATGAACAAATTGAAATAATAAAACAAAACTAAAGTTACGTATTTTGCAAGTTTATTAAATAATCAAATAAGGAATAAAATATGAGAATGTCCTTTAATTCATGGATTTTCAAAATGAAAGCTTATTCTGTGGCATGATGACTCTACACTATATAATAACATTTTCCAATCGGATGTTTTCAACAACTATACTGATACATTCATTACTACAAATACTTTCTGCTGATTATTAAAAAAAAACACAAAATTGTATTGTATTATTTTCAAATTAATACCAATAATTAGTAAATTATTTTTTTTCCTTATAAAGATAAGAGTAAGTTCTTTAAAAATCCATGGATTACAGGACATTCTCACATTTTATTCCTTGTTTAAACATTTGAGTATAATAATAAACATGTAAAGTGTATAACTTTACAAGTTTATTATTATTTCAATATTTCCTATAACAATGCCCATTATCGAAGATAGTCATATCACGATAGAATCTAATATAAAATAATTATTTTTATATATTTTTAATATATATATATATATATATATATATATATATATATATATATATATATATATATTAAAAACATATAAAAATAATTATTTTATATTTATTTAATAAATATATATATAGAGAGAAGTGACAAACAACTATAATTATATATCTAAATGAATAAATGCGAAAGTGTTTTCATTCATCACTCCTTTATTACTATCAAAACGGGTTACTTTTATTTTAATCAATAACACAACATAATACTATATATATATATAAATATATATATATACATATATATATTACTGATGAAACAACGCTAGACAGTAATTTGAATCCTAATTTGCATATTATTTCAGTATTTCCTATAACAATGTTCTATCCCCATTATCGAACATAGTCATATCACGATAGAATCTAATATAAAATAATTATTTTTATATATTTTTAATAAATATATATATATATATATATATATATATATATATATATATTTATTAAAAACATATAAAAATAATTGTTTTATATTTATATTTATTTAATAAATATATATGTAGAGAGAAGTAACAAACAAATATAATTATATATCTAAATGAATAAATGCAAAAGTGTTTTCATTCATCACTCCTTTATTACTATCAAAACGGGTTACTTTTATTTAAATCAATAATACAACATAATACTATATATATATATATATATATATATATATATATATAGTGCTGAGGAAACAGCCTTAGACAGAAATTTGAATCCTAATTTGCATATCCATTTTTTAAACAGTCTATAATAAACTGATACTTGGTATTATTGATTTGAAATTATATTTTCTTTTTTCTCTCATATATACTCTGTAGTTTCGTTGATATTAACAGTAATTAATTAAAGTTATTAAATCAAAAAAGGATACATTCATTCATTTTTAAGGAAGGTCAAGGTCATTTAAATGAAACTGATTTACTTTTATAGAAAGAAATATATACTGACGCATCGGAGTTCATAGACAGAGAGTGTAGGTGATTGCCCCCTAATTTTCTCTCCTTCCGCACTCTCTCTCGCGAGGCCAAATCAAAATGTTCTTTTTTATTGTTTTTAAAAGAGCCATCACGCATCATCGCCCAAGCCAATTGAATTCCCTTTTCTATCTATTTATCTCTTATTTAAAAGATAAATAAATTTGTATCGAAATTACCATAGAAATAATATTTATCTATTTCTATGAATAAGTGTTAATGTTTATTTATATAAATAAATGCGAAAGTTTTTGCCCCGTGTTTACAAGGCACTTATGAATGAAATGTCTATTATTTAAAATGTTGGTTTCAAATAATGAACCTTTTTGAAGCGATTTTATTTGGTCAAAAAATGTACGTCTACATCGTTTAACAATTACAAACGCAAATTCTTTAAAATTAAGCATGAAGCTCTAATCGTTTTTTTTTTTGGGGGGGGGGGAGAGGGGTCATACAATTTTGACAACACATCTTGTTTTGTGAGGTCAATAGTCATAACTTTTGTCCAAAAGTACTTTGGACTTACTCTACGCGAGACACTCTCACCAAAATACCGCATTCACTTCATGCCTTTATCGTTACTTATTTTGCCAAGCGATAGCGAGCTGGAACTGTTTTTAAGGGAGGATAATTTAGCTGAGGTTAGGGTTAATCTACAAATTTACGAAATATTGTTGTTAACATTATGGAATTCTCTTAGTGAGACTGTGATTATATAACGGATAGCAATGATAAAAACAGCTGAAATCTTAAGGAAAATCCTCGAATACGGAAACCAACCCACATAAACTACGAACACTAACCAGCCATATTGATATTAGCAAGAGAAATAAAATAAAAAACATTGACGGAACACCACATGAACACAAGGAAACTGAAACTGCACCCCCCCCCCCCCCCCCCAAAAAAAAAATTACATCAGCCTCGGCTGATACCACACAAAATACTCCTGAAAAATCAAAGAGGATGGAAAAACTGCGGAGAGTACTGGGACTCTGGGGAGGCTTATTGCCACCCAAATCCCAGAGAAGACCAATGGTCGTTATCAGCGAGAAATCAATAGTAAGCGGCTGTTATGGTTATCGAAAGAGGTGGAGAGTAGAAATCTGGGGAGACTTGTTGTCACTCAGAATCCATCAGTGAGAAATCACTGATGATGAAATGTGTGAGAACTCTTAGTGTGTAAATAATAATAATAATAATAATAATAATAATAATAATAATAATAATAATGATAATAATAATAATAATAATAATAATAATAATAATAATAATAATAAATGGAGTTTGAAACTGAAAGTAACTGAATGCACAGAATATTTGCTAAGGTTTTTTTTTTTACAAAAGATATAAACGCACAAAAGAAGAAAAGCAGTTTTTAGAATTTCCATTTAGACTTTTAGACATGCGGTCTTCAGAGAGGAAATGGAATCTATCATTTTTCTACTTGGAAATAATGGTAAATTCCGGATTCAGCTGAAGAATTTCATATATACAAAAGGTAAACTAATTTACTATATAATTTCAAATGGAGAGAAATATTCTTCGACTCAACATTCTTTTTATTGTTTCGCGAAACGAATTGGTGTTATACACAATCTGACAATAACAACGTGATTCTTTCATCATTTCGATACACATTGTTACTTGTATAAACTATTTCTACTTGTTAAACTAACTTAGGAATTTTCTTCAATCAACTTAGTAGACTTAAAAAATACGTTAAAATGAATGAATAAAAAATTAATCTCAGTAACAAATCTCTTTTAACTCTTCTGCTAAAATAATTAATTTCGTCTATGCTGAGTATTGATTTACTCCTCTCCAGGAGTTAGGCACAAGGCCAGTTTTTATCTTACTCCCACAAGTAAGATGTGACCCAAGGTCGGGTCGGGAAAGTGGGGTTTAAAAATTGCCTGGGCAGCCCCGTCGGTATTCCCCGGTAGGGGCACCTCAGGCAGTAAGCAATAAACCTACTCCTCCCCAAAGAGGGGAGGCGAAGCCTGGGAGGGTGGACCTCCTAGAACTGCACAGGACAGACCCATAGAGCGGCGTAAATCAAGTCCCGAAGGTCAAGACAATACCAGTCTATGGGGTGCAGTACCCATCGGAACAGATACTACACTTTGATCTATGCTGAGTAAGAAGAAAGTTATTAAAGTAAAATACTGTAACTTTTTAGAGTAACTTAGATTACTCCAAAAATGTACTTTCCAATAACCGTAAATATATCCAGAGAAAAAAATATATATCCCTTCTAACATTTTTGTCGTGATCTTCCACAGTTTATCTGACAAAGTGTTTCACTCCCATTTATACACTAGTCATTTTTATTTTATTTTCAATTCATTATTTTCTTCATAAAATGGATCCATTGTGATGGAGTAAACATTTATTTTCCAGACAACTTCACCTGCGGTATCGACTCTTAAAAGAATTTTTCAAGAACTTTATTCATTGACTAGCAGGACCCGTGTCCCGGCGATGCCAGGAGAAATATAAAATACTTTTATTGATTAAAAGAAAATCGATAGTACAATATAAAAAAAAAATCAGAAAAATAATTTCACTGTTAGTAATATAGGGTATTAAAATAGAATTTAACATGGACCCGTGCCCCGGCGTTGTTATGTTGGTTTTCAGCATCATAATTTATATGATAAGACTTTTTTCTATACAATTTATTGGAGGCAAAATAATTTGGCGAGTTTAGACTGTCGATTGTCTTCTTTTGAAAGCCACCTGCTCTTGTAGTACGACCAAGATAATTCTGTTTCGGAGGCATATTGAGAAGAAAATGACATTCCCCCAAACTACAATGGGTTTGATAGTACTATTCTCATTGATAAATGAAAACAAAAGTTTAGTAACAAACAACTTACGAAAAAAAGAATCATATTTTGGTAAAAATGTAGATTAACATCATCAACTAACTCACCCTATTTCCCCCCATATATGTTCTCCTTTTTTAGGCGATTACGTGCAAAAAGCATAGAAAAGTTGGTGGAAAGAAGAAAAAATGTATAATGTTCCTCTATTTCCGGGCCAGTTTATCGGGGGTGTTCTATGGGAGCTACATCCGTTGCGTTTATTTTTTTGGAGGGGGGCTACATTTTTAGGTGATTACGTGTGGTCTTGTGCCCTTGCCACTCGGACTTATGGTTAGTGATAAAAATTCTTGGCTAACTGCCCTAAAAAAGTTGTAAAGGGAACATTTTACGTTAAATATATATGAAACTGATTTCCCACTCTAAATTCTGAATAAATATTTCTTTCAGTATTCCACGGTGTTCTAATTAGCGTGTTGAGCTTTCGCGTGAAAATTAAATAAATAACTTATTTAAAATTAGCTAACTAATTAAATACTTTATTATGAATCTAAGGCGTAAATAAAAGACTTACAAGTTGGGATAATATTGTTAAAACATAACAACTGCGAGTTATTTGAGAACTTCTATAGTTTACGGAGCGTGCTAAAACCGACTTTTTGTCGGAATATGTCGGCGGTTTACTTAAACTGGCGCCATCTTTCCCATCATGATGTTAATAATCGGTTTCTAAATAATTAGGTTCTTATTTAGAAATAACTTTTTAACATGGGAAGGGGGCTTTGTTAACTATTCTGTACTTTCACCTAACAATTTAATAAATAAACGATACCATAAAAATTGCATTTAACTTAAAAATCCTATCTAAAAAAATGAAAATGGGCAACACCACGCACGTAAAGCTACTTATAAATACTATTTAATTCTCTATTTAAATGTTGCTTTTTTAATTTTTCAAGTTTGATAGTGTCGTCGTCAAAAAAGTTACAAAGTTTTCGTTCGGCATCTTCCGGCGGTTTACGTAACTTGCCGGAAGAGTTCAACGAAACGTAGATTTCAACACGGTCCGTAAACTGCTGATGTACCGCTATTTGCGTTACTGAAGACATTCGAAGAAGAATTAATTCTAAATAGAAATCATTCTAGACTGAGGCAGATCACAATCATAACCCGAATAGTTACTCTTATCCGGAGAAAATCGCGAGGAAAGAAAACGCAAGGGGAGGGGGTTAGAAAAACAAATGAAAGTTTATGGTGTTAAAATCGCGAAAAAGCAAAATATTGGGTGTTATTCTGAAAAGCGACGAAGAAACAAAACGAAGAAAGAAACTAAGAGTTGGAGATAGTTTAAAAAAAAAATCTGTCAAATTTCATTTTCTAAAGTATGAAAGGAAGGGAAACATTCGACGAATAAAACGTACTAAAATGGCTCGACTACAAAGTTTCATGTGAGGGAAAATATAGCGTATTGTACTTACAGAAATGGTTTATGCCAGTTTTAAGATTTTTCAATACTGCAATTGAGGCAACGAAGTTTTGTGTTTAATCTGACAGGGTATTTTCATTGATTGAACAGTTTCGTACAGAAATTAAAACTACGTAAGGAAAACCGAATAAAAATTAGAAGTAAGAAAGAAAGAAATCACTAATTTAAGAAGACGCCATTTATGCTGACGGGACGTACAATGCGAGGTATTTGTTTATAGAAAATGTAATACCGGAATGAGAATAGCTGTAATCCGATTACTCAGCCGTAGCGGCGATCTGTGTATTCAATATACATTCCTATACTCCTATATTTTGCGAATACAGTCTGAAAGAATGATGGGAAGGAAATGAAAAAAAAAGGGAGCGTTTATTATTTATATTTAATATCTAGTGTAATATAGAGGCAATTATGAATAAAGAAAGGTGGAATAATAACAGTGATTAAATAGTATGTAGCTTACTGAAAAAGTAACTCGGTGTCTTTGAGTAACGGGGGAGGAGATAAATAGAAGTAAGTAAAAAAGTTTGCTACCTTCTTTGTGGGAGACGTATTTGTGAGAGTCCCGGATGAAATGTAACAATAATTGTAAAATGAATAGATAATTTCTAGAAACAACCATGACGATGTAGTCTAATTGCTTAGCGTAACAGTTTATCATAGGAAATACTCGGTTATTTTCCCATTCAGACTGAATTTACAGGGAAAACATATAAATGTAATAGAAATGTGAACGATCGCTCTGATTCATTAAGACACCCAGACTTTCACACACACACACACACACACACACACACACACACACACACACACACACACACACATATATATATATATATATATATATATATATATATATATATAAGTAGAGATAGATAGATAGATAGATAGATAGAGAGAGAGAGAGAGAGAGAGAGAAAGAGAGAGAGAGGGGATTTGGAAGTCTATCACTCGGTCTCCAAAGCTCGGTTCCACTCGGTGAAACCAACGATTTCTCTGATGCTTCAATTAAAACAATAATGCGGCTCACAAAATAGCTCGACGTCCTTTCTTCTTTTTATTTCCCCAAATCACCAGATGTCAGACATTAAATAATTTCAGTCAATTCTTTCGTTATTCCGGGTTAATACTCTTTTTATCAAGCCTACTTCAGTGCAACAACCGGTCGCGCTGTTTCTCATGGGGCGTGAGTTCGATCCTTACTAGCAACCCCTTTGTTTGACATTTCTCCACTTTTCAAACTACATGCAAACAAAGATGGATCCTTTTATGGCGGGGACGAAGTAATTCGAGGCCACTTCTACAGCTCGATTCTGACTCAGGAGCATCACTTCCGCCATAATAAGTATAATAAGTATATATATATATATATATATATATATATATATATATATATATATATATATATATATATATATTGAGAGAGAGAGAGAGAGAGAGAGAGAGAGAGAGAGAGAGAGAGAGAGAGAGAGAGAGAGAGAAATGGCCCACGACCCAACGCTAGGTGTCATACTCCACCGGTAAACACCCGAAACCCTAAGAATCGCTCGCCGCGTCGAGAAATTGACAAGAAAGACCGTGAAGAGAGAGAACTCCGTGGTCTTTAATGACGCTTGCATAAAAAATGACTTGCTGCCGAACTATATATATATATATATATATATATATATATATATATATATATATATATATATATATATATTTATATATATATATATATATATATAAGGTTAATACAACAAAAGATATAAGAGGCAACTAATATCTTTAATTAGTGAACATCCGGATAAAAATAAAGCTCAATATACTGGATAGAGCATTAATAGCAATAGTTAAAGTGAAAGAATAGAATAAGGTGCGAATCAAATTTTATTACAGTTCAATGTTCAGGCAAAGTTCTTTAAAGTCCTTAACTCATGAGTTTTCAAAGAAAATCTTCTCCTCAGAGGACCATTACCGCAATGACATTACTGCAGGTAATAAAAATTAAACTTTGAAAATATATAAAAAAAAAATATAAAAATACATAAAGGTATATAAAACATCAAATATATCGGCCCAAAATATACTTTTCTGTAAACCTATACAGTTCATCCACGTCAACAAGTTTAAAATAGCTGCAGGCAAGACACCAAAGAGGTTGATTAAGAAATAATCCAAATGGTGAATGGTGGTCCAAAAATGCAAAACGTTATCCAGGCGGGAAATTCGTTTTCTATCGATGCAGTAGATAGCAGTGAAAAGTGTATTTAAGGTGTATGCAAATTAATAAAACGATAAGAAAACAATAGGAAAAACAAATCATATGAAAAGTTCAGAAAACTCACATTGTGTTAAATATTATAATGCCTAAATTCAGGATTATTGGGACAACGATGATCGGACATTGTAATCGCCACATCACATTATTATTTCGAAAAGGTTGTGCACATAGGTGAACTTTGAGTGTAGAAGACAGGAAGAAAAGGATAGAACGGACTTTGATGAGTAAATTGGGTTAGTAACAATTTAAAACCACAGTTGACGGCTTAACTGATGGGTGGAAAAGGGCGATTTATCTTGGAGGAAAAGCCTAACTGCACTTGATTTATCCATTCACTTGTCTTAATTCTAATGCATAGTAATATCTATTTAATTTGCCCCCTTTTTTCTATTTAGCACGATTACGTATTCAGGATCCCCAAAAGCGGAACCAATCACTTTGCCAACAAACACTACTTGCAGTAACTTCTTCGGGAGTGGAGAAACATAGTATTTCCATTTGTTGCTTTGAACTTTTGATTAATATTCGAAGAGATAAACCCAGCTTCTACCTTAATTAATTAATAAAAATATCATAGAATTAGATTCAAAATGTCAACTGTTTGCAGCTTGTGCTCTGGCGTCAGAATCCAAGTTCAAGGACAGAATCTCCCCCGAACGCACGTTCAGCGAGAATAGCAACATCTTCGGCGAAGTCACTGTTCGTATTTCTGTCCACATGGCTTAACTGGCGCTAACCACCGGCGTCCCCCGTGACCGCATGTTCAGCGACCAGCCAAAGTCTTAGATCTACCGAACTTGTGAGATCAGTCGCTTTGTACAGTGACAAGAAAGGATGCGGAACCAAATTCTCCGTTATGGAAACAAAACTTCTTCACTGTTAGACAACGTCTGTAATTACGACATCTGAATGCGCTACAGCATGGCACCGATCGAAGGAAACATTTTAAAAACATTTAAAAACATTTTAATTCTTTAATTCATAAACTTTAGTTTTTAATTCTGACTCCAGCCCAAAGAAATATAAAATTTTAGAGAGTATATTAATTAAAATTAAATATACTCTCTGCAATTTAATATTCCTTCAACTGAAATCTAAAAATACTCATATATCTGCTTTGAAAACTAATTTTATGTAATTAAACTATTCCTAACCTCTCTACAATTTATAAGGAATTTTTAAAGTTTAAATTTTGAAATCAAAATATGAATTTAAATTGAGGTTTCTTTAAAAAGAACTTGTTTTAGGTTATTTTTTTAACATAACTAAAATAATTCATTACTAATATCTGCTTAAAATAGATTTTCACAAAATGTAATAAAACAATGATTAATTCCCTGTCTCTGTATTATTTATTGATTATTTTAAAGTAGCCTCCTTTTTCTCTGTTACTTATTAAATATTCACGTTTATTTAATGCTTATTGTTTTAATTTAGATTAAATTAATTACTATGTGTATCTCATTTTGTTTGTGGGCAGATAACTCCGTGTTGCCTTTTTTCTTAGTTATTTTTCTTATATTGGTCAATTTATATTTTATATATGATTCTTGCTCATTATTATTGTAGAATCGCAAATAAAGTCCAAATAGACCGTCATACAAAATAATACAACTTACAAAATAAATTGACAATAAAAAACAAATAAGTGTTGAAGTCATCTGAGGCATTCGATTACCAAATGGTCATGATTGATTAAAAACACGTGTATGCCCATAAAGACGATAATTTTTTACTATTTACTTCTTATTGTCTAAGGTTTATTTTCTAAGGTTTAGTTTTTATTGCCATTGTAAAAATGTAGTTGTCAAAATACTTCATTACTTTAATGTTTTTTTTAAAAACTTCACACGTTCGATGTTCGATGAACCGATTAAAGTCGTATCGTTTATCTGATATCTACTTCGATCTATCATCAACACTTACAGCTCACCTTTCAAAATAAAACTATCTCAAAGATATTTTATTTTCACACGTTTCTCATCAAAAATATCTAAATTTAATCTGTTATCGGAAAAACATCAAATTTAAAAATATCCAGAAACATAATTGAATACTTTTTCTTTGTCTGTTTTTCTCTAATAAAAAAAAAAACGTCCAAAAGTTGAAACCAACGATTAAAAGAAAACTAATTCGCAATCAATGAATTTAAAAATTTGTCAAATGTATATACTACTAGCCGAACCTGTCAGATAGTCAGCGTTGTCCCTGAAAACGCGACGGATCCAACAACCTCATCCTCTCACCTATTACTATTTTATCCTTACATTTGAATTTTTATAATATTCAATTTCCAACTTATAAATAAAATGTAGTAAACCGTTGTCTGCTGTTTATGGATGCTTCGCGCGAACGGAGCCGCTATGATATTATTGTAAAACCAAATTAATCTGACAATTTATTTATTAGCAAAAAAAAAAAATGATTTAAAATAAGTACCAGGAAAGTATACATATTTTCGTGTCTGTTGGAGACAAACTTTTCACTGAAATAAATTTTACTTCTGATTTTAATGAAGTAAAATTCTGCGGATGCCCGAATTCAAGCTAATATCATTTATGTTTAAATCCCATAATAAGAGAGTAATTAATCTCTCATACTCATAGATAATGTCAACTTGACTATACGTTCAAGTTGTGTCACTATTAGAGTTTATTCGAATTATTCCGGGTCGGACAACTTTTCAGCTATTAGAAGTTTTAATGGTGGGTCAGTAGTTTGACACCGATTTTGACTATGACGAATACTCTAACTACATATATTATACTGTGTGTGTTTTATTTGCTTCCCTTTTTCTGGAGATGTAATTAAAATCAAATTCCTTATAAGAAATTCATATGAACTATTTCACTACACAAACCCAATGTAACCCCTAGCGTAGGAATACCATGATAGCGTCACTTCTAGGCTGAGGGCCCACCGACTGTTACTGTATTCTAATGTTCAATAAAAACCTATTTATATAATAACAAATTCGCTGTATCTAACTTACATAACATAACTACCCTAAAGAGCCCGATATCAAGATTATTATTTTTTTATATATTCCTTAGCGTTGATGTATCTGTTACTTAATAACACAGCTTAATACTTTGTTTATAAAACATATCTAAGCGATGTCCTTTTTTACATTATAATTTATTCTTGGCCGTGGGCGCTCATTTTTAGGAGGGGGGTATCTATTTTGATACTCAAATCAAAAGTTGCAATGATTGCGTTTCATCTCACCACGATCTGTTATGTTCAAGATTGTTTAGGTTGCTGATTATCGAACCTGCATCACTGTTATAAAAAAAAAAAACAGATGAAAATTTAAAGAAACGAAAATATAAAAAGATGATTACAATTCAAGACTGCAAAGTGATTGACAGCTCACGCTATTATTAGCCATCTCCACTGACCTTAATGTCTCCACAGTCAATCTACGACAGCGCACGCATTCTATTTGGCAAAATTGGTTATCAAAACTGAAACAAAAATTGACAACACAATTTTGATCTCAATTTTTTAAGTAATTTTTCTTTTACTTTGGCATTTTTAGTCTAAGAGCAGTTCATATATTTGAAAGAATATATTTCATCGCAAAATATTTTGTTTACAGTTTTTTAAATGGCGTATATTTTCTCAATATTTTGAGGTACATAAAACATCTAGAAACCTTATTTTCTTTTGTTACTTTTTTTAGCAGGCTAAAATTATTGTATTAAAAAATCAAATGTATATATTAAAAAGAAATGTCTCTGGATTGTTTGTGGGTTATTTCCGTTTTATGTGTTTGTAATCATTTAACAATTCGTTTGTTAGCTTTGCCTGTAACGAATTGATGAAGATTTGTTTGAGCTGAAGATATCATTATCGACAATAAAACTCTCTGAAACATATGTACACAATAATGTTTGTTAATATTGCATTTTTAGAGCATGATACAAAATATTGATTATGTCATAAATGATGTATTCTACTGAGTTATAATATATATATATATATATATATATATATATATATATATGTGTGTGTGTGTGTTTAGCCACATTGATGAGCCGTAAAACGACAATACATCTGTCTATGGATGTATATATATATATATATATATATATATATATATATATATATATATATATATACGTGTAAAGATATGAGATTGGAGAGGTTAAGTTCAATTCGGCTTTTTTAATATTTCACATTCACTGACAATTTAGAACTCTGACAGTAAAGCTGGCAATAGAAGATGGTAAATATGAAAGAATAGGAAAGAATAAGACGCGAAAAGTAATAAGAAAAGTAATTTAAATCTAGTCGTAAAGTGATCGTAGTTAAAAGGAGTATCTTTCCCCATATGATGTTTCCTAAGACGCAGATGATGTTCATACTTTCTCATGATTCTAAAATTGTAGTTTTCTCTGAAGGGCCACTTAATGCTGTTTAGATAAATTATTACCATCATGATTTAAAAAAATATTTTGCGATATATACGTTTTGACTAGAAACGAACCACACATTTTGAAGGCGATGTAAAAAAAGTGGTGAGTTCATATTCGAGTATAATTCATTTAGAGAAGACGTTGAAGGCGAATTTGTGGTCATTTTGTTTCAACCGGACAGTGTTTGTTTCGGGGTTCAAATTGATTATGTCGTGTTTAGTTTAGGAGAAACTGCATGTGAGGAAAGCAAGGGTAGACAACTTGAAATGAGACGTCATAAATAATATTGTTTATTATTAGCTGTCAAGCTAAGCTCTTTACAGTTAACGACTGCCCCCCCTCTCTCTCTACCTCTCTCTCTCTTTTCTCTCTCCATCTCTCTCTCTTTCTTCGAATACTATTTAGTCATTTATGCCGGCGAGACAAACGCGATTCTACGTTTCTGCTGAGGTCATGTGTACTCTTGTAGGCGGGAAAAAGATTAAAATGATAGAAAACAGGATAATGGCGCTCGCGCGTATCAGCGAGGATATTTTCAGTATCCGTGTATGATACCCAAATAAGAAAATCATTCGGAAGTGTCCTTAAAAATATTTTTCTTCAACTTGTCTCCACATACGCGTTGTATAATACATTACAGACAATTCAGTCTAGTTCTTTTTCCATGAAATGAACCTATTATTATTTCTATCATACAAAGTAAAGTCGGTGTATATTTGTATGTATCGGATTCACTCCTAAACGAATAACAGGTCATTATGAATTTTTGAACACAGCTACTAAGTGTAAGTAATAACTTAAACCCTGAGCAGAGTCCTGGTCCGAGAAAGATGTGTAAATATTGTAAACAAATAACAGAAATGATGTCAAAACTGAAATTAGGGAGAATAACAGAAGGTCAATATGTGACAGTAGCAAAAGAATTCGACATTATTGTAAGTAAATTCTATTGCATGTATTCATATCGTTCCAGTTTTAAAACAATTCCAAGTTAACCATAAGATACCAAAAAAAGATAAATTTCAAGAAGACTAGGTATGGATGATCGAAAAATCGAAAATCAAAAATGTTAAAGGTAAAAATGAAACGCGTTAACTCTTTCAGAAGGATGTGTAAAAAAACCCTTCAAGACAAAGATATAAATTACCGACTTCATTTGCTCAATTTTATTTACGTTATAAAACGGAACAATTAATTATCCCGAATGTAGTTGTCGAGTAGTTAGAATGTATTTGTGCTGAGCGTAATTATCGAGATTAATATTTTGAATAATGTAAAGAGTTACTTTAGGATGTGACACTTTTTTTTCTGTGTGTTAGAAAACTGGAACTTCTACGGTGATTTTGCACCCACATGTCTGAAAGTTAATCGCAGAGTATCGTACAGATGGCGGCAAAGACCTCATCAATTTATCTATTGAGATGTATAAACAGAGATGTTTCTACTTGTACAATAACGTGAAAAAGCCCGAAGTGATGTATTGTATATTCTTATAGATGCTAACATTTATCTGCGTTAAATCCTCTCCGGAATTACCAGCTGGTGGTTCAAATTCAGTAATTACCAAATATTAATGAGTTCTTAGATCTTCAGATCTATACAAGCGTGTCGTTACTTTCCAGTTTTGTGTTTATCGCGTGTCAATTGGCACGTAACTTGCTTAATGCTACTTAGGATTCCATAAAGCTAACCAAGCCAGTCTCGTCTTTAGATACAATTTTCTACTTCATTTATAGATTGTAACGCAATATTATGATACTTTTGAATTCAATCGAGCTGAAAAAATAATGCAGTTTAATGGTGTGTTTTACAGGGTTACCATTCAGTAAAAGTAACATAAGGATACATTGCTTTTTAATATTAGATAAAATACATCAATAAGACATGAAAGTTTTATTAGCTATCAGCAAGAAGGCCTAACGAGGAATTGTATGTCCTGTTACGCCATATTTCCTTTGTTATTCTTACTTGTTTACATTCTATATACAGGGTGGGCCAAAATAAGGGTCCTATCTTTAAATTTGAATAACTTGAATTTGAATAACTTCCACAAAATAAAAGTTAAACTCACCAAACTTTATGTGTGTGTAGACTGACGCTTCCGAGATTTTTTGAAATAAACAAAACAAATTTTAGCCGAAAAACACTTCTTAAAACTTACAAAAACTAAAGTATTGTTTTTTTACACTGTTTTGAGTTTTTTAAGCAAAAATAATGTTTTCTAAATGAGGGTACGTTCCTTAGGGCTAATACGGCTCATGCTTGCTTCGGAAGGGGTCCTTTACTTATTCTAAAAAAAAAAAAAAAAAAAATCAATAAATAAAAAAGTTATGAATTTTTAAAAATAGGACCCTTATTTTTGCCCACCCTGTATATACATATTGAGGGTGCTTAACTTACGATGGTGAGGATCACAGTTATTTAGTTCATCCACAAATAGCTGTTTCGCCGTATCACGGCCCTTCATTGTGACTAAAAACGGACAGGTGCTTCAAACTGTGATTTGAAACTCGAATACATTTTCAGCAGTTAAACGCTGCACCGACTGCGCTAGTAGTCCTCTAATATATAAAGTACATTTCTTCTTGGTTCTGTAGATGTATTTAGCGAAGCCCAAGTCAAATATCTGTTTCGTACGATTGATATTGTTCTTATCTCAACGATAATCTAGTTGAAATTGAATGCTTAACGATTACATTTTTGCCTCCAAAAACCGAACCTTGATTTAATGTGGAATTGCTGATTATCTTGGGATAGGATGTGATTTTTAAGACACTTATGCACCATGCTAACTACGCTATATACGTCGTAGTTCCTGTCTGTTTGTGAACTCCGTGCACGGTTCCGTAACATTCAAAACTTTGTAAAACTACATTAACCATGTTACATCGATAAGTTTATGTAATTTTTATCAAACAGGTTACAACAATATCATGAGGTCTATATTGACGTCGCACACCGAGGAAAAGGAAATGCAATATTTTATATAAAAAAAAATATTTATAATATAAAAATTGTATAATTTAAAAAATAGCATAGAGAAATTAATAAGGTGGAGCAGGGGTGCATGTTGGGTTTCATGGATGTCAGGGAAACGCCAGGTGTGCCTTGACGTCGTTAAATGCTATACATTTGCAGTAATTTATTTCACTCTACTTACAGTCTTTCTAACATAATAGATGCTGAGTTGATGATTGGGCATCACCATCAAAGTGTATATTATAAAATGTAAAAAACTAAAAATAAGAAAGTTAATATGATGTTATTTTCCTCATTCAATCCTGGGCAACTACTAATATACATCTAGACATGATTATGTCTACTAGAATTGTCTACATTTGTCGACATTGTCATGTGGCATAACGATCAGTTCCATGTGACGAGAGTCTTCCGGAGTTGAAAGTTCAATCCTTACTACAGACAATAATAAATAGGAATAACATAACATTAACACTTATATCCAGTGATGGCTGATGGGATGAGAACAATCTAAGCCCATGGATTAAAATATTTTCGTAAAAATTCCCGAGTTCGACATAAACATTCCCAAGTTCAAAAGTATGCAGCTGAAGAAGATTGCAGATTATATCACCTGAAACATTAAGATGATTATAATAGTCTATATAATTAAAAAAAATGGATTTATTTCAATAAAGATAATCTATATTAACTGTTGTGGACCTGTTTAGGGCAATGAATGAAAACAATTTTTTTCACCAGTTACTGTTCTTGCAATTTGATTGGTTCTTAATATGATCGATTTTCCCAACCGTCTACATGTTAATAATTGACACGTCTAAACACGAATCCAATTGTAGTTTTACTTTTTTTATTTAAGATTGTAATCTGAACACATCTCCTTATAATATTGTCGCCATATTTGATAGTCTTTATCCGCATTTTATTTCCTTTCATCATTATATGCGGACTTTTGTGTCTGATTTTTTTAAAATCAGGCAGGTTTTAAAACGAAATGGGCATTCTGTTACCCAATGCAGGCTTCCGCACCGATAACAAGGCTTGGCGGTAACTTATTTTTATAAGGCTGGTTTGTTTTTGAGGCGTGAAAATCCCGTTTTTTGCTTTGAATAGTTTTTTGATGAGAGTTGAATTTCGATTTTTTGATGCACTTTTCGTATGTGTGCAATACCGGACTGTTCGATGTCTTTCAAATCCTGATTAACATTGGCGTTCGGACTCTTCCGATGTCATATTTGAGAGTAGCAGACAAGAAAGAGAAAGAGAGAGAATCTTAATTTTTTGTTTTTTAGCATAGTTCACCCCAAACAAGGCAGGCCGCCACTGTAGACGTAAGGGACTACTGAGAAAAAGAAAAGGAGAGAAGGGGGGGGGGGTCAACCTAAATTGGGATCTGCGCAGCGAGATGTTTGTTTACATTAGTTTTAAATTTCTGCATGTCTGTACTGTCGGGGAAAAAGGGGTCAGGGAGGGAGTTCCAGAGGCCAGCAGCACGAGGAAAGAAGCTATTTGAGTTGAAGGCTCTCCGACATCTGGGGACCTCCACAGTGAATTAATGAGATTTAGTTGATTGTCGGACTACTGTTTGCATCTAGATGAGCACAGTTGTCCAAATAATCCAGATAATACAAATTATCAATCCTTATTTAAAAAAATTCCGAATTATTAAATTAAATTACCTTTTTTTAAGAAAAAAAAATCAAATATAGACTCTTTTGTAGATACAAATTCTAATAAAATAATACTATTTTTTTGTTCAATTTAATAGAGGTAAATAAATAAGAAAAGAAACGTTTTAATCTTTAAAGAATGTAATTACATCTTAAACGTTCGAAATTTGAAAGGAATTTGGAATTCGAATAAAAAGTCATTTAAATTGCTTCAAAATTCTTAGCAAATTCTCACAGATTAAATAAGTAAATATTTTGGAAACTATTTACAGCACATATTTTTATTAAATAGCCATAAAACAACGTTACATATACAAGATTACTTATAATTGTATCACACTTTTGTTCAATTAATAATCTAATGATTAAACCATACCGTCATAAATGTAACGTTCAAACTATTATTTAAAAATAATTTGGTAAAAAACAATACAAATAGCATAATTTTACAAAGCGACACAACAGTAAAAGCCCCCCGGGCATATATATATATATATATATATATATATATATATATATATATATATATATATATATATATATATATATGGGAAAATGAAAAAGGAAAACCAAAAAGGGATGTTTTTTTATGTGTACATCAACGTTTCGTCTTTATTTATAAGACTTCATCAGGATGATAATATGAAGAAAAATGTCATGCAAGTACTAACACATATTGGGAAGAAGGGAAGAAAATAGTAGCCACTACTGGAGAAAACAGTAGGGTGGACGTCCGTGCTTGGTAGAGTCAGTAGTGAGGAATGAAAAATGAATGTTTATGAAAATGAGTGGGGAAGAGTGGAAAGATGGGGGTGAGCAAGGATACTGTGGCTGGTTGTAAGAGAAAGAGGTGGGGGGATGAGCGGGAATAATGTGGATGGCAGTGAGTGAGGGAGTGGAGAGGTGGAGGAGAGGGAGGAAGGAGGTATTTGAACAGGTGGCTGCGGTCAAGACATATATCCCCATTCATCATGAACCCAAATATTCCAACCTATTTTTCCCCTTCAGTCTTGACCGCAGATATTATTTAAAAAGATTTGATTTTAGATTTAATAAGTAATCTATAGATCAATGTGATCCTTGAAGATTCGATATTTTCCAATAGTTTATTTAACACCAATGTTTACGTGTATCATTAAATTCGCTGTTACTAAATAAATATGCATGAGTAACGGAGTCATATAAAGAAACATGCGATCTTTTAATCCCAGAATATTTTACAAGAATTTTATATTTTATTAAATTATACAAATTAATGGATTTTTTTTTATCTACGAAAGACAACACTTCAAACAAAACCGAAATTATCTTCCTTAAATTATGACAAGTAATTGTACATATTTTCATTAATTTCATATTATTATTGGGATATTAATCAAAATAACATCGTTCTGCTTGTACATAAACTGTTGTTAGGTTTTGCAGCATGTCAACAATCGTTAAGTCATTTCATGTCGATTTCGTACGTTTGTTTTGTATACGATTAATTTGTAAATCAATTTGAATTTCACGAGAGTTATGTTACATGCAACACGTGATCTTCCACATATGGTCACCAATTTAGTACTTGATAGGCGCAACGTCGTTTTACTTCTCATAGTATATATTATCAACATGAAAATAGTTCATCATAAAATGTTCATAAAAGCAGCTTTGAAATAAATAATATTTATTTATTCCTGGTTAAACAGAATTGACTTTTTAAACAAATAAACAAGAGAAACGGATTTCTAATTTTCTATGACGAACTGGCTCGATCTTATTTATCTTATATTCGTGGCGTTTTTATTTTATTTAAAGTACTTTCATCTGCCAACGGATATTCGGCAGGTAACTATATCCGTGGAGATACCTGATTGTAGCATTTTTGAAATCATGCACAATATATGAGGAACGTCCTGAGATCAGTTCAGCAATTATTAACAGATTATATCAAGTGATATTGTTACATAATGGATGTATGTATGTGAAGAACGACTACACCAGCTAGTATGGATTTAGTATCTAGGTGTACCAGTGCAAAAACTTGACCGAAAATCTAGGGAACAAGTTCGCTCTTGGACTAAAAATATAAACATACCTTAACTCTGACCCTCCCTTATCCCTGATCTAACAGGTACGTGGTGACAGGCTGAGTGTACTTTGAAGCAATTACGTCACACTTATTATAACGAAAAAAGAAAGAAGCTTTTTAGTCAGTCTGTCTTTTGAAAGCGTGGTGAACGGATGAAAAATCAAGATGTAATTCAGAAAAAAGGACTTTAATTCTTAATAGAGTTGATAGCGACTGGTATGCCTCGTTCCTTTCTATTCCCGTAACACAGTAGATCTAAGTTAAAAAGACAATTTTGGCCACTTTATCCAATTTAATTAATTTGTGAGCTTTATAATTATGACGAGAAAATTCTCCCAAATAAGGACTCGTTTTGGACTCTCCGTCGTCTTGAACCTTTTTCCTTTCTGTGCACTGACGATGATAATGTATGACTTTTATTCGTATGATGACAAAATCCCCCAGGCAAATAAAGGCCAGTTAAATTCTTTTTAAAAAAGCACAACATAACAATATAGAAAAGTCTTTTTGAAAACCAGATTTTTTTCTGAATAGAAACGGCTGATGTCAAATGAAGTTACTATGAAATATGATTTCACTGAAACCGATGAGATTTCCGAGATTTTAAGAGACCTTTTTGACATTTTACGAGTGCGGAAATAAATATCCACTACCAAGACTCATTACTACCGTTCATTTTAATTATATTTCGCCTCAGTTAATTTGTGAGTGTTAATGCATTTATCTTACTCTTTATTCATCTAGAAATAGGATCCGTACTTTCACCCTTGGGTGAAATCAGTTACTATTTATATGCTATAGTAACTATTTCTGGTTTTGCTGCTTCCATAGTTTTAGCTGAAGTAATGTTATTATGCTTACTTTTAAAAACCATCAACTTAACTGATGTTTGCTGCGATTTATAGTGATGCATAGTAAGACGGCACATCTAAAAATGCTAGAATAGCTTTAAGGCTCACAAAATTCATACTAGAATTGTCCACAAAGACCCGTGGCGTCACGGATAAAGTACTACGTATAATGCAGTTTTCTGAAGGTCGAAGGTTCAATTGCGAATTACTGAAGACTTCTACTCAGTCATGGCTGACGGAACGAGAGCATGCTACCCCTGTGGATTAAATAAAGAGTTCCAGTCGAAATTCCTTGCAGATTCCCAAGTTCGACAGAAAAATTCCAGAGTTCGAAAAGATACAATTGAAGAAGGTCGGAGGTTACATCAGCCGAGACGTTGTGAGAATAACACTCAAGATGAGAACAGTAGTCTAAATAATCCAAATGATACAAATTACCAATACTTATCTACAAAATTTCATAAAAAACAGTTTTTATACCGGACTAAAGTTGTATTCATCTAGTTTTACAAGCCGAGCAACGCTGCGCTATACAGCTAGTTCCCATGTAAAATATATACTTTGCAATGATATGGATGTGTACTATTTCTATCAAAATAGCATTCAATTAGTATTTGCTAATATTCAAGTTCTTTATTGATTTGAACATTCGGCCATACACTATTTCGTATCATACAAACATGGCTTACGTCGAATTTATTTATATAGTTTAATATTTATTTGTGTCAGTGATTACAATTTTATTTTTTAAGTAAAAAATCAAATCAATTTATGAAAGAGAATAATGAAAGCAAATTATGTGAGTTTTCTCCAGAAAACTCTTTTAACAGAAAGGAAATAATTAATTCTAAATCTGAATAAAAGAAGTAATTAGCAAATATTCATTCACTATCATTTTTAAAAAGAGTGAAATTAAGGGAACTGCATTGTAGTACAGAATTTGCATAGTTTTGAATTAATTACAAACAAATCAATGAACATTTGAAAATGTCTGCTCATTTTAAATTGTATATAAGATGACCTTGAAAAATATCTGTGTCTGGAAATATTAGCAACCAAATGATTACATATCATTTGAGAAACACGTACGATTTTGAAGACAACAGAATGCAATACAGATTTGAACCTTTTCGTCATCTAACAAATTAATGTTTCTTCCTCATATTCCGTTAATCGTCTTTTAAGAAATAATATATTGTTTTAGAAGAATGGTTTACGGTAGAATATATATACATATACATATATATATATATATATATATATATATATATATATATTTAGATTTTTCACTTATAAAATAGATCATTCAGTGAAGACCGGGGTTGTTCCAATAAAAACAAGCTCGATGATACTCGATTACAGAGTACAGAGCATTTATATGTGATTTTATGAAGGCTTACCAAAGCATTCCCTTCAGGACACCAATGATCACCATTAAAGATATTTTTTCTTACAAATATTATTTATTCAAATTAAATGTTTTTTCTTACACGTGTTTCACTACCAAGCAGTTACTTGCTTGGCAGATCATCAGGGAAATTAAATGTCTGGAATACTGGTTTCAACTGCCGACAATACACAATGTGGCGTTGCAATAGTTGAGGTCACTTAAGAAGAGAAGAGGAAAAAAAATAAAAATAAAAGTTAAAATTAAAAAACAAGGAAGAACAACGATAAAAAAAATGGAAAGTCCTAGAAAAGTCTTAGAAAAGTAGCTCGTGCATTATTTTTTCCACCAAGCCAACAAGCAAATAATCGGTCCCAAATCCATTAAAAAACCCCAAAAAACCGGAACAATGTGCGATAATACACTTTCACGTCGGCCGGCACAATGATGAATAAATCCCCCCCCCCACAAAAAAACAAAAGAACTAAATCATTCAAGATACCGCTCACAAGTTACCATTCCAATCCAATGACAGTATGGGAATTCTAAATCCAACTTCTCACAAAGAAAAGTCAACATAAATGTTCGCCCGAGTTCGAAGAGCCTTATTTCAATGGCTGATTTCTTACCCTTCGAAACAAACACACGACGAGTTGAATGTCAATCTCGTAGAAAAATCCCTTATATTAAGAAAAAATCTTAATTAGTAGATAGAAACTATTTATTCAAAATACTGTTTCTAAAAATATTTATTATTAAACCTATTCTTTATAGAAATTAATTATCTAGTGTCTGGGACGTCATTTTACATTTTTGGAAAATATCCTTCATTTAATTAACTGCCGAATTATTATCATTTTGTTGTTTAACGAAGCGAAAAAAGCCTATCCCGCAGAATTTGTTTTTAAAAGATTATTCATATATCAAAAATAAAATGTTATTATAAAAAAGTTTTCTACAAAAATCTAGTTATTATTTTAAATCATTTAAAATATTTCCTTAACGGCTGTGTCTGTTTGCAACTCTCTGTGGAGAATATTATTCTATATTCCATAAATAAATGTTACTACGGAATATCGTTATCAGAAATATATTTTCTATTTTGAAAAAACCTTTTTTAATGGACTCGTTAAATGACAAGAGACTTTGTTATTACTAATTTAAAATCCCGTACAAAATACTTTTTATAAAAATCCAATTGTTTCTATTTTCTTGTTTTTTGATGAAAAAAAAAAATGACTCAATACTGGTCACCCCTGAAGAAGGAATTTTATTCCGTAATCGATAGGATTAATGTAAGAAAAAAAAAATTAATCTTGTATTGCTAATTTGGCTTATATTTAAATTTTATTAACTTTCCATGCAATACTTTGAAACTTGAACGATAAACCACACATTTTACTTGACAGCGTGCCAACGCAATTCTCGTTCGACACCGGTTTTTGAGTCCTAGCCGCCATCAGTAACAGCAAGGCGGTGGCGTCGTACCATCAAGGCGTTTATCAAATTAACAAAGAAATAAGTTTCTTTATTCTTGTTTTTTGATGAAAAAAAAAAATGACTCAATACTGGTCACCCCTGAAGAAGGAATTTTATTCCGTAATCGATAGGATTAATATAAGAAAAAAAAATTAATCTTGTATTGCTAATTTGGCTTATATTTCAATTTTATTAACTTTCCATGCAATACTTTGAAACTTGAACGATAAACCACACATTTTATATATATATATATATATATATATATATATATATATATATATATATATATATGAGAAGGGTGTTGTAGTTTGCTTGGAGCATTGTGTATAGTGTAAGAATACTATTTTGGAGGCGATAACAATGCGTTGTTTGAGTGACACATATACGACACGTGGAATCGTAAAAACAAAGTGACAATATTGAGGAGTCAATAATTTTCAAAATCTTTTTATTATTTACCAGTGTATCGTTGACCGTGGTGTTAGGTTGGAGTGTGTCCTTTTATTATTATTTTTAATTTTCGAGGGAAGCCCTCATCCTCAGAAATAAAATAAATACAGCCACTCGTTTGAGTGTGTTTTTTTGCCAAAAACCGGGGCCGGAAATGCTGGTTTGTTTTATAGTAGCAGGTCCGCAGAGGTTTGTTTATTTATTTATTTTTTTTTCTATATAATTTATTATTTACTATTTTTTTTAATTTTATTTTTTTAATTTGTTTATAACCGTTGTTGTTTGTGGGGTTAGTAAATATACTGAGTAATTTATTTATTATTTATTTTATGTCCCTTTAGAGTTTTAATTAATTTCGACTCGTTCTATAAATTTACCGTGTGTGTGTAGTAACAGATGTGATTGGGTGAGGAATCCTGGGGATGGGAGTGGGGCGTCGTTAATAGAGCCTTTGGTATATATATGTGTGTGTGTGCGTGTGTGTGTTGGTGTATGTATATATGTATATATATATATATACGTATATGTAAAATACATACATGCATACATTTTGTTATTTTATTTATTTATTCATTTATATATATGTTTTTTTGTTTTTTCCGTTTTTTTTGTGTTTTTTTTTTCGTTCGATTCTATCGACGAAGGGCTCATTCACACCAAATTCTACAAGAAAGCTGCCTGCAGAGATATCTTCGTAAACTATAAATCGGCCCTCCCTACCAAAGCCAAAATAGGATATGCTGTGAACGAAGTGAACCGCATTCGTGGGAAATGTACTACATAAACCGACAAGACATCCTCTGTTAGACACTTTCAACAGATACTCGAGCGGAATGGATACCCTACAAACATCAGACACTACAATAAGACATCTAGAAAACACCCAAAACAAACTCCCTCATACACATGCTTCCTTAAAATACCACACTTTAGCGATAGAATAACCTCGGCCATCTGCAAAGCCATCCACAAAGAACACTTAAACATTCAACTCACACACTCCGGACCTACACTAAGACAACACCTATCTAAACCTAGAACACCTTTCAACACGAACCCTTGCATCCTAGCAAACTGCCCCATCAACAACACAGGTTTATGCAACCGCACATATGCTATATACCAGATACAATGTGCGGTCTGCAATGAATTCTACATCGGCAGTACAGTGAGACCTTTGCATATACGAATTAAAGAACACATAACCACCAAGGCATCATCCTTCCAAAAACATATAACACATGGCCACAACCCCACCAAAGACATACGAGTCAAGATACTAGCTAGCGAAAGAGACCAGGGCAATCTCAGACTCAAAGAATCAATATTAATTAGAAAGCTATCCCCTAAATTGAACAACAGAGCCGAGCTAAACTCCAACTTCTTAATATAACCACACACGACAAGCACCATCATACACATTATACTAACAAACATCTATGATATTATGCGGACATACTATTAACGTAAACAACACTAAATGAAGTTAGTTAGGCCCATATTATTAGCCCAATTACTGACACTGGTGCACACACAGCCACTTGCACCCGCTGCTAACTCAGACACGTGGTTGCACATGTTGCCCGCCTTACATATTAACTAGAAATCCCGACCATTATATACCACGACTGCACATAACAAAATCTAATAATATAGATAAATAATAATATAGAATCGAACGAAAAAAAAAACAAAAACAAAAAAAACCGGAAAAAACAACATATATATAAATGAATAAATAAATAAAATAAAAAAATGTATGCATGTATGTATTTTACATATACGTATATATATACATATATACATACACCAACACACACACGCACACACATATATATACCAAAGGCTCTATTAACGACGCCCCACTCCCATCCCCAGGATTCCTCACCCAATCACATCTGCTACTACACACACACGGTAAATTTATAGAACGAGTCGAAATTAATTAAAACTCTAAAGGGACATAAAATAAATAATAAATAAATTACTCAGTATATTTACTAACCACACAAACAACAACGGTTATAAAAAAAAAAAAAATAAAATAAAAATAGTAAATAATAAATTATATAGAAAAAAAATAAAAATAAACAAACCTCTGCGGACCTGCTACTATAAAACAAACCAGCATTTCCGGCCCCGGCTTTTGGCAAAAAAAACACACTCCAACGAGTGGCTGTATTTATTTTATTTCGAAAATTAAAAAAAATAATAAAAGGACACACTCCAACCTAACACCACGGTCAACGATACACTGGTAAATAATAAAAAAAAATTTGAAAATTATTGACTCCTCAATATTGTCACTTTGATTTTACGATTCCACGTGTCGTATATGTGTCACTCCAACAACGCATTGTTATCGCCTCCAAAATATTATTCTTACACTATACACAATGCTCCAAGCAAACTACAACACCCTTCTCATATATATATATATATATATATATATATATATATATATATATATATATATATATATATATATATATATATATATATATATATATATTGTAGATTAATTACAAAAATCTGTACACAAAAATGAATGAATGAATTAATTAATAATAAAAAAATTATACATACAAAAATTGATGACCCCTCTGATTAAAAGTCGAATTAAAAATGCGGTAAAAAAATTAAACGAACCGCCCAGACTAGCGAAGAATAATAGCAAAACGCACAGTCGAATATCGCTAAAAAACAATAAAAACAAATCAGCGTAGCATTATAGGCGATAAAAAGCCGAGCACAAAATGTGGTAAAGCGCTAAACTACGAATATTAGCACCCAGGGTTCGAGCCCTGCCAGGTAAGTCATGCTGATGATGACCCATAGTCAAACCGCGCGTCCATTAGTCCAGGCAAAATAAGGTTCGACTTGGAACAAATTGCAACAGAATTTTTTTCACCACCAGGCATTCCCATGAGGTGTCTAGAACATCATACTAAAAGTCCTAAGAAATCAACGTTGAGGAAATATGTCTAATTTGCATAAATCCAAGATGGCCGCCAATTTTCGATAATTTGCCACATCTCCGCATTTAGATGTCATAATTGAGTGATTTGAAGTGCTAAAATGGTGTTTTTGAACACAAGGATTTACGTGGAATAGGTTACATTTTTATTGGATAAAGAATTTATAACCAAAAATCCAATATGGCCAAAAAATATTGAAAAATGTTCATATGCGTGGTATCCGAAACATAGGCAAACTGAAATGTGACTGTTTTGCTGTCTCATGTGACTAACTCTTGACTAACTTTATATTATAACTTTATTATAACTTACTAACTCTTGACTAACTTTATATTATAACTTTTTATATTTAACTATTTATTTTATAACTTTATATATTATTTTTGTTTCTATTCCAGGGTAATTAATCTGAGATTCAGCAAACATTGACAATGGAGAAGTGTCGCATCTGTAATGAATCAATCTCTGACGGAAAGGCGACAGTTGTTCTTCGAACAAAAGGCAGCGATGGCGTGAATCGTGCAAGTAGTCAACGCGGTAGCGATTTGGTAGTGAATCCAGGAGAGACACTACACGTAGAATGTCGCCGCAACTATTGCAAAGCAGAAAACATTGCACGTGACCTAGCAAGGCAGCAACAACCACCAACACCCCGCTGTGAGCTCCGTTCTGAACTACACTTCAATTTTCAAGAACACTGCTTGTTGTGTGGACAGTCAGCTAAAACTGGTAGGAAGCAAAGAGAACTGGGTGTTTTCCCAGTTAGGACAGAAGACTTTCAGAAGAGTATCCTTCAGGTTTGTCATTCTAGAAATGACGAATGGTCTGCAACAGTATTAGGCAGAATAGCATCGGTGAATGACCTACACGCAGCGGATGCAATGTATCACCAGCAGTGCAGTAGCAACTTTAGGACAGGGAAAAACATTTCTACTAAGCACTCTTTAGACACCAGTAGTACTGGAGACAAATCAAAGAGGCTCAAACTCGGAAGGCCTGAGATAGACGAGAGAACGCCAGCGTTCCTGGAAGTGGCTCAGTTCTTAGAGGAAAATGACGAGGAGCAAACCACCATACATTACCTTGTTCTCAAAATGTCAGAGTTTCTTCAGAACACAGAGCATGAACCTTACAGTGCTTAATACATGAAAACTAAAATAAAGGAGCACTTTGGCGAGAGGGTTTTAATGACTGTGCTGAGCACCAAAGAATGTGTGGTCACATTGCGAGATACAGCAAGCTCAATCCTCTATGCATTCCACAAGCAACAGAAAGCTGAAAATATTGAAGATGACAAGTTGAATATTATTGAAGCTGCTGCAAAACTCATTGCCAGTGATGTAAAGTCCATGGAAACCCCAAAGGATTTCTATCCAGACACGGGCGACATTGCTGATTCTGCTAGCTACATTCCAAACTCATTGCAATTACTGCTTAGGACTATGTTTGCTGGCAAAAATGTTGATGTAAAACTTGCTTCGATTGGGCAGGCCATAATGCAAGCCATACGACAAAGGGCAATAATAACCCCTCTTCAGCTTGGCCTCGGTATCCAGATGCACCACCATTTTGCGTCACGTTTTTTGGTGGACACGCTTCACGGGCATGGGTTTTCATCTTCCTATGCTGAGGTCATGAAATATGAACGGAGTGCAGCTGTTGTACAAGGTACTGAGATCCCTGGGTATTCCGAAGAGCACCACATAGAGTATATTGCCGATAATGTGGACCATAATGTGGCAACAATTGATGGCACAGGGACATTCCATGGAATGGGCATTATAGCTACTGTTACACCAGAAACAAAAACAAGCAAGGCTGTCCCCACAGTCCATGTGACGGCTAAAGAGATTGATGCCATTGGTCGCATCAGCATTCAGTACTTCAAAATACCTCCAGCATTGGAACCTATCATCTACAATCCATTGATTCGCACGACAGAAGAGGATCCAACATCAGAGGTAGATATACTGTGGAAGACATCATTACTTCTCCACTCTCCAAGGCCATCATGGTCTGGCATGATGCAGTTCCTGCATCGAGGTCAACACCCAGGAAAAGCTTCTGTGACATTCCTTCCAATGATTGACCTTGATCCCAGTCATGCTTTCTTTATCTACTCTACAATGAAGTTTGTGTCTACCCAAGCTCAACTATACGACGTTACTCCAATCCTCACATTCGACCAACCCTTGTACTGGAAAGCTTTAACGATTATAATGTCTCAACCAAATGACAGTGATCTCAAGCGCATAGTCCTCAGGCTTGGGGGATTTCACATGCAGATGAGCTTTCTTGGGAGCATAGGTCACCTAATGGCAGGCTCGGGACTGCAAGAGTTGCTCGAAGTGGTATATGCTGGAAACACACTGCCCCACATGATGACAGGCAAAGCTGTTTCCAGAGCAGTGCGGGGACATATGCTGGTAGATGCTGCACTGAACACCATTTTGGTCGCTGATGCCTACAATGTGCCTGTGCCAACCAAAGACACAGTTCAGGAACCACAAGTGGCAACTGCTGATACTGAGACAGATAATGTAGAACCACAAGATATTCCTTCAGATACAGTGACGACTGACATAACTACAGCAAGTGAATTGTATGACAGAGCAATGTCCTCTTCCCTCTCAGTGGAAGAAGTTTGCTCTGCAAAAGTGTTGCAAAGAATCCAGGCTGAACTTGACAACAAAAAGGAAATGATGACTATGCCAACAGCAAAACTCTGGTTGCAGTATCTCAACATGGTGGACATCTTGCGGAAATTTATTAAAGCTGAAAGAACAGGGAACTGGAGTTTACACCTCCAATGTGTGCACGATATGCTTCCCTACCTTGCCGCTTCTGGACACCGACTGTATACAAAGTCTGCATATGTTTACCTGCAAATGATGACCGAACTACCAAATACACATCCGGATGTGTATAAGAAGTTCCAAGAGGGATACCACGTTGTGCGGCGCAGTGATAGATACTGGGCAGGGCTCTCCACAGATCTGATCATCGAACAAGTTTTGATGAGAAGTATAAAGACGCATGGGGGCCTAACTCGAGGAAAAGGGATGACAGAGACTCAGCGCTTACTGTGGGTCCTATAAATGCCAGCATGCGCAAACATCAACGATGCAATGCAGAAGTTCAGCGGGGTCTCCTACGAAACCAGCGACTAACAAAGATATTTCGAAGGCTAGACAGGCCAGAGATGTCAAGGACACCCTCGATCTTATCAGCTATCTGAAGGAAAGAGATCCATTCAAGGAGAATACCTCACTTCACAACATTGCTAATGGCATGGCCGCTCAGGACGGAGTCAATGTTGACCAAACAAAAGAAATTGGAGAAAAGATTCTTGTGAGCATGGCAGGGAAATCTGTGGAAGAGTTCACCTTCCGAAAAGCCGATGAAGCAATGACACTTGCATCCAGATCAACTGTCAAAGTCAGAGGGGAATCTGTAGTAGTGGATCCACAATTGGTGTTCCAGCGACTGGTAATTGTAGGTGAACGGTGCAAAGACTTGTCAACGTTATTCAAGTTCGAACTTTGTATCCACCCTCCTGCCTTATTTGACTCGTCATCTCTTCCCTTGCTGATGTTCTGTGGAAGTCTATAGACGAAGAACAACGTGAGCCGAGTGTAGACCAAGTCCAATATGTCCTTGATGGCGGCGCGCTACTCCATCGGATTCCCTGGCCAAGAGGTTCCACATATAATAGTGTGTGTCAGATTTATGTCAGATATGTGACACAGAAATATGGAGCTGCTGTCATTGTTTTCGATGGCTACAAAGATGAACCCACAACTAAAGATGCCACACAGCAAAGAAGAACAGGAACCTGCTCTAGTTTGACCGTAAGCTTTGCTGGTGATATGATCATCCAATCCAAGAAGGAGGACTTCCTGAACAACAAGGCAAACAAACAGCGCTTCATACATTTTCTCAACGACAAACTAGAAAGGGCTGGATGCAGCACAGAACACGCAAAGCATGATGCTGATGTCCTCATTGTTCAAACAGCCCTTGCCTCTGCCAGAACAAAAGATACGGTTCTCATTGGTGACGACACAGATTTGTTGGTCCTCCTGTTGTATCACGCTGATATGACCGAAAACGAACTGTTTCTGGTATCAGAGTCAAAGCAAGCCACCAAATCGAGAAGGGTGTGGTGCATAAAGCAGTCGAAAGTGTTGCTGGGTCCTCAGATTTGCGACCATCTGCTCTTTGTCCATGCTATTCTTGGCTGCGATACCACTAGTCGCCTGTTTGGATTGGGAAAAGGTTTGGCAGTGAAGAAGGTGAAGACTGATTCCCTGTTTCGTGAGCAATCAGAGATGTTCCACAAATCAGGGCAAACACCGGAGGACATAACTGCTGCAGGAGAGAAAGCTCTGGTATCACTGTACGGTGGTACCAAAGAGGAAGGACTGGACAGCTTAAGATACAAACGGTTCTGTGACAAGATTTCCAAGAACACATCTTCCGTGGAACCACAAGCTCTACCCCCAACATCAGCAGCTGCAAGATTCCATAGCCTCCGTGTCTATTACCAGGTAATGGAGTGGAAAGGAACATGTGTCAACATGAAGCCACAAGATTGGGGATGGCACCTTGTGGACAGAAGGTGCATGCCTATACAGACAGATCAACCCGCAGCACCACCGGAGATACTGGATGTCATCTGTTGTAGCTGCAAGAAAAACTGCAAAACAAGGAGGTGCACATGCCAAAAATATGGTCTCCATTGCACTGCCGTGTGTAGAGAATGTCGTGGTACAAGTTGCTCTAACTCACAGGTGCCAGATTTGTCAGATGATGTAGACGACGATGCTTAAGCCGGATACCGCAAAGTGACACAACTGGAATTGACACTTGAAATTAATATTGATGATCTGTTGTTGAAACACAGGCTTACTGTTGTTCATGAGTATGATAACAAACTTATCTATGGCTACAATTGTGTTTTCCTACATTTCAGTAGGCCCTAGGTTAAAAAATGTACCGAAAAAAATAAAATGTTGAGCAAATACATTCTAAAAATAGACATTCTTTCCAGCATATTGGATTTTTGGCTATAAATTCTTTATCCAATAAAAATGTAACCTACTCCACGTAAATCCTTGTGTTCAAAAACCCCATTTTAGCACTTCAAATCACTCAATTATGACATCTAAATGCGGAGATATGGCCAATTATCGAAAATTGGCGGCCATCTTGGATTTATGCAAATTAGACATATTTCCTCAACGTTGATTTCTTAGGACTTTTAGTATGATGTTCTAGACACCTCATGGGAATGCCTGGTGGTGAAAAAAATTATGTTGCAATTTGTTCCAAGTTGGGCCCTAAAATGTGCTATATTGCCTGGACTACATAGCTACCTCTTGTGTAAGCAACAATTAATTTGTAAATTAATTACATAAGTCTGTACACAAAAATAAATTTAAAAATTACTTTATTAAAAAAAAATCTATCTATATATAGTGATATATATAATTATATATAACTTATTTAGCAGGTTACCTGTTAAAAGTTATGCCGAACTCGAACAATCTGTCTCAGAAGATTGATAGTCGTTATCTGAGGTGAATAACTTTCTTTTCCAATGGCCACGTTGCTAAGACATTTGTTTTTCAAATGCTGCTAAGTGGTCATCTCGCGTGAGGTCTTATCGATTCCGGTCGGAAAATCATGGCACATGACATAATGCAACATTGGACCACGACTACACAATCTGTGGACGTAGTTTAAATCCATTTCTCTGTAGGAAATTCAATTTTCAGTCATGCTAAAGCAGCAAGAACAGTATATATTTCACATGGTAAATGAGTAATGCTAAATAACGAAGCACAATATGCAAATACTAGCTGTACTTACTCGGCGTCGCCCGGGAGTCTTTACTTTCATTATTATTTCCTTACTTGAGTCTCCTTCATATTAATACTTTACATGAGTCTATGTATTAAACTATTTGTTTCGTAATCTAAAAATTTACGGACATGTTACAATATGTTTAAATTTAATTGGCATTAATACTTTCAAAATCAAAAGCAGATGAGTTTTAGAATATGCGACTCATATGTAAACAAAACGGTTTGATGTGATCACTTTTGTTTTCTTTCAGAATAAAAGTAATCGGATTTCTTAATTCTAAAAATCATGTGTATGCTGATGTACACATATCCGTACACACTCTGGACGTTCTCAAATTGTTTATTTATATTCGGTTCACGATCGTCTAATAATTATAAATAAATAAATAAATAAACAACACGTAATTAAAAAAATAATTTTAAAAAATAATAAAAAAAACGTCTGGACGTTCTCAAGTTATGTATATATAATCAGTTCACGGCCATCTAATAGTTATAAATAATTAAATAAGCAACAAGCTTGGCGATTATCACGTTGTTTATATATAATCGGTTTACGGCCGTCTAATCGTTATGAATAAATAAATAAACAACACGTCTAGACGTTCTTATGTTGTTTATGTATACTAAGTTGACGACCGTATAATTATAAATACACAACACGTTTGCACATTATCACGTTGTTTATGTATGATCAGTTCACGGCCGTCTAATAATTATGAATAAATAAATAAACAACATGTTTTGACATTCTCACATTGTTTATTTATAATTAGGTCCTGACTGTTTAATAATTATAGATAAATAAATAAACTACACGTCTGGATGTTTGCACGTTGTTTATGTGTAATCAGTTCACGACAATCTAATTGTAACGTTTTCATATTTCAAACATTCCTTGAAATATTTTCTTCTATGATATCTTACTTTATTTAACGTGTGTGTGACCGTGTTCCTCATACGTGAGTGCGTTCCCTTGGATTCTGTATGCGTGTGTGTTCATTCATTGATTCCTTTTACGAGGTGCATATTAAAACTCTTTTACGCGTGTGTGCGAGTGAGAGCTCATTCATCAGTCCCTTTACCTATATCTTTTTTTCAATCAAGAAACGACAATCCCAAATGCCCATCTCAATATCAAGGCGTGAATTTACCTTAGAGTCTTTTTATTGTTTTTTTCTTTCTCTTTCATTCTGACTGGTTGCGTTTGTTCGCTTCGTCTTTTCTTACTCTGCGTGTTGTCTTAATTCGTCTAGTGGCTTCAGTTTGGTTATCTGAAATAAACTTTTCTTACCCCAGAGAGAAAACTCGACAACTTTCATTTGGAATTTCAGGGGTTTTATTTTTTCTGGAGAAAAACATTAACTTGTAGAGATAGAGAGAGACCAGATTTCTCTTAACTACTTGTCTACCCCATACACTTGCAAAAAGGTTGGGTACATAACTTATCTTATTAGAGGATGAATAAGTGAACTCGACGAACAGACATCTTGGGGGTACATATTCGCTTTACAGCTATCACCGTTTCAAAGTTGTACAGCATATTATTTGCACGTCTGCTTATGTTCGCTTCCGCACAGAACTGAGAGACCTTCGTTTCTTTGTCAACGACAAAAAAGTCAGGTCATCGTATTATCGCCTGAAGTCCCATTGATTTTTTTACCTCTTACTTTGTGATTTGACCCTCGGCCTACCCTGTCTGATTAGTTATGGTGAGAACAGATAAATTTTCCAAGGGTTGTGTCACTCTAACCTGCACTACGCTCGACCCTTGTAAAAATTGATACTAGTTGAATTACTCTTATCCTACATAGGTCTATTTATGATGTAACATAATTACATGCGTGTGTTTACGTTTGTTTACCTTTTTTCACGGCCGTCTAATAATTATAAACAAATAAACAACACGTTAGTGTATTCTTACATTGTTTATAAAATATCAGTTTGATATTCATCTCTAGGCTGTTTTTCCGTGTTATTGTCTTAAAAAGGTTTCGTTAATTATGGAAACAATCATAACATTATTATATATTATTTAAACAACATGGCTAGATATTCTCACTGAGCAAATAAAAGTAACCGAGTTGTATTTCTGTAATTTTTAAAAGTACGTGTATTCGTACGTACACAAATACTCGATCATTTAATAATTATAAATAAGAACACAACACGACCGGATCTTGTCACGCCGTTTATATGAATTATGTTTGCTATTGTATCTTCCGTTTTATTGTTGTAAATAGTTTCGTGAAGATAAAAACAAGAAAAAATTACAACTATAATTTTAGTTAGATGTTTGTTTCTCAAATACAATATTTCCGGAGGCGACACTTTTTATGCTGTTACCGTGTCCGTTTTGTGCATACAAATAATTTTGTCGGTAAAATAAATTTGATAAAGTGAAATAGAAATAGAATGGATAAAATTAAATATTAATAAATAAGATTCATAACATTTAATGAAATAATTTATTTATCGAACAAAAATGAAAATGTATGGATTTTCCGGCTGAGTAAACTGTGCAGCGAAATGTATAGCGCTTGTATAATTTTATTGAAACAAAAATAGTTGTTAGAAATAAAATTATTTTATATAGTATTACCGAACACATGTAATTTTATAAAGTAAATAACTGAATATAAATTGTAAAAATATATAATTGTTTATCGGAAAGCTGACAATTGATATAGCAACAGTTGTAACAATTTCTTAATTAAAGTATTTTCTGAAAAGAAATAAAATATCATTACAAGTTATTGTTATTATTCTAGAAAATATTGTGGCATAAGCCACACATGAATTGACTACTCAGAAAAGAATATCATTTTTGTAAGAATAAACGTATTGATGAAAACGAGAAATAGACCGACTTTCCTATATATATATATATATATATATATATATATATATATATATATATATATATATATATATATATATATATATATATATATATTGATTTTAATAGTAATGGCGAGGTAGCCATAATTACCAAGGACGGAGAAATAAATTATTCCTTCCTTACTTTAGTAAAGCGGTTAAAATATAAAAAAATTAGAATGGAGAAAAAAAAATGGTGGTGAAATCGAGACATCTTTCAAATCGTATGTTTTCAGTGTTTGTACATCCGGGTGTTTACAAGCTCATGAGTCGGCCATCGGCGACCATTTATTGGAGTGCCATTTATGCACTGAGGGATATACGGATGAGGCATTTACTGTTTTGCACAGGGCTCGCTAGAAGTATTCTCGAAGCAGTCACCATCAACTTACGTAAACCGTCTCTGTGCAAGCAGAAAGAATATACCCACAGTTTGGAACTGATGGGTACATAATTTTTATTTCTTCCACGAATTCGATAATCCATGATTTTAATTCGCTTTTCAAACATTTTAGTTGACGTGAGATCTTGAAAATGTGTCGACTCGAAAGACGTCTCGATTTCACCACCATTTTTTTTTCTCATCCATTCTATTTTTTTTAATATTTTAACCGCTTTACTAAAGTAAAGAAGGAATAATTTATTTCTCGCCTTAGTATTATAGGCCTCTCCGTCCTTGGTAATTATGGCTACTTCGCCATTATTATTAAAATCAATTTAAAAATTTTGTAATATATACTTGTAAAACGCATTTCCAGGTTCCCGGCGTTGCCCGGAAAAATATAAAATATGTAATTAAAAATAAATCAATAGCAGATCAGAAACAATTTTACTGGAAGTGATTTAGGTGATTAGAATAGATTGAACATAGACCGGTGTCCCGGCGTCGTTGTGTTGTTTTTTTAGCATCACAATATATAAGTTAATACTTTTTTCTATCCAATTTATTGGAGCAAAATCTGTTTCGGAGAAATATTTCACGTGTTTGTTCCATGGAAAAAATCAGACTCGAAAAGAGAAAAATGAGAGCCTGAAAATTAAATAAAATGGAAATGTACAAAAGTTTAAGTAACACTGATTTGTCCAACTTAGAGAAAAAAGATTAATAGTTTCGTATAATTGTAGATTATCCCCACCCCCAAATAGATTTCCTTTTTGTTTAGTAAACACCGTGAAAAACTTGGGTAAAAGAAGAAAAAAGAAGTTAAATCGTTATTATCACACCCGGCGTAGTTTACCCGCTCATAAACTTAGAAGTTTACTTTTTTGCGATTTTAAAACAGTCTGCAAAAACAGAAATTAAAAACAAAAACAGAACATTTTAGATTTTAAGGTGGGTGGGGGGTCACTTTCTTATATAAATTTAACGTAAAATAGGCATCCAATTCCTGCCCAGTTAGCGGGAAAATTGGGGTGGTGGCGTTTTTTTCGGTTTTAAATATAAATGGAGGTTGTAATTATTAAGAAATTTTAATTAAAAAAAAAATTGCGGGAGGTGGTGGGCTTTTTCACATTGTGAAATCAGCAACCACTTGCCAAAAAAAAATCGACCATGATGGAAAATACTCGTGTTTGATCAAGTAAAATTGACAATAACGAACTTCACCGAATAATCTACACAATACGAACCGAACCTTTTAATTTTTACTTTTCACCCGAACACTAACTTAACACTAATCTAACCCTAACCTAACCCTAAACTAACCCTAAACTAACCCTATTTTTTGTTTAAGTTATTAAAGTCGGTTTTGTTCGGTACGTATTGTGTAGAAGCATCGAAACTGGATTCAGCTTTCTCTGGAAAGTCAGAACTGATACCCCCTAAAAATTCAGATTCTTTTTTTAGGGTGATTACACGTAAACAACCTGAAAAATATCCGCAAAGAAGGAAGTAAAAAAAATTAACGTACAATGAGCTCTCCCTTCTGGAACAGTTAGCGGTAAATTGAGACATAAAATACCAAAGAAAAGGCCCCCATTTATATTTAAAACAGAAAAGAAAACTGAAATTGATAAGTAAAAAAAATAATTCTATTTTTTACTGTACTCATTATAAACTTAGGCTATAAATTGAATTTAACGATTCAGTTATCTGCACTTCGCGCTCGTCGTTTCTTTTTTGGTTTCGTATTGCTACAAAAATTTAGTGTTAGTATATGAAAAAAAACAGCGCTTTTTTTGTTATTTAGAAGTCTACAGATGCCAAGGTAACGGGGCACAATCATGACCCTACCACCCCTTTGGGACGCTCTCAGGGAGTGCTGACGTATATGTTTGTGTAAAATTGACTTTTAACGATCCCTTAGTTTATAAGTTTAACTTACGTCGTTTCCTTACGTTCACTGCGCGAGTACTCTTCCCATCGTGCTTTTTATTGCATCCCGTACTTATTTTTCATTTATATCAAATATTACCTTCCTTGCAATGTTTGTGGGGTATATTAAATATTTATTTTTCTTAAAATACACAACACGAAAAATAGAATGTTCTGTGTTTATTAAAACGTATTGTAAAAAAAAAGATGCACCCTATAAGATTTTTAAAAATTTTATTATGCATTCTGCTCTCGTAGGGAGACAGTAAATAGTGACATGAAAACATTTTAGAACGAAAATTCTGCAATGTTTCGTTTGATTATTACAAAAGTTATGTAAATAAAAAAACGCATCCTACATTAAAAATAAATATTTTATAAATATTTCTTAAAATAAATATTTTTCCTGTTCTAAAAATCTAGTTTTTGACGACCCCCCCAAGAATACAGTGTTATTATTCGTTTGTTTACAAAAACCCGGCAAAGCTTAGTGTATACGAATCATGCATCTTTTTTATATTGCTGTATTCTCAAAGCCCTGCAGAAGTGTCACCAAACACACCTTATATGGATCCTAAATATTAATTAGAAATCGCTCACACCAAACACCACTACAAGCAAGTCTGTCGAGCATAGAAGTGCACATTATAGGCAATCATATGCGCTGGGCTGGACACCTGGTTATGATAGAAGATGACAGACTCCCTAAACAACTGTTATATCGAGAACTACAGCATGTTAAACGTCCCAGACACAAGCCAAAGAAATGTAGTTAAAGACAATATAAAAACCCTCAGCATGAACGTTTAGTACTGGGATTAAATGGCTTCTGAGCGATCGGCTTGGCGAAAGTGCGTCTATGACGGTTGCAGGAAATTTAAAGAAGTCGATTAAGTACTTTATATTGAAACGTGCTTTGCGGGCGCGGTCATTGTCAAACGTTGTAAACACATTTCAGCCCGACCAGTTGTATGGTTTCTGTGAGAGTCTTTCTGGCGAAGGCTCGTTTCATGGTTCACATGAGATCGCATAGCAGCAACAAACTACGTGTCAAAGAAAATTAGAAAAGAGCTATTTAAACACGGTCATAGTGGCCTCGTGTGTCATATCTGCAGCAAGACTTGTAAGAATAAATCTGGTCTGCTGAGACATCTCTATCCCTACAACAGGACTTTGTAATCTCTCTCTTTCTCTCTCTCTCTCTCTCTCTCTCTCTATTATATATATATATATATATATATATATATATATATATATATGAGAAAAGATAGAAGAAAGTAATCTGACGTTATGGTAAATGAAAAAGGAAAAGCAAACAAGATAGTTGTTTATCTATTCATCAAAGTTTCCTCTTTATTGTAAGACTTTCTCAGGATGATAGTTTGAGGAAGAATGTGACGCAAGTACATAGAAGTTATGGGTTGATATGGTAGTGAGATAAATAGATATAGCAGCTGTAGCTACTATGAAACCCAGAGAGTTCAGGATGTGAGAGTCAATGGTCGAGAAATGAATATGAAAAACTTTAAGTTGAGAAGATTGAGACAGCTATGAAAAGGGGAGGGATGAGAATATAATTGAAATGGCCTTACGGTGGGAGAAGTGAAAGGGGGCTGATATTTTTGTAGTGGTGAGGTGTGGCATGGATTTTGAGGGAGGGGGAAACTGTGTGTTTAAAATGTGGGTAGTATTATGGTTGATGAACAAAAGATTCGAATAGGTAAAGACAACGTTGAACATAGGGAGTGATAATATAATTGAAATGGCCAAAAGGGTGGAAAGGTGAAAGAGGGGGGTGAGATATTTGTTGTGGTGGCTTGCTCAAAAATTTCACACCTCACCCCAACAAAAAATCTCACCCCCCTTTTTAGGTAACAAAGGTAGCCTGATGGCTGAACACGGTTCTGTCAAGTTGTTTTGCAAATTTATTTGCCATATAAAACAGAACAAAAACAATAATTCATATTAAAAAATAAACAACGGATTTTAAAATCACTATTTAAAAAAAACTGAACTCATTTAAGTAATGTTTTGTTATTTATTAAATCAACATCATTTTCGTATGTTTATTCAATCGGAAGATGAAAGTAGTTTTTCTCCTAAAACGTTTTTTGAATTAGAAATATGTTTTCAAGAATGCCATCAATTTACAAAATACATCTTTATAAAGCGAATATTATTTTTGCTTAAAGTTTTAAAAATATATTTATCCATACATCCATGGAACATACATAATTATTGTTATGGTGTGTTTAGGAGTATCGTGTTTAGAGAGGATACGTAAACAGTTTATAAACTGATGTTTTTAATATTAATATCAACTATAATTTAACTGTATTTTATCCGTTCTTAAACACGGCAATCTTACTGATGTTTTCTCTGAATATTTGAGAGTTGAGTAAAAATAAATAATCAACAATAAACCAGAACTGTTTCCTACCAAATAGAGCCAGCAAAACGGGCATAAAAATGCAGTGAAGTTTTCGACATGGTCACAAATTAATGTGACTTATTTTTCAAACATTCTTATCACTCGCAGGTAGAACACTTCTAAGTCACTTTTGATTCTCTGATCACAGTAACTTCAGTGTTATCTTCAATCTGTTCGTCGATAAACACCTCTTTAAATAACGTCAAGTTTAAAGGGTGCCAACTCGTGGCTGAAAGTAAAGAGGTCACATTGGTAATTACATATCATAAAATTACTTTATTGTCCAGACTGTAGTAAAAAGAATGTTAAAGCATAACAGGTATGGTTAGAAAATGCATGTTCAAACATTCATTCGTGAGGTAAATATAAAAACGACATAAAACGACGAATCAATCGCAATGAAATAAAAACGCCTCCTCAACGCCTCCTCAACGCCACTCTGGTGCTGTATGTAAAATGTGTGCTGTAGTGGCCTTGCAATCTCAAGTGTTGTATGTGTATTTCGAAAATATATGAATGCCCGACACACAAGCTGCAGCTGTTTATAAGTAGTTTAACAGTTACCGTTACAATATATAAAGATGGAAAACGTTTCACGAATAAACAGTTATTTTATGAATTGCAGTTCAATTTGTAAGATCCGGCGGCACAAAACACAAACTCAACTCAAGAAATTTTCCGCCGCACAGAATTTATGTGCAAGTGATTGTTATTTGCATAAAATTTTTACAATCACATGGGAGTGTTGTTTTTTTTAATCTTTGAATATCGATCCAACACACAATCGAAGAAGACGTTATAATAATCTCTGTATCTGTTGTGAAGTTGTTCCACAGTAAATAATAAATAAAGGAAGTCAAGTCGAGGGTTGGTTTAACAAGTGTATTAACAAAGTAAGAAAGTGACTAGCTCTTGGCTAGACAGTTACAAGACTGTGCTTTGTCTTCAGTGTCTTTGGTGACTCGCACTATTTATAGTGACAACCGGCGTAGTTTCTCCTGTGTAAGAACGGCCGGTGTAACAGTATCAATTATGCTAATATGGTCGATGATATACTTACTTCTTCAACATGTCCATTATGACAATACATATGGGACCAGCCCTTTGTTATTGTAATATAATTTAACTGTATTCTATTAAACACGGCAATCTTTCTGATGTTACCTGTGAATATTTGAGAGTTGAGTAAAAATAAATAGTCAACAATAAATTAGAACTGTTTCACACCAAATAAAGCAAGCAAAACGGACATAAAATGCAGTGGATTTTTCGACATGGTCACAATTTAATGTGGCTTATTTTTAAAACTTTCTGATCACTCGCAGGTAGAACACTTCTAAGTCACTTTTGATGGTGTAATAACAGTAACTTCAGTGTTATCTTCAATCAGCTCATCGATAAACACCTCTTCAAAATAGGAGAAATTAAAAAATGTATTCGAGGAATCCGGCATCATTCAGTGAATGAATAAAACAAGTCGTAAGAACTTTGAAGTGAAACTTTGAGGAACTTTGCAGCTTAAAGAAAAAATATATGAAATTGGAGAGAGTGATGAAATTTTCTAAACGGCTAAAAAATACTGGTCATCTCTGCGAGTAAATGCTGAATTTCGGCTTTTGCTGAAGACGCCGTTTACGAAAGAAGTTTATTTCTTAAACCTACAAAATCATGTAATAAACAATACTTATTAATTTTGAAAGTCTCTGTTGTATTTCTATTTTTATCATCGACAACCTGTTTACACGAATAGAAAAGAGAAACATAATGAAAGGTGGTCCAAACCAGGTGTATTTAACCCGTAATCAAATTTTCAAAATATGGATATCATTTCTTTTAAAGATTTTTAAAAATCACAAATAACCTTTTATTTTCATTTTTATACTTATCTACTTTTGATTTCTTATTAATGTCTGATATATTTCGCTTACATTGTAAACACTCCACCAAAAGCCGAAGTTTGACATATTAAATTCCCCCTTTCACTTGTCTTCGCTCGTGCATTTATTATTTTATAAATGAAATAAAACAAAACCTAGCATGATTCAGAATGTCTTGATCTCGTTTCCCATCATCACATTGGTTAACTAACGTGTTACACTTCATTAGAATCAGCTGTTTGTTCCTCAATTCACCTGAATTCCTCTAACACAACTGTCATTCAGTTTATTTTATAAGTCCATCTAATATTTTACCTTAGCTTCAGTGTTCTTCCTTGTATATTCTTTATTATCTCTATATTTTTTTGTAATTACATTCTCTCGCATTTGTCCTCTTAGTATAATTCTGAAAACTGACATTAATATATGTTGACTAAAGTTGCTATAGTCGTGTAGTATATCAAGCTATTTCCGAAACTTTCTTAACTTGGTATCTACTTAAAATAGTCTCCGGTATAACTGTTCTGAAAACTAATTAAGCACACTTATTAGGAACGACACGAGTCAGAATTTACTATTAATAGAAATGACTGCCCCTGTGCTATTAGCGTAAAGCTACATCAAACATGCATTGAAGTAAACGTAAAATTAAGCCAGATCTGTTCTCGACTGGGTTCTTTATACTGTCAGGTGTTTTTTTCCGACGCCTCCTAAACTGTTTCTACGTCATTACCATGTATTTCGATGGGTAATCGTTTGGGGATTGCAGTTGCTATATGTGATACGTGATCCTATTGACTTTGCAGTACGAATATACAAGAACAACAAACATAATAGACAGTCCTTGGACGTTCGGTGTGATCTGAGCTCACCATACACTTGCCGGCGATAACAGATAGAATTCAGAATTCGAAAGGAGAATATCAAGGCAGGACTTTATAACGTTGATTTTGGGCGTGTCCTCTTGTTAAACTTGTTATTAGAGGTAGGACTAAATAAACACGTCCACTATAATTTCAGGACTACTTATTCCAGCCATGCTCGCCTGTAACGGTGTAACATGTTAAATGGAAAGGAAAACTTGACAAATGGATAACAGGGAATTTACAACCTATCTATCAACGATCGATGATATTCGCTTGTAGCTAACAACGGGAGGTTATTGTCAGAAATGCTGAGTAGGAATCGTTATTGGCTCAGTGGTTCACTGGTCTATTCATGTCACACGGATAGATCGAATTACATAGTTGGATTTATCAGTACACACACAGCTCAATGATAAAAACAATCACACGTTATTTATTTTCAAAATAATCTTATATGAAAATGCATTCAACAAGTACATAGATACTTCATAAAACCATCCTCATTCGAGTTCTCGTATACATACCACTTTATTATATATGTACATATACATAAACTTGCGTGTGCAGATACTCTAACTTTAATACTGTAAATATATTCAGACAGTAAAGTTCATATACAGAATAACCAAAGTGAGTTGTAACGATTATCGAAAGGAGCAAAGATAAGTCGAAATCTGGGAAGACTTGTTGTCACTCAAACTCGAATGAACGCCACCTGTTGTTGCCAGTTAACGATCACTGATAATGAATTATGTGAAAACTCCTAGTGAGTAAATAATTATAATAATAACAACATCAATAATAATAATAATAATAATAATAATAATAATAATAATAATAATAATAATAATAATAATAATAATAATAATAATAATAATAATGATAATAATGGAAAACTCAAAACAACGAAGACATAGAATTACCCTATCGAAATGTGATGCGAGCACTTGATGAACGCGTGATCTATATATACTTTGGCATTCTGAAAGCGGACCTCACCAAGTCAATAAAAATGAAAGACATGGTTAGAAATCATAGCCTGGAAGAGCAACAATAATAGAAACGTAATTAAATCAATAAATAATTTGGCAGTATCCCTAATAAGATACTCTAGACCCTTTTGATTATCTTTCTTTTAAATTTTACTTTTCTCTCCTCACCATCTCTCTTTCTTTCAGCTTCAATTCAAATTATGTAAATAATATCGTTTTCATATCTGGACCATTCCATATTCTGCTGCCAATTCTGCTTCTTATATCAACATGACTGTAGGTGTGATTCTAAAAGGATCACGTTCTCAATAAAAGTAGGTAAGCGTTCATGTTTAATATGAATACGCAAAGGTTTTTTTTTCTAATGAAAATCTTATATTGAGAAGTGTTTGTATTACAGACATAAGAGATAAGGTTTGCTTTAAAAGCCAAGTCAAATAACGGAGTACAATCTATCTTCGATTTCAGAGGTCACGTTTCCAACTAATAATCTTTGATCGATATGCGACGAAGTAAAAAAAAGATTTTTTCTCAGTAATTGATCTCGTTTCATTATTCTATGAAGCTTAACTGTTTACAAACTAATATAACTGCATATTCTGTATCGATTTATATTCCTTTATGAATCTGTATAAATATTGTAGATTAAAGAAAAACATCTTTTTAGGCTGAGAATCACCATCCGATCTCCGAAAGCAAATATCTTTCAGTTTATAAAATACCTGGCTGCAAAATAATCCTGTTTTTGTATGAAAACAACAGAAAATAAAAGTAAAAGCAGAATCCTTTCTAATGGTCAGGAAACCCGTAAAATATTAGAGTTTGAGCCACGACAAGCGGGAAGTGTTACACACCTTGCCGGGGGGGGGGGGAGGTGCTACTTACGAATCCGTATCTATAAAAAACACTAGCAACTGAACAAATTACTATCGTAGAATCGTTGTTCTAGAATTTTCACTAACAATGCTGATTAAAATGCCTCTAATAAAAAGTATTGTCGAGGAGGCGTGAAGAGAAGCGGCGGAGGAGGAACGTTAGAATAGAGAAGACAAATGATCGGTGAAGAAAGATGTCTGAAGATGTTGAAAATCATTCAAATTGAAACCCTTGAAATACAGGAAATCGGACGTTTTTGGATGCATAGAAAATTTTACATGTGTTTTTCTTGAACACACATGCATACAAATAAGCATAAAGTATAGAGAGGAGAAAATAGAGCTGGAGAAAGCGCGAGACGTAAAGAGAGAGAGAGAGAGATAGAGAGAGAGAGAGAGGGGGGGAGAGACGGGGCGAATAAAGAGGGATAGAGAATATCACATAGACAATGTTCAAAACCTAATAAAGATAGAATCTTTTGTTCGTCTTGTTTAAACAAGAATTTATTGCCGTAATGAGAAAGTCTAAACGTTGAACACGCTTGATCCAATTTAACATCAAATAGTCTTTGCAGATGATTTTCAACTCTTCTCTAACTTTCATATTATGAAGGTACTAACCTCATCAATGACATTGTTTACATATTTTCTAAAGAGAGTATTTTCTCTTTACTGTTAATAGCTTAATATGAGAACATATAAATTTGTGGACTTAAGTTTCATAGAAACGATTTTAACATGACTGAAATTCTCTATTTCTGTGTGCGTCATTTACGTGTGGTTTTAATTCCATTTAAATTACAGCTATATCAGAGTATTGATTTACTCCTCTCCAGGAGTTAGGCACAAGGCCAGTTTTGATCTTACTCCCACAAGTAAGATGTGACCCAAGGTCGGGTCGGGAAAGTGGGGTTTTAAAATTGCCTGGGCAGCCCCGTAGGCATTCCCCGGTAGGGGCGCCTCAGGCAGTAAGCAATAAACTTACTCCTCCCCAAAGAGGGGAGGCGAAGCCTGGGAGGGTAGACCTCCTAGAACTGTATAAGACAGACCCATAGACCAGCGTATATCAAGCCCCGAAGGCCAAGACAATACCAGTCTATGGGGTGCAGTATCCATCGGAACAGCCAAGGCCAAGAACAAGAAAGCAGTATAAAACAGACATTATTTATAGCAACGTTCATAAACCATGTAGTTAACAGGCATACAGATAGATCGACAATTCTATTATGGGGTGAAATAAAGTCACTCTGTTTCATTGTTTCATGATTTAGTGAAAACTATCATAAATTATGTTTCAATCATATAGAAAACATGTATGAACTTAGTAGGACTTTGACCAACATATTCTTATATTTATGTCATGTGAGGATTTTTGGCCTGACATGTAAAAACAAATGCTGTCCTATGCAATGTATTTATCTTTGATTCTATACATATTTACATATCTTCCCTCTCTACATAAACCCTACCACTATATATATTTCTCATAATTTATAGACTTTCTCGTCTTTTGTCATTTTTTGTATTTTTTTCGTTCGCTCTTGACAAAGCCCACATAACATTTGGGCGAAACGTTGAGCTTTTTAGGTCTTCCGCTTATTCCATTTTAATTTCATACCGTCGGATTATTTTATCCTTTCATCTATTCATATATATATATATATATATATATATATATATATATATATATATATATATATATATGCATGTACATAAATACATACGGACATAGCAGCATATACACAGATAGATAAATTCGTAAATATATGTATATACATAATATTGACTCAAAAGCACAATTATACCCTCATACAGATATAAAATGTATAAAATATACAATATACTCATATAAATACATATACTCATTTATATATATATATATATATATATATATATATATATATATATATGGTAAAATGAAAAAGGAAAACCAAAAACTGGATGTTTTTTATGTGTACATCAACGTTTCGTCTTTATTTATAAGACTTCATCAGGATGATGATATAGGGAAAAGATATCATGCAAGCACAGATACATGTAGGGTAGACATGTTGGGAAGAAAAATAAAATAAAATGAAAAATAATGGCAGCGTCTTGCTGGACGTCCGTACTTGTTAGAGAATGAAAATGAGTGGGAGAAAAAAGGGGAAGGGTGTAGGGAGCAAGGACTACTGTGGCTGGCGATGAGAGAAAGAGGTGGGGGATGAGCAGGGGTAAAATGGATGGCAGAGAGAGATTGGAGGAAGAGGGGGAGGGGGTGTTTGAACAAGCCAAAATCACTAAACACATCCACAACAAATCTCGGCGAAGATTATTGGAAACCGCCCTCATCACATCCTCCACTACCATCAAGCAGCGAAATGGTTTCTTTAACCTATCACCCTTAATAAGCAAGATCATCCTCACAGAACAAAGTCTTTTGCCTGATCATGGCTAACTTTTATTTTCATCTCTAACCTTATGACACTCTTCCATTCACCCACACCCTTCCTTCTTCTCCCTGAATCTTCTCTTATTTTTCCTCACTTTTTTTTTTTTTCCCTCACATTTTTAATACTACAGTCCAAATAAACTTTCTCATGTTCCAAATATTTCAAATATTCCTCACCCACCCTTTCAATCACCCCCCTCCCCCACCCACTCCAATCCCTCACTCACTGCTATCATTTTCCAAATATTTCAAATATTTCACACCCTATCACGACAAATCCTCCCTCTTCCCCCTCTCATCTATTTTCTCCCATACCTCTTCTTAAATTCCCTCATTTTCTCCAAACGCTCTCTAAGACCATAACTTTCGCCCATCCACCAAAATCACAGCCCCCCTCCCTCTCTACCCATCCCCATTTTCCCTGCATACACCCCCCACACACAAACATTCCAACTCACTCTTCCCCTTCAATCTCGACCACAGCCATCTGGTCAAACACCCCCTCCCCCTCTTCCTCCAATCTCTCTCTGCCATCCATTTTACTCCTGCTCATCCCCCACCTCTTTCTCTCATCGCCAGCCACAGTAGTCCTTGCTCCCTACACCCTTCCCCTTTTTTCTCACACTCATTTTCATTCTCTAACAAGTACGGACGTCCAGCAAGACGCTGCCATTATTTTTCATTTTATTTTATTTTTCTTCCCAACATGTCTACCCTACATGTATCTGTGCTTGCATGATATCTTTTCCCTATATCATCATCCTGATGAAGTCTTATAAATAAAGACGAAACGTTGATGTACACATAAAAAACATCCAGTTTTTGGTTTTCCTTTTTCATTTTACCATCACGTCGGATTACCTTCATCCTTCTCTTCCCATATATATATATATATATATATGGATATATATATATATATACATATGTATATATACATACGCACATACCCACGCATACAGATATGCACAGTTATTTGAAATTACATATTATTCATGTACACACATTTTTATAGACAGACACGGATCGACATAGCTACATATACAACTATACATAAACTTACGTAGCATATAAACGCGTTTACCGAAATACACAGATATATAGGAAACCGTATATACTAACACTCATAGAAAAAAGAAAACACAAGAGATTAACAAGCGGGGAGAGAAGTGGCTAGCAGGAAGAGACTCATTTTTAAAACTATTTTATTAGATCAGAATCGTATTTTTCGTTTGCAATTTCTGATGGTTGTTTTTGTGAGATGTTTTGGTTGACATTTTAATCCAAAACGGTACTAACTCTCTAAAATAGACGATGGCGAACTGCGCAAGTTTCTTTAGCACGTGTATCGAAATATACTGATGTAGTGGTTAAAATTCACGATAGTCAATCGGTTTATCTGTATTACTGAAGATTCATCATGTCTATAAGATTTAGTTTTGTAATTACCAGTGCTTCGATTGTGTAGCTATGATGAAACGGTCGTTATATGTTAATTGAAACCAATTTGCTACATACGAGATTTTGGTTTTGTCGGAAACTGTTTAAATTTATATATACATATTTTAAAAAGTGAGGCTACAATTATTAATTTTTAAAAATTTGTTTATTATTTGATCTTTTCAAATGTAAATAAATGCTTTTCGGTTAAGATTTCTCGTATTTTGTGTTAAAATTTCTATGTAACACAAGTTTCGAGTAAGCTTGCTCTCTTCAATCCTTCGTTGATTTGAAAACAGTGGGCTAAGTTGTTTTTATTAAAAGTTTGGTGTCTGTGTGCGTGTGTATGTGTGTGGGCGTTCTTTCTCTTTCCTTCTCTAAGTAATTTGTACATTTTGCTGAGGCGTGCAATATGTTGTTTAGTATTTCTTCATAGAATTAGGGGTGTCCGCGATTTGGTGAATATAATTATTGTGGGCCTGAAAGGGTCGGACGGAAAAGACTAACACGGAGTTTAGAGAAAACAAGTATATTGAAAAAAGTATAATACAACAGAGAACACAAGTTGTTGTACGTCAGTCTTGACTGCCAGTATAGACTGGAGTGGTTCCAACACTGAGAAGCAGATGCTCCCATTATTTATGATTTAGTTGAAGAGTTCAAGTAGTCTGTATAGGTAAATAACTATAAAACTCCTCCCAAGCTTTACCTCCACAGGAGTCACAGTTTAGTTTCCTTTTATATTGCCGCTATTCTGAGGCTGCTTGGAGTAGCTGTATGTCGAAAGTGTCTTATCTGGTAACCAAAACATCTTTCCTGGGAGTGCTGTCGGTGTAACCCGATATTCGTCCACTAATTTGATTTAGGTGTCTTTTATGAGAGAACTCTATGCCTTTATCAAAATAAGATTTCATATCCTCTTGCTTTTTAATTCGAGATTTTGGATCACATCTTTACACCTTGAAAAATGTCTTCTTTGCTTCGACATTAAACATCAAGACAAGTTATCTTATCTTTCATAGTCTTTAGCTTTCCCAAGACATCTTTGAGTGGCAACCTTAGCGATTCCAGTTCAGGAACCATGAGTTCACTGTCTTTAACCTTCAACTGGTTATCCAAAGAATTTGACTTAATTTCTTTCAGTTTAGTGTTAGCTATTTTCAGCGTTAATTTTGTGTACGAATTTTTAAATTTCTGCAGACAATTTATTTTGAGTCAATTTCATACGATTTTTAATGGTTGAAACAAATTCTTTCTTTCGTTTTGCTGACTCGGTCGTCAGATTTATTATATCCTGGCCATAAATTTTGTTTGGTAACCCCAATACTTTTAACTGCTGCATCAAGTTTGTGTCAAATAAATTGTTGGTATTTATTTAATACAAACAGTTTTACTTTTGTGGAAGTTCTGTTTAAAGTAATGTCGGTAATTATTCCACCCTTACAATCTTCGGCTAATTTCTGTAATGTTAAATTTTGTTAACTTTATAACTTGCTTAGAACACTACGTCTGATTTCTGCGTCTTTTCCTGACACAAATTTTTCCACGAAAAGCAAACATTTAAAGTTATCCGCGCTAAGTTCAGCTATTTTAAAATCGTCACAGTGTTTATTAACGATTGACACAATGTTGCACAGTCTTCACCATATCTTTTGACTAAATTCAAGCACTTCCACCGTCTGTGGAACAGAGAAGTTTTTGGGTAGAATATTTATGTTGAATTATTAACAGTTTCAGAAAAAGTCAAGTCGCAGGTTTTTCAGGGTAAAATAAAGTCCACGAATTTTGTATGTTCGTTGGTGCCTAATTGTCGGAGCAATAAGCGAACTTTTTTATAGTCTGCCCAATTGTCACAATCATTTTTGTATAGATCCTCATATTTTCTGAAATATGAGGAAAAAGCTTTTATCCCTGTCTGGAGAATACGTGAAATTGTCAATTGCCCTCCAAACGGCATTGTGCGTAATAATCCTTCGATTTAAAAAATTTTGTTCCAGAAGTTTTTTTTCAGCTTCTTTTTGGTTCCAGAAGTTTGTGATTTTGAAATGTTTCTCCGGCTTTCTGTTGCTTTTCGTCGGCTTTTTTTGTTTTAGAAGTCTTTCTTCTGTTTTCTGTTACTGTTGCATTTGGTGTTTCCTCAGTTCTGTTATTGTTACTTTAAAAATTTTCAATGTTAAAAATGTGTCTTTATACAATATGGCTTTATAGAGGTTCTTTCTTTTATATTACGCTGCTAACATTGTAAAAGGAAAAATAGAAGATAACACCTTTTTTCCTTTGACCCCCAAAATCATTTTTTTAGTACGCTTTTAACGTAACCCTCGAATTTCTGGTCCGCACTTTAGTCAACATAAAAAAATGGTTTTAATTTTTTTCTTTCGGCAGCAAGACCTTTCTCTTTTGGAGAGAAAATAAAATAACATTTATTCCTGTGTTGTTTAGGATTAAAACAGTGCCGGAATAGCAATACAAAACATCACTGAACTTTTTTCTTTGAGAGAAAATAAGTTGGTCTTTTACGTGTTTTTTTTTTGTCTGCCGGTAAAGCCAGTTTTTAGAACTGTGACGTTGTCGGTTGAATTTTCCATTGATTTCCCCACGTGTTTGTTATTTTAAGGTTCTTAATAAAATCCTTAATATACTTCGTCGCCATTTTTAGGTTCTAAAGCATCCCTTACTGTACCTGTCGCCAGTTTTTGTGGGCATGTAAAGTGACCGGAAAGAAAAAACGACCTCGGAGTTTAGAGAAAATAAGTATATTGAAAAAAAGTATAATACAACAGAGAACAAAGAGTGGTTGTACATCAGTCTTGACTGCCAGTATAGACTTGTGTGGTCTCAGGTATTTACTTTCTTCCCACCGCAGGAAGATCTGGCACAAGGCCGGAAGGTGGGGAAAGTCAAGCCAGCGCCTCTAAAGAAGGAGCACTCTGGCCTCTAAACATCGTCTGTGTAGTGTCGTCGGCATTCTACGGTCGGGCCGCTTCAGGCAGTAAGCTATAAACTCCATTTAAAATAAGGGAGGCAAGGCCTGGAGAGTAGGCCTTCTAGTACTACCTAAGACTAATACCTCAACCCGACAGATAAAAGGCCACCGAAATAGCACAGGTCTTGTCGGGCTGAGGTGGATCCAACACTGAGAAGCAGGTGCTCCCAGTATTTATGGTGAGTGGAAGAGTTCAAGTAGTCCTTATAGGTAAGGTACGATACAAATATTTTAAAAATCGCGATTTTTAAAATTTGAAAATATTAAATAATTAACAAATTTTAAAAAATAATGAATTTTAGTAGTCTAAATTTTTTTTAATATACACTTTTCTCTCGTTGGAACTACACAACTTTATTATATATATATATATATATATATATATATATATATATATATATATATATATATACAACAACGTAAAATTAATAACATCACATATGAAACCAGTCGTAACATTTTAAAATGCTTAACGTAATGCGATTTTGTTTTGTGATGCCATCCAGCGTTGTTGAATATAAATTGTCAACGACTTCGAGAACAATTAAAAAAATGTTCTATGCGCGTTTCTCCGCTGTCTTTTAAAAATTCTCTCCTTTCTCCAGCTTTTTTGTTCATTTGCTTTTGACAGCTGAGGATGATTCGACGAAGAATCGAAAACGTTTGTGAAACCTGTGAAACCTATAGAACAATAATTTTTTTGATTTTGATATAAAACAAGGCGATCAGAAAAATTGAAAAAAATAAAAAAAGGTATAATTAAACAGAAGAATTTAGTTAATTTTAATAATGTTTGCATAAATGAGAAAATATTTTTTATGGCAATTAAGCTACACAAAACATATATATATATATATATATATATATATATATATTTATATATATATATATATATATATATATATATATATATATATATATATTTATATATATATATATATATATATATATATATATATATTTATATATATATATATATATATATATATGTGTTCGTTTGTAAATCATGTAATGGCGAAGTCTAAACATCACAGAAAATATCAGGAGCCGTAGTTATTATTAAGTAGCGACTGTCTTTATGTAGACAGAAAGAATATTACCACAACCTTGATGGGAATTTATATTTAGACACACACACACACACACACACATACATATATATATATATATATATATATATATATATATATATATATATATATATATATATATATATATTTATGTATAATTTTTTTTGTAATATAGTAGGACAAATCCCAACAGAGTGCTCGATTAATTGGGAATTAAAATTAAAATTAAGAGCGTAATATTTCTCTCTTTTTTGGTTCGGAAAAATTAGTACAACATTAGTACCGTCGGTTTCAAGCCCAGAAAGACTTAGCCATCTTATATCTTTATTTACATTCCTTTTGGATTGATTTAAAGTTCTTTAATACACTTGAATTTAATGTGTGTTTTTTAACCTTTTTATCTTTTCATAAGTATAATCCTTAAACCCAGTTTCTTTCCCTCTATTCTCTATTGAAGACACATTATTAACCCTCAAAACAGTAGCGACCAAATATACCCTACTTATAAACATTTACTCACGGGATGTATATAGAAATATTTTTTGTATTTTTATTTTTATTTTTTTATATTTTAAAATCTTTTGCTTTTTTAAATCTCAACTGTTACTTTTCACCCCCCCCCCTATTTCAAACCTTATTAAACCTCCCTTACACTTAATTTTAACAAATATACATAACATTCTGAGCAAATAACGCGTCCAAACGAGAGTGACACGTGACTTCACATTTCCGAAACAGATGACAACATAAGCTGAAGAGAGCCGGATGGCTATGCCCTTCTGAGCTTGAAACCGACGGTACTAATGTTGTACTAATCCTTTTGTACCAATATGTATATTAATTAAATGGTTTAACCATTTCTCGCTTTTACATGAAATACTATAATTCGAACGTATATAAAAAATGAGTTTCCGCAAAGCTTAAACACTTCATCACATTGTACTTATACTTTTTACATTCTGGTATAGCAGCTTCACAAACTTGGTAAATTAACCCTGTTATATTCTTTAATCTTGCACACTGCATTTGCTGACAGATTAGACCATAACCTTTCATTGCTTGTCACAAGACAATTAACTAGTCATAATTAGATTAGATTTAAGTGAAGTTTTACTATATAATGTTATATAACTTATTTGCCGGCGTAGAGGGGTTTTGCGGCTAGTGTATAACACACTGAATACACACACATATATATGCATATATGGGTGTTTTCGAAAAGAGCCAAAATATGAAAACGAACTTTTACTTCGACTACGTGATTTATAAGTGTTCTTTTCATATAATTGAGGTAAACTTTCCATGCGACAGACAAAGTAAAGCTTAATTTCCCACGCGTTGGTGATTTTATTAGTTATCTTTCATTCGGAACTATTTTTTTTGGAGAAAATATCTTCTTTGTAACCCAAATAACTTTGCCTAAATTTGAGTCAAAGTTTAGAAACATAATTTAAAACAAATAATTATATATATATATATATATATATATATATATATATATATATATATATATATATATATATATATGGGAAATGAAAAAGGAAAAACCAAAAAGGATGTTTTTTTATGTATTCATCAACGTTTCGTCTTTATTTGTAAGACTTCTTCAGGATGATAATATCAAAAAAATGTCATGCAAGTACGTGAACATTTTGGTTTGACATGTGGGGTGGTGGGAAAGAAGTAGTAGCCACTAATGGAAGCAGTAGGACCTACTGAAGTCTTACAAATAAAGACGAAACGTTGATGAATACATAAAAAACATCCTTTTTGGTTTTTCCTTTTTCATTTCCCATTACGTCGGATTACCTTCATCCTTCCTTTCTCATATATATATATATATACATATATACACATATATATATATATATATATATATACATATATACATATATATATATATATATATATATATATACATATATACATATATATATATATATATATATATATATATATACATATATATATATATATATATATATATATATATACATATATACATATATATATATATATATATATATATATATATATATATATATACAGATTTTTATTGGCACAACCCCGGTCTTCACTGAATGATCTATTTTATAAGTGAAAAGTTGAAAAGTCTCTCTCTCTCTCTCTCTCTCTCTCTCTCTCTCTCTCTCTCTATATATATATATATATATATATATATATATATATATATATATATATATATTAAGATAGATAAAGAGAAAGAGAAGGGATATGAATGGAAAAAAATACATAGACCAACACAATAAAATTAAATTAACTCATATTTTAACATTTAGATAGATTTCTTCAGAAATATATATTTTTTTATTAATTATTAAACTGATATATACAGGAGAAATAAAATGATAATACAAAGAATCATTTTGGTACAGACAGGCGTCATTTTCCAACAAGTTATAGACAGCAAGCTTAGTGAACGGGGATATGCAATAGCATAGTTATATGACATGTTAATGAACAGTAAAAGCACCGAGCAACATAACAGGCACGCACAGTCTTCTATAAAATAGAAAACTATTGATTTTAATAAAAGAGGTAAAGTGTAATTTCTTTACGAAAGAGATTTTTGTCAAATAATAGATGAAGATAGTAGGAGACTAGGCTCAGAGCGTGGAAAAACGCTATTAAATTATTATGTGATCGCATACTCTGCCCATGGCGTTTTATATTCAAGTTAAACGCTATCATTTCATGGCGTTGGTTTTCCCAACCATTTCAGTTCTAAAGCTTTAAGATCTAATGTATGTGTAGTGGTTATTTCTCTTATTTACTTAATCGTGATTCTTTCAGTTAGTATTGGTTGATGTGTGACTGGATATTGAATACCAGTGTGATTTTTTTTCCTCTTCTCTTATATTTTAACGCTATTAAAAATACGCCGGCGTGGAAAAAATGTATCTTCACTCTAAAGTTCTCTTGGTCTGGCAAATTTCTACAATGTGTTTGTGCCAAATATGCACAGTTTGCGAGTTAAAATAAATGAGCTATTAAAAATGATTGGAAAGAAGCATTTGAAAAAATAAAAAAAAATATTCTTGCATCAGAATTATTCCTGACGCACTATTATCCAGATCTCAAAATCATTATAGTCACTAATTACAGCGTATACGGTATTGGTGCTTGCATATTACACAAAATGGAATACAGATCACTGAAGCCAATCGGTCACGCGTCTCGAACGCTACTACCTGCAAGGAACATCTACTCATAAATCGAGAAGGAAACACTGAGAATTATTTTTGCAGTCACGAAATTTCATAGAATCATCCATGGAAGACATTTTGTTTTGAAGACTTATCGTAAACCACTGCTTACGATCTATGGGTAAAAAAAAACGACAACCGCATACTGAAAGTAGGCTGAAAAGATGCACAACTATCATCCTCAATTATAATTTAAAAATGGAGTTTCTCCTATCCACAAAAATTTGTCATGTCGACGGATTGTCAAGACTTATTCCTAAATATCTGTTTACGCAGAAACCAGAACACATTTTAAGGTAATGATTTGTTTGACACCTATAGGCGTGATGTCACTTGATGCGATAGTGAATTTTCTTTGAATTCTTATATTTGTGTTTCTATAATAAAAGTAATATCATATTATGAAGTATTACTTACTAATAATAACTGCAATAATATATTAATATTAGTAGTTACTACCATAACTAAAATTCGCTGTTATTAACAACTGTAATTAGCATTATCTGGTCATAACAAAGATGGCTACTATCTGGAAAATATTCCTAACCGTAATAAGTATTTTTAGCAACTAAAACGAAATACATTATTTAGTAGCTTCAGTAATGCATATTTGTTTTCATAGTTGAACGTAAAGAAATAGTAATGTAAAGAACATGGCAGAAGTCAGACAAAGACGAATTGCATAGACAGGATCAAATATCGATTTGTAAGATACAAGAATATCGATGAAATAGACTGGCTTAATGTTATATAATAGATAGATGTAATCAGTTGTTAAAGTTTGTGCACCGGCGAAAGAAAAATAGAGAAAGAAAGGAGAGGACAGAAAAAGAAAAAAGGCGGAACAGAGAGAGAAATAAAGTAATATGGTTATATAGAGAGAGGAAGAAAAGGAGAGACAGATAGAGAAAAAGAGAGAGAGAGACGAGAGTGATAAAGATAGATAGGGTCATAAACATATATAGGGTCAAAGAGGCAGGAATACAACAAGGGAAAGAATTAGAGATATAGTGACAGAAAGGTATTTTCTGCCTCTCTATGGACGTAATAAAAGGTAGGACATTCATCGCGGGTTACGACAGGAAAGGAAGGTTTTTATGTGGGGAAAATCAATCTCCCCGAATAGATCACTGAATAGAAATAACAATAGCTGTATACTTTTGTTGACACTCTCTCACGAATTAGGCGACAAATCGAATAAATAGCCTCATCCCCAGGAAGCAAGAGGTAATACCGGATATTATGTCTATTTACTTGTCGTTTCACGAGAGAAATGTTAGACACAAGGCCGGGTTTTAATAGGGGAAAAATGCAGCTCATCAAAAATTGCACTTTGAATTGGATCCCAAATTCCTGTATGAGCCATTGGAACTCCCTCATAAATAAGTCGCCTTATACGACATAAAATAAGTACAGCTATCTCAGAGAGAGTAGGGGCAAAGTTAGACACAAAATCGGGTTTTATGTAAAGAAAATCTAGCTATCAAAAACGGTCTGAATGAGAACAATAATGCTTGTATAATCACTTAGACATTTCCTCACAAATAAAGGAGCCCGAACAGAGAGATAATAAATGTATTGATCTATTTAAGGATAGGGTAATCGGCCGAAGGAAGACATAATTCCTAGAAGAGTAGCCTTTTAAGACAAACACACTCCTCACCAGTAGGCTGGATAATTGTATTGCGATGAAATAAAAATAAAAACGAAAAACGTAGGTTAGTAAAATTTCCGATTGTACTAAAATATTGATATTGTGACATTTGAAGATTAGTACTTAATAAAATAATTTTTATTTTTTTATTATGAAAGCATCTGTATGTCATGCCCCGGACATATTGTGTGATTTGTTACATCGAGTGCCTTTTGGCGACTGGAAATCGTTTACTCCTTTCTCGATACTAAGGTGGCTCTTATCAGTTTGCTATTTAATGGAAGCAGCTGTTGGAGCTTTGAATCTGACTGGTATATGTCTGGAGAGTGACCCATTAATCTTCATTTACCACTACCCACGAGGGCTGAATGTTAGACAGAATCGGTTTAATGTGGGGGATATCCAGCTCTCCATTTCTATGGTCGTTCGTATCTGAATTCTCTGATGAAGGCGTTTGTATGTGATCGGTCAAACACTAAATTCTGGCGCCTAAAAGAGGAAGTAAGGCCTTGGGAGATGGTCTTCTTATACCAAAAAGAACATATACTACACCTAGATCTTAGCACAAAGTCTAGCTACTACAGGATTGTTGTCTATATTTACGTCCTATTCAAGAGGATTGGATGTTACACAAAGTCTGTTTAATATAAGGACGTCTGTTTCCAAAATGGGGAACCAAATGAGAAAAAGACTTGTCATTTATATGCCCATATACAATGACATGATTTGACAAGATGTCAAGCGTTATATGGGGTGCAACTATTTCTGAATGATGAAAAGACATTTATTGCTAGTATGAAAAAATGCCTTCTGAAAACATGGTCTATTGTTGATTTTGAACATGATCTATTCCAAAGATAGCACTAAACAAATGTTTTTCGTTCATTTTTTATCACAATATTAAACGTCTTTTGAATTTTCTTTACTTATCACTTCTTGTTAAGTTAAGGTCGAATGAAACACCAATGCCGACTGAAAATGGAAGATATCATTGGGAGGCAAACAACATGGACAATAAATAAAACGTTCAGTTTTTAATGCGAGGTGTGTTGCAGATTTAACGGGAATGAGCATGTATCGACCCAAGATTTTAATCTAAACTTTTTTTGAAATAGAAGTTTCGTTCAAAAATTAACGAGGATGACAATGCATTAACCAAAGATAATTAATTAAACGTTCAGTTTCTTTTTAATACGAGGCTTTTTCATAAAGCAACGAGCCTAAGAAATGAAAGAATGGTAGAAATATATGAAGATATATATATAGAGAGAGGAAATTAATTAAAATTTCTCTTTCGTTATTAACACTTGTACGATTGGGATCGCACTTTTCTCAACAATAATATTTTTGAAATATCGTATAATAGCAAAAATATTAAACCGGCTGCTACACTATGTATGGAAATATAGCTATTTTATGACATTTGAAATTAAATTTCATGGCGATTAAAATGAATATTAAGAAGCTGGGTCGGGAAGCAAGAGAAATCTACATTTGTCAGTTAAAATGCGCATCGAGAAAACGGCAATCTGCATCCGACATTTGATTCACATCTTCCCCAATATTTATATTTTTTTCTGATTTACACGGAACTTCTCCACTTAAAGATTTCTTTTAAACAAAAAGTGCAATAAATGCTACCCACCTTAGATTTTGGTGAGGTTTGACTTTTTAGTGCGGCAAATTGTAGCTTGAGTGGCACTTACGGAAACAATTTTCATCACCTGTATGATTCTATAAAAATCGACATTCGCGTGTTATTTTTTCGAGCATAACGTATTTTCCTTTTAACAAACACTTTTCTGTTGTTTGAAGATTTCTTTGTAATTAAACCAGACTAGTAATGTTTTTTTTGTATTTCCCTTGTATTTTCTATTGCTGTCTTGTCCGTTTGTCTCAATTTCGCAATTTACAAAGTGACATTCCTTTTCAACCGCCATTTTATTTCACACAATCCCTAAGTTTTCTTTTCCTGAGTTGTTTTTTACTTGCACTAAATCGTTGCTTTCCATTGGTTTCGCTGTTTTTTGTCTTTTGAATTTCTAGTTTACTTTGCCAGAACTTGGCTGCATTAAACAATACGAATTATCAACGTTCGGAGAGTGGATCAAAGGTATACGGATGTAAGCGGCACATACTACACTCGAAATTAACCTATAATGACTCGTATAGTGTTAAATTATAACCACTAAACGCGAGTGAGATAACTACACATGGCTAAGAATATGGGCGATCTGATAAAAATGAAAATTATTGCACTAATTCATACATTCATAGAAACAAAAACAAAACAATCCTTCTTTTATACAGTTGTAACTTGTACGTATGGACCTAAATACATCATATCAAATCATGTAACGTCGATAGATGATCAGGAAGGTGTCCTAATATTTGTACTGAATACAATGATTATTAATGTACACTGATTTGCAATCTTCAGCCATTAAGCATCATTCCATTTACAACTGCAATCATAGTACCATTTACAATAAGCAATCGCAAATTATTAGGTTTTCGTATCATATATAAACTAATTGCGCCCGAAATGCAGATCTGTAGATCTATTATCGACACGTTTATCGAGACTTCTGTTGCGTTATTAAGACTTGCCGTGCTATTGAGATTGTTCTTGCCTCAATATTAATCTATTATGAATATAATATAATAGCAACAAAATTTAATCAGGCTGCTACTGGCAAGGCGCGTTCATTTTTCCTACTGATATAAAGAGAGAGTAGGAAGAACTATCGAACAATGCGAAGACACCTCCCATCGCATCTCTCTGAAAAGATGATCGCGTCCGAAACTATTTATCATTTGATGCCATATTTGAGAGTGAGTGAAAGAGAGAGAGAGAGAGAGAGAGAGAGAGAGAGAGAGAGAGGCATACATACAGGCATACATACAGACAGGCAGAGTTAACACATATAGTAATAGCGTAAAAATACTCATAAAGATTAAATTTAATATAAATTCTTTTTTAAGAGAACGTAATAACCTGTTTTATCTCTCTCTCTCTCTCTATATATATATATTCTTATGAAGTTTTACCTTTGATCTGTTTTCTTTTTTCTCTCACATTATTTTCTTCCTAATATTAAAGTAACGAAAACACAATACTATCTCCTCTGAAAAACGAGAATCAGTATCAAATTAAATCATTATGACTATTTTTTACTTTGTTATTACAACTTGAATTACAATGTAATTTAAAAATTAAAAAAATAATAATCGTATGGAATAACGTTTTTTAAAAAGAGAATTTGCGATGTTGCAAACGTACACAACCCAGGTGATTTGTTTTAATATACAAACGATACGATGACAGTAGTACTAATGGCCGTATTTGTTCGATACACATGAGATTTAAACAATCAAGTCAAGTTTCAAACAGTAATGAATATTAAAAAACATAATCTGATTTTTATAAAAACAACAAATATCGTTTCTTTTAGAGATAAAAAAGGATACTGTTTTTGTTGATTTTAAAGAGAGGGAAAATAATTTAATTAAAAACCCATTTTAATCCTTAAAAATGAAATACTTCGGGACCATTCGATTATTTGAAAGTAAAGAATCCTCATGTATTAAAAGACTGAAATATAAAAGATTTTATAGAGATTATAACAATATATCTTAAGGAAATTAGATACACTTTAATAATAAATGTGTTCAATGAATTATTTACTTTTCAAACTATACCGTAATAATGAAATTTAACCCACAAAATCCTATTCAAAATAATTTGGTAAAAACGGCATTGTTACTAAAAAAACGAAATCAAAATAAAGATAAAATCATTTCAGGGAAACGGCAGGTACGTATAACTATTAACAATCGATTTCCTCCCATTGTGTCCGTCTATTTGTCTCCTTCACTTCATCACCTCCTGCCTGCATATGTCGCTTCCTATCCTCCTTTCTGACTCTCTCGATTCTTCTGTCTGAATACAAACAAACATGTAATTCTTTGTGTTGCTTGAATCCGGGTGATAAGCAACAATCCCTCAAGGTTTTAAATCTACTTGTTCATCTATTATAAGAATTCTTCTTCTTCAAATGCTGAAAATTAGTATACATCAGATAATCCCCGATTTGTGAACATTTAGAAATTCGGCGGTTGTCAAATTCGAAATTCCCTATGAACCGACGTTGATTGGTCAGCTGTTGAAATCTAAGCAAACAATGCACCGCTTAGTATCTACCTTATGTTTCGCGAGCTTGGTCTTTTCAGTGATGTCAGATCAAGTTTAGTTTGAGTGGCATGCACTTAAGTAACAACTTTTAGCACCACCATTATTTTCCATGGCCTACCCATGCGTACATTTAGAAAAAAAGAGGGAGAAAGTGAGTGAGAGATAGAGAGGATATGGGGGAAACGAGATAAGCAGAGAGAGAGAGAGAGAGAAAGAGAAAGAGAGAGAAAGAGAAAGAGAGAGAGAAAGAGAGAGAGACAGGCAGAAGAAGCGAGAGAGTCAGAAATAAGGATAGGAAGCGACATATACAGGCAGGGGTGGATGAAGTGAAGGTGACAAATAAACGGACACAATGTGAGGGAATCGTTTGTTCCATCTCAAAGATAGCATTAGCAATGAATAAGGAAGAAATAGAAAAAAGGCAATAAATAGAAGATAGACGAAGTGAGGAAAAAGAGAAAAGAAATAGCGATGTGGGTAATATTTTAACAGGGTTCAAAGGCACTTTTATTTTTTTCCCTTTCTTATATTATCATCAAATATCATAACAATAAATGCCTGTTTGATGCGTCCATTTCGCCTTATTTAAATAGCGACTGACTTCACATACAAATTAAAAAGAAATAACTAAAGATTGACGACTACATATTCTAAATATCTGGGAAATTAAAGTCTTTTCAAAGAAATGAAGTTCCAACATTGATCCTATTGAATCCCTTTTAGTCCAGTCAAAATGTTGCTGAACCTACTACAAATTGCTAACAAAGGTTTTTAACTTGGATATTGGGCATGAATTACCTCTTTTTGAGATAAAAAAGTTTACCAAAATTAGCCTTGCGGAAAGGGGTCAACAGACGGCATCTTTAAAATCCAACTTAACAATATTAAAATTTCGAGACATAAAATTCCTGACATTTCCTGACAAGTTTGTCTATTATTCCTGACAATTACTGACAAAAATAAACTTTTTTTTTGATAAAAACCTTTATTAAACTAAAAATAAAAAATATTTTTTGCATAAAAACCCACACAGGCCCCACTCAAAGCCAACTTGACATGTTCGTGGTGTTTTAAATTGTAATGATAGGTAGCTATATGCTTAATAATAAACTAACACTTGAAAATGACTAGCCCTTGCCATTGTTTTTATGGTTTTTTAAAATTATACAAATATACATATAAAAGGTACAGAAACAGACTAAGTAGCCTTTTTCAAGGCAACAATTGTCACATTAATTCCTGACATTTCATAAACAATAGGTACAAAATAAGTACAATTTACAATAAAGGAATGGTCAGTCGGTCGAATGCTGGGGCAAGGCTCTTGCATAACCACCATAGAACAAGTTCCTGAACGGACCAAAGAACATTTCGTACCAAGAACTAGTCAAAGGTACCTTCATCATCATCAAGATCTGGCTGTGGTGAGTTGCTGCAGTGGGGGCCTTTGTAATTGCCACATGAGTTTGAACAGTTAATGCCATGTTTCCTGCAACTGCATCTTGCTGTAACACATCCTGAAGTACAGTTATACCTAATTATAGTCAACAAATTTACAGGACTAGCTGGCAAGTCAGTCTTGATTGGTTGTAATTTATTATCTGAAAGTTTCCATCCCCACTCGTCAGGTTTTAGCTGGTTTCTACATTTCCATTCCTGAATTTGGAATTAAACACGAAGGCTATGGAATTTCATAGCTGTTGTTGTTCGTGGCAATGATCTTCCGTGGAAATGTCATATGTCTGCAGAAACGCAAGGAGCTTCCATGTATACTTTACATCTCGCCCTTTTCTTGTTGAAGTAGGCTCCTGATGCTTGTCACTAGTGCCATAACGAATGCCTACTAGTACTTGCATTGTTAACTTGATTTCAGCGCACGCTGGCTTTGATAGCGTCCAAACCGATCGTTGAATTTCGTCCATTCCTCTGCCATAAGTTAGATCTCCAGACGTCTTCATGCTTCTCATTAGCACCTGCCCAATAACCAGATCCGTCGACAAGCCAGCCCAGTAGCGATCACTCCGTCTAATTACATGGAATCCTTCAGAAAATTTATGGTACACTTCAGGATGGCCTTTCGGCAGCACCTTCATTATCTTCAAGTACATATAGGCCTACTTTGCATCTAGGATGTGCCCTGCTGCAGCGAATATTGGCAGCATTTTCCTTACAGCGTCAAGATGCAATTCTCAGTTCCCGGTGCGTTCTGCCTTGATAAACAATTGCATGATGTTCACCATATCAAGGTATTGAATCGAAAATTTTGCTGTTTGCTGGTCAACCATCGCATCTTTCACATGGTTTATTCTCTGGGCAATCCTGGTCATAGACTCTGATGACAGAACATTATTCAATGTCTCAGTCATATCAAGGAGACCTTTTAATAGCCCCTGAGCTTCCTTCAGCTCTTCATTTTGAGGAAATGACTTCTGCATTAGTGTTGGGTTGGTCATACTCAGTGACATGTAAAACTGGCAAATCATAGGCTTTCGCTTACAAAATAGCATTCAGAGCAGCATCAACTAAGAAGTGAGCACGAATGACTCTTGTAATTGCTTTGTCACTTAGCATGTGCTTGACTGTGTTTTCAGCATACACAAGTTCAAAAAGCTCTTGCAATCCAGAACGTGTCATTAAATGACCAATTGACCCCAGAAAGCTCATCTGTATATGGAGCCAACCAAGTTGAAAGACAAATGATTTCAGGGGACTGGAACTAGGCTGTGACTCGACTATCATCATTGATTTGTACCAAAGTGGGTGATCGAATGTTATAATTCGTGTAATGTTGTTTTTCCTGGTTAAATCACTAATGTAACATAAGGTTGAGTACACGCAGATTGGGTTACCAGGGTCCATGTCGATCATTGGCAAAAAAACTGGCTGATTTCCCAGGATATTTTCCTTTGTGCACTGACTGCATAAGGCCTGACAATGCGGGTCAATGAATGTGAAATTAGTAGAAACCTCCCAAAGGATTAGCAGTGGAATCGTCAACTTTCTTGGACTGGAGCTCTTTAAATGTCACTAGTGGTTCGTTGGTGTGCTGTGAATCTAGGTACTTGATGTTCATCCTTCCAACCCTTATTATATATTCTGAAAGGACCTGAAACCTTGGAACAGGTTTTGCTTTAACTTTTCCGGGCGCAAAAGATGCTATGATGCCCATACCGTGGAATGTGTTGAATTCATCAATACGCCTTACATTATGGTCCACATTATCAGCTACGAACTGCACAAATTCAGTTTCAACAGGGGAGAGAGTTTATGCGCCATGAACAAGAGCAGCACTTCTTTCGAATTTCTGGACTTCCGAGTAGAATGAAAAAAAAAATGCTTATTCAGAGTGTCAATTAGGAACCTCGATCGAAATTGGTCATGCATTTCCACTGCTAAACCGAACTGCAAAGGTGCAAGGAGAACTCTGGGTCTAGCAGCCTGCATTATCGCTTGACCAACTGATGCAAGTATCAAATCGTTGTCTTTGCCTGAGAAAGATCTACAATGTTTTAGGAATATATTCAAGAATTGCATCGTCTTCAAGATCATTCTTAGACGGGTAATATTCTGAAGCTGTATGGATACCTTTAATGTCATTCTTGTTAAGCTTGGCTGTTGTCTCTATGATTCGAATAACCTCTGAATTGTCTGTTGAGGGTCTCTGTGCATAGGGTCTCTGTGCATTGAATCTGTACTTAAGAATGTAACAACATTATGTTTCCCATTAATTTCAGTCAAAATGATTTTGTGTTTGAAATGTTCTACAAATCAAGATTTCATGTATGAGAGACTGTATGGGTTAAAGCCAGTGTCCTCGAGAATTTCCTCCATTTTTTTTAACAAGATCGACAATGGTAAGTTGCCCCTCGTCATTTTTCTGCAAATATTTAGCAACTTCCAGATATGCCTGCTTTCTTTCTGAATTCTCTGGTTTACCAAGGTTTTGTTTATTAGAAGAATCAGCAGAAGAGAATGCCTTAGAATGTTTTTATTGGAATCAAAGTTTGCAAAACATGTTCTGTGATAACGTGCTTCTTCTGAAACAAGGTCAGCTACATAACCTATTCTACCTTTAACAGTGGATGCCCAGCCGGCATTTCTTAGGATTTTCTCAAAAACATTTAACAGTCTATCCTTAAACTCAATAGTTTCTACATGGGAAACATCAACACCTCTTTTCTTTCTATCAGATGTTGCTCCAGAACCACAAAAAAGACAATGTTCCTTAAAGTTAAACACACACAAAAAGCGGCTTGCACAGGATAGCATTTCATCATGGGTGGACCTGTTTTTACGGTCAATTTCTATGTATTTGGGGTTGATCCAACGCTGTCTGCATTTCTTGTGAAGACGTTGACCAATCTGAATTATGATCTTCTCTCCACGTTGTTAAGAAGCTCTGTCAATGGAATCGATGCCCTTCTGGCTGACGATGAATGTTTCTTCATTACTGGACAGTTCATTGTTGCAAATAGCACACTTGTCAGCATAATTATCGGTAATTCACTTTGGCTAACCTGAAATTATAATATGACAGAATATTAAGCTCCTGCAGTACTACATCAAAAGAGACAAAGATAAGGCATAAGAAGTTATAATTATATTTAACTTCATGAAAATTATTGGTTTTATCCAATTTCCCATTGTTACATTTGGTATTTTTGAAGATGAATTTACAGAAATTGCGTTGAGAGAGGGGAGGCTAGAATCGGCGGCAATCTTCAAAGATGGCGCCCGTTGACCCCCTTCTGCAAGGCTAATTTTGGTAGCAATTTGTTTTAGGTTCAGCCAGAAAATCAGCTACATTGACTGGACTATTTGGTATATAATCTTTTTCAGATATTTTGGTATTGTATTTGCGCGTGGTGAGTGAATAACATATCGGTCAATAAGTCCTTGGCCTGACAGAGTGATGGCGTTACTAATTAAACATAAATAACTCTCAATCGGATTATTATACTTTACAAATTACAGTTATTCAAGTGAAGCTAGTGTTTCACATTTTGAAAACAATGGAAAAATCTGAATTTCGTGTGTTGATAAAGCATTACTTTCTGATGAATAACGTAGTGCTCAAGCAAATCAATGCCGTGATAAGTGCTATTCGTACTATGCTCCGTAGGAAACAAAAGTTAAGGTGTGGTATGCTTACTTTAACGCGGTCATATAGCCACAAATTATGCTGAACACTGAAGTCGCCGAAATTCGGCAGTTGTCTCGGAAAACATAAAAATGTCCACAAACTCGTTTTGTACGATCATCAATTGAAGTTGCATGATATAGCAGAAGTGTTGAAGATATCAGAAGACAGTGGATTCATTACTTTGCATTAGCATTTGTCAATTAGAAAGCTGTATTCAAAGATGGTGTCGCATTTTCTTACAGTCGATCAAAAACAAAAACGAGTCGACGAATTAAAACGTTGTTTGCAACTGTTTTAACGCAACAAAAATAAGTTTTTTGTCAATATCTGACAGTGATTGAGAAATAGATCCACACTTAACTCTTGAATCAAATTGATCTGCTTCCACACCCACCAAGTCTCTATTACTGGCTGTTTGCAAACTCTAAAATGCTCAAAAGAGATAGAGTTAGTACCATTGAATAAGCAATATTGGAAACTGAGGCGTATTTTAAGGCCGAGATAAATCGTTCTACAAAAAAGGAATCATATTACTAGAAAAGTATTGGAATCAGTGTATCACCCTAGAAAGAGACTATATTGATGAATTCGAAGTCGAATTTTGACACAACTTATTGTGGGTTGGTGTATGATTATTAATCCATACTAATATAAATACAATAATATCTGGGGCACTCTGGACTTGGTACGTGACAAGTCTAGGAGCACGAAAGTTTAACTTAACACCTGACATTATAACCGCACTAGATATCTTACACAGTTTTACACATCTGATAAGCCATTGGACAGAATTCACATCATGAATATATATATATATATATATATATATATATATATATATATATATATATATATATATATATATATATTTATAAAATACAGAAATTCAATGCAACATCAGTACCGTCGGTTTCAAAGCGGGAGGTTAATCCCGATTATCGTCAGCTGAAAAATATTTTAGAAATGGTGGAACTTATTCGGTCACGCCTAAGATCACGTAGGACGTGATTTGTGTGAAATTAGGGGGGGGTGTTTACATATGTGTGCATAAGGGGTTAAATTTAGATTCTAATATTTACATTTTTAATATATATAAAATGGTTATTAATTAAAATAAAGCAGAAGAAAAAGGCGGGGTTTTTAATATATACAAAACTGTAAGAAATTCTGTAGGGCAGAGGTCGGGGTTTGGGGGCCAGGAAATATAGGGGAAAGAGGAAGGAGGAACTAGGGATGCAGGTGTCGGGTAAGACGCAGAAAGGAGGGTGAGAAGGAAGGATCTAGGTACGGCGTTGTAAACATTGGTAGCCGTTAACTCTAAAACTCGGTACGGGCAGTTTAACTTTTCCTGCCTTACCACACAGTACTTATATATATATATATATATATATGAAAACTTATAGTTTTTTTAGTTTGTTCTTACGCAAATAGAAACATGTGATTGTTTAACAACAAAAAATGAACAAACAGATCATACTGTATTAAGGCAGTAGGATATGTCTAATACCCGAGTTTTAATCTCACGTAAGCCTCAACAATTTTTTAAACTGGATACGTCTTTTATAAATTAAAAAGAATCACATAAGATAATAACATAAAATATTACATAAATATCTAAAAAAAATTTAGTGACCCTCCTTGTAGGCATAAATGTCATTTGTCATTACTTCAAAGTGATTTTTGTTTGTTTATAAACATAATTCCTAATGTTTTTCGCCAATAAAAACAATACATTCATTGTAGCTACTTTCTTATATAAATATTAAGTAGCGTATTTTTTCCAAAAAATGTCACAAATAATTTTCTTCGTATTAACTATAGAGCGGTAGAAGCTATATAAATATAGAAGTTGACATACTCAGGTACAATACCAACACCACCCAAAGGGAAGGTATGAACTAGGTAGATATGTATTAGTTTGGAGACATGAGTAAACAGCGTATGGTTACTAGCAGTTTTTCGACTTTCTCTACAATATGTCATTGACATTGAGCACTGCCCCTAGTAACTTATACAACTATATATATATTTATTATTCTCTTTCCTATATATATATATATATACATAGACGGCGGCACCGGGGGCAGGGGGGGCTACAGCCCCCCCCTCTTTTGACTTGTCCCCCCCCCACTTTACGGTTATCAATAATGAAGTTATATATGCATGTGTTTAACCGGGCCCCCCACTTTTTAGGAGAGTACCTCCCCCACACTTTTATAACTGTGTCGCCGGTCCTGATATATATATATATATATATATATATATATATATATTTATAAAAAAGCTTATATGTGTGTAGGGTGTTATGAGGTTATTGATACCACATATTTTCTATTAGTAGTCTATACTTCTGCAATTTAAAGCAATTCGATTTGTTCTTTTTTATTCGATTAACATTTTTTTCTATCCCGCATTCAATCAAAACTGCAGAATTTCTATCGAAATAATATCAAAATATATTTTAAATAATTGCTCTGAAACGCGGACGATTTTTTTCTGAATCGTTTTCAATCATTGTAATTGTTTTCCCATGGAACAATCGATACGGATTAATTTCTATTATTGGAAATATAATTGTATTGTCGTGGGTCACTTATAACAATGTTTTACTGCATAATTTGGCTTACTCGGTTTTGACCCAAAAGCAAGTTCTACACAAGCGATGAAAACTTTCATTCTTCTTCCAAAAATAAATCACTCTCACTGTTATTGGTCCCCCGACTTATGTTTTGAGGCATGCCGGTCCATCCGTCCATCCGTCCGCAACGATCCATTTAATTTCTCTGAAATTTTGCATAAAGTTGTAACTTTGGTCAGGTTAGAAAGTGACATTCTCCGATTTTTGAAAATAAAATCTGGTTAGCCCCCAGGGGGTCAAAAGGCCCCGAAATGGCAAAACATTACACTTTTTGCCCCATAACTTTTCATCCATCAATTCAATTTCTCTAAAACCTAGCCAAAATATGGAGGCAATTGTTCCTAATATAAAATAAGTATCGTTGACCTTGGAAAAAATCTGGTTCGCGCCCCCAGGGGGTCAAAAGCCCCAGAATGGCAAAAAATGACCCTTTTCTCCCATAACGTTTGATCCATCCATTCAATTTTTCTGAAACTTGGCTAAAATGTAGAGACAATTGTTCTGGATATAAAATGAGCATCCTTGACGTCAGAAAAATGGTGTTTCGCGCCCGCAAGGGCTCAAAGGGGGGGTCAAAAATGCCCCAAATTGGTTAAATTTATTGTTGCATTTTACACTCGCCACATCGAGTCACATACAGAGGGGGACCACGCACGCGCGGCTTGTTTATTAATTGCTGCAGTTTCCACGAGCTTTAAAGCCACATAAAACTCACTTGTAAATATGTAGCGAAGAAATACCCCGAAAGCATTACTCTTTGTCAGTTATTCCTACAAAAATGAAAAGAAATTCATTGTTATGGAATTGGGGGAATCCACTTTTTGCCGACGCAAATAAAGAAGTAACACAATTTAAGGTACAAACAGGTTTCTTTTCGGAATGACTTACTTCTTATATGGCTATCGCGTATATTCTAGTTTCAATTTCTTATGGCTCGAAATATGAAAAAAAAAATTGGAATATTTCAAACATTGAACTGAATTGTGCAAATATAATTGTATCCATTGATACATCAAAATTCTTTCAAATTAAATAAACTCTTTGTGTGACTAATAAAATATTATCTCCAACAGTTTTTGCACTTTAAGAAAATCTTAAGAAAGAATTAAGGAATTTAAATTATCCCCTATTCGTGAAACTACTACTACTACTACTACTACTACTACTACTACTACTACTACTACTACTACTACTAATAATAATAATCTATACAATAACACGCTAAGGCAATTTCATGTTTGCTGGTACGTTAACACCTTTTTAAGGATGAAATCGCCTGATCGCCGAAGACGCAATATTAAAAACGAAATTTTATAAATTTCATCTGATGCCGCTTTTGTAGCTAACGTGAAACTCGAACTAAAATACACTTTCTGTGTCTTCTGACTAGAATGAAAGTATAGTATCTGGTCTGTTCAAATATGGTACAATGATATCGCGGTATCAGCGTTTGCATCGGACGTCCATAAAATGAGTACATGCCATAAACTCTTACAAGGGTTTTAGAGATATATCCCTATAAACATATATATTCTAAAACTACATAAACTAGAGTACTTACAAAAGTATTTATGTGTTTGAACAAAACTGGTACAATACTATCGTGGGGTCTTCGTGCGCGCAGGACGTCCATAGAATGCACAGTAGCAATAGCCAACAGATGAAAGATACAACTGTGCAATTTCCATGGATGATAATAATAATAATAATAATAATAATAATAATAATAATAATAATAATAATAATAATAATAATAATAATAATAAAGTAAACAAACTCTGTGCATACATTTCAACAGACACTATTATAGACTTAAACAACCTGATATATGCGGCGGCAAAATAAATAAGTATGAAACTAAAAAGAGAAAAAAAGACTGGCCAAAAGAATGAACCGGCAAAGCCTGGTATGGAAATTAGACTGGAAACCCAGATCACCAAACTTCAAAAAGAAGATAAAACCGTAACCAGGATTAAAGAGAAGAAAAAACGATGGAAAGGCAGACATCTGAAACACAGGGAAATACTAAATCAAGAAACATTAAGAACTAAAACAAAAGATAGCAGCAATAGAAGGAAGACTGAGACGATATAGGTACAAATCAGAACAACACAAACAGAATAGAACTATTGAAAACAATGAAAGTCAGTTTTACAAAAACGTAAACGGAGAAAGAACAATAACAGAGACAAAACACTTCTGGAGCAAGATATGGTAAAAGCCTAAAAAATACAACAAAAATGCAAAATGGCTGAAAAACATGAAAGATGAACTACAGAAAATTGAAGACTGAACAGAAACAGACATTAATTAAGAAACGATCAAGACAACCCTAAGTACAATGGCAAACTGGAAAGCATTAAGCCATGATGAAATACATGAGTACTGGTTTTAAAAATTCACGATCCTACACGAAAGGCTAGCGTAGAATCTGAAGGATGTATCAACAAAGCAGACGTACCAGAGTAGATGCCCACAGGAGGAACAACGCTAATACATAAAGATGCCGAAAAGGGAACGATCCCAAGGAACTACGGGCCAATAACCTGTTTATTAATAATGTGGAAACTCTTAACGGCACAAATGAAAGAACAAATTTATCAATCCTCGAAAAACCGAGCAACAATAAGGATGCTGGTAAAAGGGAAAAGAGGGACACATGCCCTGGTATACATAGATCAAAAGACCATGAATGAGGTAAAAAGCAGAAAAAACATAGCCATAGTATGGATTTACCACAAGAAAACTTACGACAGAATCCCTCAAGCAGTGATAATTGAATGTTTATAAATATACAAAGTACCCGGCAGATAACTGGGAGAAAATTAAGTGGGCGATAAAAAAACTAAATAAATACATGGGACTTGCTAGAGAAGAGAAAGAGAATCTAAAAAATGAAGAAGACTGCCGCAGTAACAATAATTGTAGAAACATTTAGAACATTTTGGAAAAACTTAGAAAAACACTAGGAGAAATTTTAATTAAAAGGAGGATTGCCACCATACAAAGCACGATACGGATCAAAAGAGCTGATATTAAGAAACACCTTCGAGTGCGGAAACCAACTTATGTAACCAAATAATACCGACCAACCTCAGATAAACTAAAATAGAATAACACTGCATACCACTAAGTATAAACATAGAAAGAACAGTACAGAAAACCAAGGGAACTGACACAATCTGCCCCGAAACAAAAACGCTCCAACTTGGATTAGAGCCACAGAAAATGCTAATGAATAATGAAGGATAAGAGCGAGGATAGGGAGCACTATTCATATCTTCACAGGAAGATAACAGAGAATACTAGACCCCTGAAAAGGATTATTACTATAGGTCATAGATAAAACAAACAGCTAGTTTCAGTAAGAAATTGATGGTAAACAGATGTTGCGAAAAAGAAAAGTAATTTCCAGTGGTTACCAATATGAGTCGTTTACCATTGATTTTTCTCTGGCAACGATGAAAACTTTTTATTGAAGATTGCCAACTGTTACACCGGCCGTTCTTACGCAGGAGAAACTACACCGGTTGTCACTATAAATAGTGCGAGTCACCAGAGACACTGAAGACAAAGCACAGTCTTGTAACTGTCTAGCCAAGAGCTAGTCACTTTCTTACTTTGTTAATACACTTGTTAAACCAACCCTCGACTTGACTTCCTTTATTTATTATTTACTGTGGGGCTACTTCACAACACCAACTATAAGAATTAACGGAACACATCATCCACACTTTATATACGATCAACATATAAAAACATTACTGCGATTTTGTACGGATACATGTTTCCATACATTACACTACATTTCAGCGTTATCATAAAGATGCACTTCAGCATTTGGTATGAATACATGCACAGATTTCGCTTCATATTCTTTCACAGTTATTCAACTACTGGGGAAAAGTCGTTCGGAGTCGTATTAACTATTACAATTTTAGTACTCTATAATGAGCACATCTTAATTAGCGAGAAAAATACTTTCTTATTTGTCGACGTCTTGATAATCAGAGTTTACTTTTAATGTTTGGTTTTATATCGGCATCTGTATTGCATTTTTGGTCAGACTGAGATTCAGCAGCGAGTAACGTAAAACATACCACATATTTCGGTATGCACTGATTCGTCTTTGTTTCATTATTACTTTTCTCCTACTTACGGATCATGATAACTTACAAAATAATTCAGCTATACCAACAAAATATCATTATTACAATAATTCAAGTCGATATCAATACTATATAAATACATTACATATGGATTACACACATCTTATTCTTAAAATGATTTGTCCTAGCACAGCTCACTTTTCAATAATTACGTTCATACAACTGTCAGAGTACCATATTAACAACAAAAACACTACTCCATCTGCTTGCTATTCCTTCGCTGTGTAACCACATCTTAATAATATCTGAAATTAATGCCTGTACTTACATTATGTCAGATTTTAATCATAGACTATTTCCACGTAATGTACCATTGTTGTTCATTCATAATATATGTAAAACGAGAGAAAATAACAGCGGTTTTCTTAAAAAAACTATTGACCTATTCAACCATATACGGAATACTATAACTGAAAAATCGTTACGATATAGCTACAATAAAAATACATGATTACAGTAATTACAGTCTAATAAAATATCATACTACAATTTCTAACGAAACATTTCAGAATCGTCTGTCACATCATTATAATGTTTTACAGACGTTTGCTCGTAGCATCTTGGGTTTTCTATATAAAAAAACCCACTATAATGAGCGCTACTATTTTCGATAGCGTCGTCCTAACAAACAGTTCCTAATCGAGAGAGAGAGAGAGAGAGAGAGAGACAGAGACAGAGACAGAGAGACAGAGAAAGAGAGAGAGAGAGAGACAATGGGGGGGGGGTGAGAAGTTATTACGCCCCAAAAAAGTTTTTAGCAGTTTTAACTTGACTTTTTCTCTCCGTAGTTAATTCCATATGGCCCATATACATAAACACAGATTTAAGTGTTCGATTGCAGATGAGTGTTTAAAATGTATGTTCAGTTCCTTATATATATAATAAAAAATAGATCAACCGCAGTCGAGGGCGACCTAAAGGTTTCCTTTCTGTCAACTACAATACCCCTTTCCCTGGATTGCTCCTCTTACACTTGAGCTTCACACTATAATGCGTAATGTTTAGCAAGGAGGCATCAAGTATCATGTTTTGAGTTTTTAATATGACTTAGCCTTAGATTGAACCTCGACCTGCTCAGCCCATCCGCAAACACTATAATCATTATGCCAAATGCTTTGATTCCTTTCGAGGATGAGCTTTTTTCAGCTTTTCCAATATAAATACGAAATTAGGGTAGGGATAATATTTGGATGATATTATTAAGACATTTCTATTTTTCCATTATTATTTATAAACTAAGACAGGCGTTACGTTGAGACTCACTGTCACTAGCGAAAGTGTAACGAATACGTAGCATGATATGGGATTCACTGGTGAGTACAGGAGTTTCTTGGGTTTCTCAATTTTTCCGAGCAACGCCAGGACACGGTCCCCGCTTGTAATAAGACAATGATAATTTCTCACGAATATATCTGCGTTTATAACACTGATAGTATATATATATATATATATATATATATATATATATATATATATATATATATATATATATATATATTGAGATTATTTGATATGGCTAGGTTGCCAGATTCTTCTGAATGACGGATGTTGTGCATGAGACTGCTAGACATGTTTTAAAGATCAGTAAATGTTTATGAAGATAACTATGATGATGTCTGAATTCAATTCATGTCTTAAAATAAAGAAATCTTTTTCAGATGCTAAACAATTTGACCACTGGCATTTCGTAGATAAATTATAGTTTGTACAAACTATTCCCGAACTTGTGATTTAATGTGTATCTAGGAGGAAACGAACTTTGTTAAACGATTAGCTTTTTTTAAGCGAAACTTAGTTTTAAGGAAGGAGCCAAAGAGAAAAAGCGAATAGAGAGACTTTTGGATCGCCAAAATGCCGTCAGACTCAAATGAACTAATGAAGAAAAATGGAATATAAGTATATATTATTTATTAAAGTTATATCTATCTATCTATCTCTCTCTCTCATATATATATATATATATATATATATGTGTGTGTGTGTGTGTGTATGTGTGTGTATGTGCGTACGTGCGCATGTGTGTATATATGTGTGTACGTTAGAAGCTCTGAATGGATACTTGTATGGTTGTGAGTTACTAAATTTAATAAAGTTATATCTATCTATCTATCTCTCATATATATATATATATATATATGTGTGTGTGTGTGTGTGTATGTGCGTACGTGCGCATGTGTGTATATACGTGTGTACGTTAGAAGCTCTGAATGGATACTTGTATGGTTGTGAGTTACTAAATTTAATAAAGTTATATCTATCTATCTATCTCTCATATATATATATATATATATATGTGTGTGTGTGTGTGTGTATGTGCGTACGTGCGCATGTGTGTATATACGTGTGTACGTTAGAAGCTCTGAATGGATACTTGTATGGTTGTGAGTTACTAAATTTAATAAAGTTATATCTATCTATCTATCTCTCATATATATATATATATATATATGTGTGTGTGTGTGTGTGTATGTGCGTACGTGCGCATGTGTGTATATACGTGTGTACGTTAGAAGCTCTGAATGGATACTTGTATGGTTATGAGTTACTAAATTTAATAAAGTCGACGAATCTTTTTGTTATTTTTATTACTTTAGTATTGATTTTTGGAAAGCTGATAACCCAAATGCTATTATTTTGCCATAACAGAGACATTTTACGTATACTATTGAAAAAAACATTGCCTTCCGCATAAAACAATTTCATTTTTTTTCTTTATGTATTCATGTTTCAGTGAACTGATTCCAATTTCTAGATATTAAATAACGGACATAAAGTAAAATATTGCAAAAAAACTTTTGTGTATTCGTTAAATCGCCTCTGGTATTAAAATGTACACGCCTAAGATGACTCTTCCAAAGCTGATGCTTTAGCTAGAGGTTCAATTCCTATTAGAAGAAGGATTTCACTAAAATGATTGTAAGATGCCAATCATTAAGATACACTGGATGATCAAACTGCTCCAGTTTCCATGGTTAAAAAGATGATAAGAATAGTTCAAATAAATCAGTGCATTACAATAGCACACTTTTGGCTAAGATCAAAGTGTAGTATCTGTTCTGATGGATACTGCACCCCATAGACTGGTATTGTCTTGGCCTCCGGGGCTTGATTTACGCCGGTCTATGGGATTGTCCTGTGCAGTTCTAGGAGGTCCACCCTCCCAGGCTTCGCCTCCCCTCTTTGGGGAGGAGTAAGTTTATTGCTTACTGTCTGAGGCGCCCCTACCGGGGAATGCCGACGGGGCTGCCCAGGCAATTTTTAAATGGCCAGAGTGCTCACCTCTCGAGCGCTGGCTTTTAACCCCACTTTCTCGACCCAAGCTGTGGTCACATCTTACCTGTGGGAGTAAGATAAAACTGGCCTTGTGCCTAACTCCTGGGGAGGAGTAAATACCTACAATAGCACACTTTTGGCTAAGATCAAAGTGTAGTATCTGTTCCGATGAATACTACACCCCATAGACGCGTATTGTCTTGTCCTTCGGGGCTTGATTTACGCCGGTCTATGGGTCTGTCCTGTGCAGTTCTAGGAGGTCCACCCTCCCAGGCTTCGCCTCCCCTCTTTGGGGAGGAGTAAGTTTATTGCTTACTGCCTGAGGCGCCCCTACCAGGGAATGCCGACGGGGCTGCCCAGGCAATTTTTGATGGTCAGAGTGCTCACCTCTCGGGCGCTGGCTTTTCAACCCCCACTTTCCGACCCGACCTTGGGTCATATCTTACTTGTGGGAGTAGGATAAAACTGGCCTTGTGCCTAACTCCTGGAGAGGAGTAAATAATACAATAGCACACTTTTAGATATTAATATATTTAAAATATTTTACCGTTTCATATAAACCTAAAGGAATAACCGTCCTAGGACAGATAAAATCAATTCTACGAAAAGAGCAGTTTTGCACTACTTTTTTGCCCCCTTTCGAAGATATCAAGATATAATGATGGTAAATTTGATGTATAGAATCCTTATTTCAATTTTAATAAAAACACATTACATGATTTTAATACTAGAAAATATCTCACATTTTAGGCGTTAACTTAAGAAGACCTAAAAAAATTGAATTTCAGGGAATCTTCCTTAATTGATTTCTAATTACTATGGATCAAATTCAATGCCAATCGGAAATAATCTAATTTTCATATGAGGTAAGTGCCCATATTATGACCCTAAAACACTTACAAATATTCCAAAGAAACTGAAATTTGGAAGTTATTTATTAATTCATGTCTAATACCGACGACCCATTTGGCATAATGGTTAAAGTGTTCGCGTAATTCTCGCTCGAGTCATACCAAAGACTTACAAAATGGTACTTGATGCAGCCTGCAAAACATTCAGCATTACCAGGGTAAGTGAAGAAAGAAGGAAGACCCTTCCCTACAACTCAGTGTAATCATTACAACGCGTCCCTGATAAGTACATGGTTTCACTCCTAAAATAATTAACCGATCATTATGAATTTGGGACACACAGCTGCTATATATATATATATATATATATATATATATATATATATATATATATATATATATATATATTCCATGAAAAATGCCAGTATACTGAAATCATATGCCCCTCTTATTATGAAGCACGAAAATTACCAGTATATTTGTTGTTAGTAGTAGCAAAACTATGAAAATTCATTGAACAGGACTTTATTGAACATGTTTCATCTAAGGGTAGCAAATGGACATCACCCATTGTAGTTTTGAGAAAGTCAGACGGAGACATACGTATATGTGGATATTATAAAAATAGGCGTAAATCTCAGTTTGCCCGGATTCGTATCCTATACCTAATGTGGAGGCTGCATTATATGCGCTGGCAGGAATGAGCGTTTTTACAAAAAATAGATTTGAAAACGGCATACCACCAAATTCCAATTGTACCCCACCTCTCAGCTAAGTGAGTGACGTCACTAATTTTCCCGTTCCTGAGTTTGGAAAAGTTGCCGCTCTGATGAAGGCTGCAGATGTCGAAAAGCCTGGTCCAGCGATTACCACACTGCCACGTTGTGATTGATCGATCAGGTGGTAATTATCCGGATAGGGTCAGCAACTTAGTACCGCAAAGGGGCATTTCAAGCAGAACAAGTGAAATAATAGAAAGAAAATAAAGTCTTCAACAACTCGTATGTTGTTTCTTTAGAAGAGTCATTATTTGGTAAAGAGAATAGTAAAAAAAGAATACTAGCATAATTTCAAGTCAAGAACTCTGTGTGATTTCGGACCGACGCTCTAATTGTTAATGGGCGATTTTAGTTAGTTTGGCGAGCTTATCTAAGTCAGAGAAGAAGAATTACCCAAAGTTACTACATCGAGAATATTATGCTGAGCAATAAAGTTAAGGGCATTTGACTTTGATATCACACGTAGATGCACTATCAAGGTTGCGATTTTGCAAGGAGTCCAACGATAAAACAGAAGAAGAATTTTAAGATACATTCTTACATTGCGTAGAGACTGATGTTTTATCTTTAGATAGAATGGCTATGGAAACTAGACATGATCCAGTACTACATAGGATAACATCGAAAATAAGAAAAAATATATGGGGAAATTGCTCCAAGGCAGAGAGACCTTACAAACAAATAAGGCATAAATTAACGATGGAAAATGAAGTGATTTGTAATGGAGATCTGGTAATTCGCCCAGAAACACAAAGAAATTTGGTGATTAAAAGTGTACATGAAAATATACACTATAGAGTAGCGGTCACACAAAAAATAATAAAACTAGAAGTATGGTGGTCGTATATATCGAAGAATATATAAAAAAGATGCCAAAATGTAGAAAATTAAGAAATTTTACGCAGAATACTTTACATTCATGGACCAGGGAAGTAAAGCCATGGGATCGTGTGCATATGGATCATGCGTACATTTCTGGAGTTTGACTCTTATTAATATTAGAAGACTTTTTCTCAGCCTGGCCTTAAGTAGTCCGTGTGCTGGACAAGAAAAGTTCTACCATAAAACAGGTTCTAAGGGTCATATTCTTTAGAATCGGTATCCCAAAAACCCTGGTATCTTACAATGCGACAGAGTTTTGTGATGAAGGTCTTAATTTATGGCTGGAAAAATAGGATGTAAACAGTATAAAAAAAACCCGCCATATCCCCCTCAATCGAATGGGTTGGTGGAAAGAATGGTGCAGACCGTAAAAATATGTTCTAAGCAAAAGGAAAAAATAGAAGTTTTTCTACCAACACTGCTTTTAAGCTATCGAACAATGCCACACGCGGGAAGATTATCTTCAAAGTTATCCCACCAGCTTTAATGAGAAAACAAATTAGAGCTCCGTTAACTATGTTGTATAACAAATGTAAAAATCTGGTACAAAATGAACTAAGAATCACATCCAGAAAGGACAGAATTTATCGTGCAAAAATGCCACAATACAGCTATAATAAATAGATAAAACGGAAACAGAAAACGGAAACAGTGTGTTGGCACATGCAGATAAAATAAGGTCCCAAGGTGAATACGAAGAGCAAAATGAACAAATCGCTACGACTCCTTCCGTTATTGAGTTATTAGAACAACCTGTACAGAATGAAACGTAAGAAGATGAAACAATGCGAGATAAAGCAGGTCAAAATGAGGATTCTGATCAAAGTATCAAAGGGCACGACCCTGGTTACAGTTTACTGCAAGATAGGTCGAAATATTCCAGAGAAAGAGATAATGGAGAGAGAGAAGAGCAAAATAATATCGAAAATGAAACGAACATTAGAAGTGCAAGATGCACTAGAGGCATAAAGCCTATACGTTTCAGGGAGATATGGTGATACTGGCAAATTGATATGCATAATTAGCATAAGTAGAAATATATTACAATATAAGTATAGCTTGCAGTAAAATACACTAGCAACTGACGAGGTAAATCTACAACTTCACAACAAGGTGTTAACATAAATATTTGGGTGTTAACATCTTCTATGGTGTGCAATGTTAAAAAAAACCCAAAAAATGTTTAAATTTATAGTTTTGTAAAGAATTAAAAAAAGACCTGGGGTGAAGTGGGCCACAGAGGTGAAAGTTTTCACAGGTTACAGTATCATTATTTCTGCTCTACACTCTATTAAAAAATAAAATATTAATAAGCAAGTCTTTTAAAAAAAAATTAAGTGACCGTGGTGAAGTGGGCCAGAGTGGCCAGAGTGGCCCATTTAACTCTGGTTTATGGGTCGGCATAAAGAAATTAATTCCTTGAAAAAAAATCAGATTCGCTCCTCTTGACTAAATCTGCGCCAGTTTATTGTCAAAGACTGAATATTATTTTTCTAAAATTAAGATATTATTCAACCGGGGCAACGCCGATCAAGAAAATACAAACTTTGTGGGTGTTTGTTTTGTCGTTTTTAGTTTAGACGGGCATACATTAAAATATGAATACATGAATACATACATACATACGTACATATATACATACATACATACATGAATACATACATACATGAATATATACATACATGAATACATACATACACGAATACATACATACATACATACATACATACTTACATACATACATACACCTGCCATTTATTTTATATATTGGATAGTAAACGGTAATTAAAGTGGCTCATTTTACCTTGGTTTACTGGTTAGTCATAGAAATAAATTTATTTTCAAGATGAATTAGGAATATGTTTTATAAAAAAATATTTGGATATTCTAAATGAAAGAAAATGCTTCGGTCCGAATTATGTTTTAAACCAACAAAAGAACCCAATTTTAATAAACAAACGATAATTCGATGTATATTTAAGTTATTTAAAATCTAATAAATGTATTTACTTTTAAAGAAGAAAACTATAAGAACATGTATATTAATTTTTGGTAGGCATTTGAACATTTAGCGTAAAGTTCTTAATATTATATATCTAAACTACTTTTCTTGAGAAATAATAGATAAAAAATATATCTATGCAATAAACTGCACCAATCACTGAAGATCGAACGTAAAACCTCTCGGTTTTCATTCTTTAACTCTATCAACTTAGACACATCGAACAAGTATAAGATGTGTTAAAACTAAACTTACCTAAATGAAAGTTTTGTTTTTGGAACATAAACAAAACAAAATACTTTGTAATTGCATTTAAAAACTGTTTTATTTTACAGGGACGCTATAGAAAAAGAGGCATAACTATAATTTTCGGCTTTTGCATTGTAAGCCATTAAATAAAATAAAAATTAAATCAATCAATAAATGTGGGATAGTGTAATATTTGTTCTGTTGTCATGAGACCATCATCCTGGACATTACCTCTTCTTTTTTAAGGGAGTTGTGGTAGTATATATTTTGTGATCATAATACAATTCTCCCATGGATTTCCCTCTCATTTTTGTGGTCATGTTACCATTCTCCCATTCTTACTAGTGTCATAATGACCTACGAAGCTATTTTAGCAAAGGTTCTTGTTCAGTAGAAAAGAAATAAACGAATCGAAAACCGAATTAAATTGAATAATGTAATTGCCATTTTGACAGCAATAAATTTATGTTTATTTTCTAATATTTAATTATTATTTTGCCGGGGTTACACCAAGCATTAAAATATAAACTTTATGGGTATTTGTTGCGTATTTTTCAAGTTTTAGCTGGACATACTAACATACAAACAGATTAACACACATACAACTACACTTTATATAATAGAATAGCAGGGGTTACTTGGCGTTGCCTGGAGCAAAATTGTTACAATCTTTCTGTTCCATGGTTGCCCGAGGCAAAAGCTATATCTTCCCTTGTCGAGACAGGCACTCTTAATAAACTGGGAAGATCGACTAACACACACACACATATATATATATATATATATATATATATATATATATATATATATATATATATATATATATATATATAGTAAGCAATGAAAATATATATGGCAATCAAGCTGCACAGAGGCTCCCGTGTTTCATCCCCGGGGGGAATCATCAGGCTAAATGCATTTAGCCTGACGATTCCCCCCGGGGATGAAACACAGGAGCCTCTGTGTAGCTTGATTGCCATATATATTTCCATTGCTTACTACCTAGCTCTACTTACGTATCGAGCACTGTTTAAGTATATACTGAAAACTGACACATAACAAATTATATCTCCTTATAATATTTTATGTGGATACATGAAGTACTAATATATATATATATATATATATATATATATATATATATATATATAAGTATACGTCTCACTTCGCCTCTCGGGTAAGTGTACGTTAATTTCAGCTACTGTATGTGGCGATTTCTCGCGGCAACGTGGGCATAGACGTTAGGATTATGATTATAGACTGAATCTACGAACTGTGTTCGATCCTATATGACTACGTGCCACAACTACTCCTTCACTTATGAGGAAAAACCTAAAAATATTGACAGTATATATATATATATATATATATATATATATATATATATATATATATATATCTTAGCAGAATTCGTGACCCGGCTTTGTCCGGAGAAAATATAAATGTTTATTTAATTTAAAAAATAAATAAATATTACAGTATAAATTCTGAAAAAATTGAAAAAAGAACCCATTTCACCGTAAGTAATTTAGGTTATTAAACAGGATTTTTTGTAAATAATTAAATAAAAACGATGTATCTTAAATGGAGCAGGAACTAGGCTCCCAATCCCATAGTTGTAACTAGTATTGATTTACTCATCTCCAGGAGTTAGGCACAAGGCCAGTTTTTATCTTACTCCCACAAGATGTGACCCAAGGTCGGGTCGGGAAAGTGGGGTTTAAAAATTGTCTGGGCAGTCCCGTCGGCATTCCCCGGTAGGGGCGCCTCAGGCAGTAAGCAATAAACTTACTCCTCCCCAAAGAGAGGAGGCTAAGCCTGGAAGGGTGAACCTCCTAGAACTGCACAGGACAGACCCATAGACCGGCGGAATCAAGCCCCGAAGGCCAAGACAATACCGGTCTACAGGGTGCAGCATCCATCGGAACAGATACTACACTTTAGTCTTAGCCAAAAGGCCAAAGTTGTAACTAGTAGTCACCCCCTCAGCGCCAGTAGTTTTAAATGAATAATTATAAGCAGGTATTTATTGTTTTAAGGAAATTTAAATAGATTTAAGGGACTGAGCTTCCTCCGCTATAGTTTTTAATAGGGACTAACCTCATCTCAACTAAAAAAAACGGAAACAGACGTTTAAAGTTTTAGCGGACATTTGTTGATTTTGCAGGAAAGCGACTATGAATCGTTCAGAAATAGATTCTAGAAGCGTATTCTCGAATGAAATCTGATTTCTAAATAAGTAATCTGAATTAGTTTAATTTCTCTAGAGTTCCACGGTAATGTTATTATTTTGTTATTAAATAAATCGTATGATGTAAAAATGCAAACTGAACGTACAATATAAATACTGAAATTAGTATTTTAGTATTCTGCAATGCAGAAGGAAGAAAAGTACCAGTCATTATTTTGATCGAAAATGTATACAACAGAGAAAAGGAGTAGCGTGAAAAATAAAACGCAAACGATGTTCATAGCATTGTTATGCCATGAAAAATGTTATACAGTGATACTGGGGACAGGGGGTTAGTATTACGATGCGAATAAAAATGTCCGAAACAGCTTAGCAGGAAAGAATGTAAGAAATATTGAGAGGAAACTAGATTAACGAATATTCTCTGGAAACACGCACGAGGATTTGGCCAAAGTGGCTGGCATCACCGATTATCACACGAAGCTTTTAGTTCTAAACCTATAATGTCTGATTAAAGAGGGGAAAGATCAATTTGACTTATGTATATATATATATATATATATATATATATATATAGAGAGAGAGAGAGCGAGAGAGAGAGAGAGAGAGAGAGAAAGAGAGAGATAAGTGAAGTCAAATGCTTAGACTTTGGTAATATTCCAAATAGACGAATAAATAACGACACTGCAGAGATATATGAACAATTTAAAGTCAATTTAAGCCCATTAGATACCTAGAAATACTGCAGGTATTAAATCAGCTATATGGTTAAGCCTATGGGTAAACCAAAGCTATAATATGATGTAGAAATAAAACAAAACTATGACATATTCATTTTTTAGTCTATCAGTTCCAAAAATTCAATATCAAACATTTTTTATTGATATAATTGTGTCTTCATCAGCACAGATAGCAAGGACACCCCAACTATTAAAAGTTACCAAAATAGCCAACCGTTTGTATTATTCACTGAATACATGGTTAGTAGAGAAAAAAGAAGGCACCAATATTCGTATATTCCTTAAAAATACATATATAAAATATACATAATTCATCATTGTATATCTATTGTGTAATTATATATATATATATATATATATATATATATATATATATATATATATATATATATACATAGATAATAATTACACAATATATATGCAATGATACATTCAAGAATCATAGAACAATGCAATAAATAACAAGAAGTTTCGCAAAAACAGGACGGTTATCAGATTTTGTTAAAACATATTACTTCTCATAATATCCAGTGTAAACACTCAAATTATCAGGAGTATTAAAAAAAGGTAGTCCTTAGATATAATCTTCAAACAAAATCCAATTCCACCGGTTAAGTCTTCCGACATTTTAAATAAAGACAATCGAATTTTTTGGTTATTTTCTAAAAGAATGACTTTCAAAATTTTTCCAGTATCTCAAACTATGTAAGTGACACTAAATATTGATTCAGTGGAGATAATGTTTCGTTTAGGACTAACTTAAATCCAGTACAGAACTATCCCAGTGAAAAGTCAATTCTACCATTAAAGTAAAACAAAATGAAAGAAAGGACCAGTGTCATAATTAAGAAAAGGATATATAAATCCATATAAATAGCCAGAAAGCCATTTTATACAAAAAAGAAGGAGGTTATGTTGATAAAATAATATTAGATAATATTTAAGAGTAAATATTATAGATTGATATTACTTTTAAGGAAAAACAAGTGATGTTTAATTAGAATTCCTAAGTGGTTAAACTGATACAATATAGAATTAGAATAAAACAAGCGATTAGAAATATTTTATATTGGCAATGTATTTATTCTCTGTCAGCCGTCAGTCCAATCTCCATGTTTTCATTGTTTCTCCATAAATTTTATCGATTTGTCAGATATTTTTTACATCCTTTAGCATTCAATTATCCACGCTTGGAGGATTGTGTTGTAAGTTAATAATAATAAGCCCCCCCCTCAGGATTTCAGTACTCCCCGTACCCTCTCAGTAGAGGTTTGGATAGTTCTCTCCCTCCCCTGACCATTCAACTGATGCTGGTGCCACCCCTTATTTTCGGAAATCTGAAGATATCTTCCTACCTTGAAATATTGCAACACTTCACTATCTTATATTTAAGAATCTTACATATTAGATGCAATAATTACGAGACTAGCTAAACAATAAACGAATAAAAATAAACAAGCCGTGCATGCGTAGTCCCCCTCTGTATGTGACTCGATGTAGCGAGTGTAAAATGCAATAAATTTGGGCATTTTGGGGAATTTTTTACCCCCTGGGGGCGCGAACCAGAATTTTTCTGATGTCAAGGATGCTCATTTTATATCCAGAACAATTGCCTCTACATTTTGGCCAAGTCTCAGAAAAATTGAATGGATGGATCAAACGTTATGGGAGAAAAGGGTAATTTTTTGCCATTTTGGGGGCTTTTGACCCCCTGGGGGCGTGAACCAGATATTTTCCAAGGTCAGCGATACTTATTTTCTATTAGGAACAATTGCCTCCAAATTTTGGCCAAGTTTCAGAGAAATTGCGTGGATGGATGAAAAGTTATGGGTCAAAAAATGTAATTTTTTGCCATTTCGGGGCCTTTTTCCCCCCTAGGGGGCTAACCAGATTTTTTTTTCAAAAATCGGAGAATGTCACTTTCTTAACTGACCAAAGTTACAACTTCATGCAAAATTTCAGAGAAATTCAATGAATGGTTGAGGAGAAAAAACCGGACTGACGAACATACATTCCTCAAAACATAAGTCTCTCGATTTTATAAATCGGGGGACCAAAAAAACTAAGTAACGAAAAAAAACAAAAAAAAACGAAATAAATTAGAATCAACTCATACATATTCTCCGACTGAACCGGAATTCAGACTAATTATCGTTGTCTTCTCAATATTCGAACAATATGATTTTTATAATTGCAAGTTTGAGCTTATTTTAAAAAAATAACTTGAAGTATTAATATTATACTGTCAATAGTAATGGAGTTGATAGAATGTTTGTTATCAATCATAGATTTGTTCAGAACAGTTAACCATAAAAGATCTGCTCTCGTTTTTCGTGAGTCATCTGCAACCGTGTCGATGAATGTCGTCCGTGTTTCGATCCACTTTGAAACGTGTCCGTTCTCTTTTGTTTTGTGATTTGCCGATTCAATAGAATCGGTTGTCATAGTTCAGTGCTAGAATCATATTGTTGGAAGTGATCAGACGATTTGAAAAAATAGGAAACTTTGTCAGGCGCAGACAATCTGAATGAACGACTGTCGTTTTTGTACGTTTTTTTTTCCTCTGCAAATAACCTTCCGTAGAAATCGAATGTTCTGAACTACAAACAGGTTTTTAATAGTTTGTTCAAGATATGATAATGAAAGCAGGTTTTGTTGCACTCGCACGTATTACTAACAATGTCTCATATAATTATTGCACTGCTATTGTTCATCGATACAGAGGACACATATTCAAAGCTAAGGCTTTTAGCGTAGAAATCTCAGCATATCGACCAAAGCAAATCGTTGGCTAAAATATTATTTAAGAAGACAAAATCAACTATTTCAGATGCAAAACTTATTTAAGCAAAGTGATAACTTTTTTTATAAGTATCGCATATTTTTTATTGCAAACTCGTACGTTTCCAGCATTTATCTCTTGTTTCATGAGTTACATGAATTTAAGCAACACGAATCTATTTTGTTTATTGAACTATTTTTTTGTCTGTAGAGATATATTAATCGATATTTCAGAACAATTGAATGTGTAATTTTCAATATTTGAACGAGTAAGATACAGAAGAGCAACACGGGCCTGTATTAATAATGGTGCTACTCATCCGTTTCATGCAGAAATTGGCGACAAGTTTTAAAGGCAATTTTGCGACATGCTTAATTTCAAGTTAATTCTAATAAGCTTGAATTTCAAGAAGCTGCTCTCTGTGTCAGCAACATAAAGTGTGAGTAGAAAACGGTAATAGATCAATCAAAATATTTGACAGTGTTACCTGCATTTGCTACCGATAGATTCAGATCAGTCATTCAAACAGTCGCTGATTTAGACATATGGCTATTTCATGTTGCACTTTTACAGTTATTAAAAACCTCGTAATCAGAGAACTTTCAAAAGTAGTCTAGAAACGCCAAAATGAACATAGAATTCATTATCTGAGAATTTAAAAGTTTTGCTCAGACTCTGCTTGAGTCTCTTTCATAAGTATCGATGAGCATAATCGAGCTAAAACAGTTCTCGAAAATGCTGTCACATCTTACTTAAATTGTAAGAAAGCAACGCACAAAACAAAAAGGAAAAAGCGGAAACACTCGTTTAACAATCAACTATCGTTCCTGTCGCCTTCTCTTCATTCTCAAATCCCTTAATTCACTTGGCCGCTATGCAAATCTAATTCATGGCACGTGCTATTTTTTGTCGTGTATGTCGGGGGGGTTGGTTCTATCCTATTGTTCTCCTCATCCCACATGTAACATCTACGAGGCGGCCTACTTCGTCTGTTGCTCCTTTTTTAAAACGTGGCACAGCTAATTCACTCGCTTCTTGAAGTTGTTCTACTGAGACATGTTGATCTTCGCTATTGTCGTCGTCACTGTCTATTAAAAGTCTTGGTTAGCATACGTCTAAATGGGACATCCTCGGTTTCATCGTCCCATCCTTCTGTTTCCGCGCTTCCCCTTCGCTTGATGACACTAGTCGCTACTCGCAGTCAGCCGCACACTTGAAGATGGCCAAAAAACTTTCCGCAGAGAGAAAACACGTCTTCTGGTAATAGTGTCTAGGGCGTCCTGCAGCTCATTCGCACGTTTCAAAAACAGGGCATCGTCTAATTTCCAGACAGTTAAGCCAAGCAACCGGGTCGCATCAATCGGTCGCTATTGAGTTTTGCTGGCCAGTCGAAAGTGTGACAAATGTCCAGCAACACGGATGCGAAACTTTAATTCACATACACATCATCAATGTAAGTCGAAGTCGCCTCCTTGATTTTGTTATGCGATTAAACTGCGTTCACAATGGACCTCATTATTTGCGGAACCACATTAAGAGCTAATCCCAACCTCGTTAAACAGTACCTTATACCTTAGAAAACAACAGTCTGGAAGGGCCACAGTGACTCATCAATGCACACTTGAAGATAAGCAGATCGAATATCCAGCAACATTTCATCCTTGCAGTCTCCTTCCCTCAGTTAGCTTGCGCACACATCAGCGTCTGCAGTATACATCCACATAGAGGTTTAGTCCTCGGTAAGGCGAACTTTTGATTTATTCTGTTGAACGAGCGCCATCAACATACGCAACCCTTTTTAGGGTCCCAGCGTTTGTTCGTCATAGGAAGCAATCTAGCCTTTCTTATCATTCGCTGTACTTTTTCCTAAAATAGTTTCCTGACTGATGTCGGCATTGAATACTCAGTCACACGATTTACAGCTTATCGGGAGCCTTGCCTTCCGCCCATTTCCACGTCGCAGTCCATTCATTTCGTTGTTGGCCAAACTCCGCTCGAAAATCGGATTTTTCAATAATAAGAGCTGGCGCAAACAGAACTTGGCTCGTCAAGAAATTGGATCTCCCCTGACTTCAAGATGTATAGTTCGCCTAGAGCTTTTATCGCGTCTAACCCCATAAAGAGGTCGAACACAGGAAGGTTCTCATCCATTACCAGGACCTCAATTACAACTGCACGTCTACTGTCTAGTCGGAGGCTAACGGACTTAACTTCACATGTGTGCGTTCTCTCGCCAACAGTAACCACCTTGATGGTCTGATTTTGCCGCGTCTGGCACACTTTTTGCTCACTATGGTTCAGGAGCACCCTGAGTCAACTAGTGCAATACACTCTTTGCCCTGAACAGCTCCTCTTACGAGTTCTCATCTGGTCTGAGGAAGCAGCTTGCACATATTTATCGTCTCCTAAACCTTTTCTGGGACAATTCAGAGAAGGGTGGCATAGTCCGTCACATCGGTAACAACGTCTATCACTTCTCCGCAGTTGGGGGTCCCGAGCTATTCCGAGACCGTCCTAAGCTAAATGGTTAATTATATCGCAGTCGAAACACCTTATGCTGCCGTTCTTCGTCTGACTTTTCTTTGGCTTGAATTGGCCCCACGGCTACCGTAATTAATGCGAGGCCGGGTGGGTCATCTTTCAATGTAGCTCTCGCTCGAGCCAGGCTCTAAGAAATGATGCTCATTTCCTCCATTCAAGAAGAAACTCGTAGAAGCTGTCAGACATAGTTAGGCTACCTATGGACAAAAGCTGCTTTGAAGCCTCTGTCCGTCATACCATTGAAGGGTACAGAAAGCTTTCTACAGTTCCGCCAGATAAACATCTACAATTTCACTCAGGAACATACGGCGTGTCACAAACTGCACATACGCCGCAAATGGAGTCAAGGGCGAAAATCGTAAATAAAGCTTCCTTTATAGAGGCATCATCCCCTTTTTTCTTCACTCAATTGTTGATACACCGCAAAGGAACCTCCTGTCAAACACATAGGTATTATGTATTTTATCTTTTTTACAGAGCACAGTCGACACACAAGCCTCAATCAATTCAATTATGGATTAGTTGGGGTCCGAAACATTAAACTCAGCTATAGATGAATCTTATCTCCCATCATGACGCCGATATATCTTGTCCTAAAGCAATGGGCAAAACAAAACAAAAACTCCGGGACAATCGTCTAACAATCAGCCGTCTTCTCTTCATTCTCAAATCCTTTCTTTTTATTAATTCACCTGCACGCTATGCAAATTTCATGCATGGCACGTGCTATTTTTTGTCGTTTATGTCGGGGGGATTGGCTTAGCCCATGAAATGAATTTTCCTTCCCAGTAAAAGAAATTTGAAATGAAGGAGACCTTTCTAAGTGAATTCAGAATTCTTTGTCTGTATTGCTCCTTCAAATTGTACGCTTCATATTGTAGACTACCAAACATCATGTTGTCTTCACGTGCGAAGACAAAATTCTCATCGGTGATTGAGAGCGGAAAAATATTTGTAGAATCTTTCAATCACTTTGTAAAATGTGATAGTAGTTGTATTCACAGCTGAGGCATGCATACCAAATAAATTAAGCTTTCCCATTTATGTTTGGGAAGTGATGGTGGTTAAGTGGATATGGACACGGACTGAAGACCTGGGTGTTCAAAGTTCGAATCCAGTCGGTTACACAGTGCCACTTTCACTTAGGGATGTTTGCAACCTTCTCGTGGTCCTTCCCGTAAGTACCCGATGTTTTTCCAGAAAGATTTCTAACTCGAAAAACAATGCCAACACTAGAATCATCCGATTCACACGAAAGAAGAACACCTCCATACTCTTCTAGGAAATTTAACTAAATTCAAATGTTTTTCTTGTCGTGTGCATTAGTCAATTTCAAAGATTTATTTGTCGCAGTGCACGTACTTGTTCTATCATAATTTTTATCTAATACATGTGTTATTAAATCTTATCAGTCATCTATAAAAAAAATATTGAAAATTGTAATTACTCAAATGATAAATCAATAATTGAGCAAGAACCAATTAAAATAAAAGTGAGTCACCAAAAAGTCTATTTCAAAAATGGATTGAAAAATGAAAAATATTTTTGTAAAACAATGTAATAAACAGAATACTCTTTGAAGTCTGTTGTGTATTAGATTGTAGTAAGTGTGTGACACGCACACATAATCAATCCAAGTTGTCTCTTTGAATGTCGGATCAAAGTACTTGAAACTTAGATTTTTCGCCCGAGGTCTATAAAGACATAAAGTGTCGCCAGGTCGCCATGTTATGTGTTTGTTATTTTCTAAAAGAAAGAAAATATGTGAAAATAATACATAAAATAAAAGTAACAATACGACTGTAAATTATCTTAAAGTTTTAATGAAGCAACATTTTGCCAGTAAATAAATATATCGTTTTGATGAGGTTTTCTCACAAATATAGTCAACAATAATCAGAAAGATTAAAGACAGATTTTTAGAAAAGTAATAAACAATTAAGACAACATACTAACACATATTGCTAATGTAAAATACATTAAACAGGTTCTACTAATGTTAAAAAGATACTAGGGACGTAGTGCTGATGTAACACAATATAATAAAATGTAGTAGTAATGTTAATGAAAATGTTAAAATATTAGTAACGTGAGATACTATAGTTGAAACGTAGTGTTGACGTTAGAGAATATACTAAAATATTAGTTTTCATGTGTAGAACCATGTGCTGCCCCACGCGACGACCCCAACGTTGTGTTTCCATGGTCTTCTTCTTTGTCTTCATCGTTCAGCCGAGTTGTCTGTCCACTGACGAATCGTCGAGGTCACAGCACTGGTCCACAAGTTAAATAAAAGAAACACAACTTTCGAGAGAACAAGAACACACATACGTTGTGTATAATTTAGTTTGAACTATGAGTGTGTGTGACACCGTCGCGGACTGTCGAAACCCCCATTGTCGTTGCTCAAGTCGTCAGCTTTTCTCATCGTTTTCCCGGTCCGATCTACTCTCTCGGGAGGATCTCCGAAACCCAAACTCATTAACTTTTTGTCATAAACCTTACTGTCGTCAAACTAACTTACCCCACTGTCGCAAAACGCCGTCACCCCCAAACGTTCGTGTCCGGTATTTTTTCTGAGTCCCCTATCCTGAACAATGGAAACCGCCCACTCCCGCATTTACTTTTGTCTCTGTTTATGAGTCATTTCCTATCCGCGCGGCCTTCATTACTGACCACTCCCGTATTTTCTTTTGTCTCTGTCGATTAGTCACTTCCTATCCTCGCGGCCTCCATTGTATCACACATGTAAAAGATATACTAATGTTCAAATAGATGTTAGAAACCATATTTTAATGTAAAAGAAGAAGCTAGATGTATACGTAAGACAATATGCTACGAACGTAATACTTATGTAATTTATTTTCTTTACATATGTGGAAATATGAGATTTCGTTTCATGTACAATACAACATATTAATATGAAGCAATGAACTCGTCTCATCGAATAATGAATTTCTCTCCCAACAAATATTGTTTTTTCAGAAAGCATTCGCCTTTGTCAAAAAATTTAATTTCATTAGAAATTGTTTGTCTTTATTGCCAATTATGTTACAAGTCAAATAATTTCCGTGAAACATGTTTCCATTTTCTTCGAACCAACCAAAATCAGTAACAAGGAAAATATATATTTGAATATGGACGGCATTTTTATACTTTTATTCTAAATTTCTTAACACGTGGGATTTATTTTTGCAATTTAAAACACTTTTAGGAAATCTTTCAAAGACATCTGTCAGCATAAACTTGATACGTTCATGCAATTGAACCATACAGGATCACCATCTACTGAAATATGTGAAATATAGTGCAATAGAAGAGAACTTCGTTGAAACTATGAATAAAGATAATGACAAATAAAAATGTAATTAAATAAATAAAAAAATGAGGAAAAGACGAAACGTAATATAATATGTAAGAAAAAGGAAATAAGGCGTCAATGATTTGAAAACATTTTAATCAAATTAAATTTCAAATAATTATCTCGAATTATCCTTATTACCTTGGATATTTTTGACATATTTTCCGTTAAAGTTTATGCCGTTCAGAATTATATAATGTATTCATTCATCACTGTTATTATTTTATATAATACTCGGATATCATCATGTAGTCCTGCTAGTCTGCTAGAAAGTAATGATTGTCATAAGTTCACCTTTCTGAATAGAGAGCTTATTTATGATTTTTGCAAAGATCCCTCTTTAATGGCTGCCGTACATTAAAAGATAATTCACGTGACAGATCTAATTTTTTCCCTACATTTTCGTTCTTTTATAATATTACACGTTTTCATTAGTTTAATCTGATCGTTTGTCAATCACCTTTTATCAGCCTCATGGAAACAGAGAGACCACGATCGATAGTATAGTATTTTGCAAAGCCGAATCTGTCAAATGATATCAGAACATTATTTCCAAAGCTTTTAAATGTATAAATATTAAATACAGAATAAAAAAATACCATGATTGGCCAAGTTTCTTTTTTGCAGAACATATCTTATAATTTCATATGGCTTTTAAAATAAATTGAAACGAATAAAAATGAAATTTTATCTTTCTTCTAGTTCGGTCTATTCGGTTACAGAGATTTATCGTTAATAAAGCCCAGCGGTTTTCCATGGAACGTGAGCGACACTAAATCTCCATAGTATCCCAGTACTTTCCATTACCTACCTGCCATGATCTGGATGCTGCGATCCATCTTCGTTTTTTCAATAATCTAAGCCTGACGCCCACTTTCCGTAGTACGAACTGATGTTAGTTTTTAGAGCGGGTCTTTATAGTCTCATCTTTATATATCGTCAAGTTGTAACTAAATCGTTTTAGCTCTGTGTGGTTCGGCATAAAATGTCACACGTTTCCTTCTTTCTTTCGAGTTGCGTTTGTCTTTTACGATTATTTTCATGTTAGTTTATTTTGACATCTTCAACATACTCGTTTTTACCCGGGTCTCTACCAGAGATGACGCCATCAGATTTCAAATGCACACTTCTACAAATACCTTTTGTTTTGTTTTGTTCCACTGGGACAAATGCTTTCGTAGCGCCGTGCGATTGTAAGAAGAATTTTGTTCTATTTCATTAAGACATGGTCTGTCATGAAAATGTTCAATTAACTTATTTCGGCATTTGTTAATTACACGCAGCGTCACAACTACCATTGAATTATTACTGTTCACATGTGTCAGATATTTTATATTTATATTTCAAGATTTTTATATCCTGATACTTTTGAGAGTCTTAGCAGCTACATTGTAGTCTGAGATGAATACTATGTCTTAGAAATTACTTTTTATTATCATGATTTATGACTACTATATCTGTGCGATTAGCTTTGCTTGGCCTCTCTGTTTGTATAGTAAAGTCGCATAAACTAGTTAAATTTCCTATGTTTTTACCCGGGTCTGGATGATATTAAAACCAATTGCTTATAGTTTAATTGCAGATATTGCCCCCCCCCTATTATGCCGATTTTTATATTAGATAGATACGAATACAAAATAGTCAAACGTGTCTGCATTTTCATCATAGAAACTGAATTTAGGTTTAACCATACTTTTTTGTATGTTTAATTGATAATGTCCAGTTAGCAAGCATTCGTCTGGTTTTGTTGATTTACTATTATGACGGTGGTTTACTCACGTATAATTATTCAATGAAGAGAGAAAAAAAAAACAATAAGGCTTGAAACAATTGTCAGAGAAAGAAAGAGAGAGTCAACAGATGACGATTAGAACGGAAGTGACGCCGCCGTTACTGACATAGCGTTGCCACGAACGATAGCCAGGGAGATGCGTTGGAACAACCAGGCTGACTCACGGGGCTCGTGCCTAGACGTTGAAATCCTCCGTCCAATGTCCTGAAAAAAATTAACAGTCTCGGGGCCAAGCACATCCAACGTTTCCACTGAAATTGGTTGGAAGACGAAACGGTCAGTGAGCGAGTTATATTTTCCGCGCTTCCTTGTTTCGGCGAGCAGAGCCGCCGTGCCGGGCTTCACCGCGGATTCCGCAATCCTTGCTGGTGAAAAGGAGTCAGAACAAGTGGCGTCCCAGATAAGCGGCTTTCCGGCTCGGAGAGCGAACACAGTCATCCAGTCAGGCCTGCGACCGTCGCCCCTGTTCAGGCCGACTGGTTCAAGGACTGATGCAAAACCTGCCGAGTCGAGACCTCGCCTGACTACGTCGTTAAGGGCGGAGTGGCGAGGCAGGCGGCCGGCACAAAATCGACAAGAGAGAGGATGCAGGGCAAACTCGCAACGACCGCCCACAGCGACACCGGTGTGGGTGGCACAAACGGAGTCCCAGCCGTTGTGAGACGGTGATCCGGATAGTGTCATTGTCCAAGAGGGTTCTAAGTGTCGCCGAAGGGATGGCACTGAGCCAAGCACCGCTGTAAGGTAAAGCCTACGCTCTCAGGCAGGCAACTCTATGCTGGTTACTGCTACGGGCGAGTTTGGCAAACATGGATTGACATTGAATGTCGTCCCAGGACGACTGATGTATGAGATCGGGTGGTTGCTGAAGGTTTGTTGACGTCCATGTTGACAAAACGGCTGTCAAAAGATCTGAAGACGGGGATTCGAGATATGAGGAGAAAATCTCGCCAACGAGACCTGCCGAAGCGCGAGTCGAGGAAGCATAAGCCGGCAGCGCAGTATCGGTTGCAGAGCGCAAACCAAGGCCACCGAACCGAAACGGCAAAGTAGCCTGGCGCCAACCGGTGTCGGCAAAATTAACATTACAAATTTCACTGGTCGAGCGACGTAAAATTTTGTCAAAATTTTCCAGAAGATCGACTTTGTTGTAACATTGAGAACTTCTCAGTGTGAATAGAAGTCTGGGCATTGCAAAACAGTTTTGCAGCAGGAACAGTGCCGCATGAGCGTCGATCATGTTGAGGCGCTCTGCCATAGACTCTAGCTTTGTAGACTTGTCTTGTAGGGATGCAGCTACACCTTTAGAGCAGATAGGCGACCCAAGAATTATTGTGTTGTCCCGTTCAGTTATTGAGATGGATCCCAGGGCGAGTCGTAGGCCATCTATTCCCCGTTGAAACTCCACGGTGGACACAGTTCAAGTTGATTATTTCAGATTTGTCAGGGTTAACTAACAAACCAATTTCAGCCAGAGCTGGGACGATCCGTTCAATGTTGTGGAGCACCGAATCGATAGAGCCACCTAAAGAGGCGTCGTCAAGATACCAAATGTTGATCGGTGTCGAGGAAGATTGGGCAATGTCGTCAACGGCCAGAGAAAAAAGGAGGGGGCCCATTGGGTCGCCTTGCTGGACGCCTGTAGCCGACGTGATGGAGTTGTTTCCGCACAATAAGAGACTGGGTTCAGCGTAAGCTGTGTGGGCAAGACGGTAGATGTTAGGGACCCGACGATGGCACCTGTTAAGAAAATGATCTCTGCGCACCGTGTTGAAGGCATTTGTCATATCTAACTTAACTAGTATGGCGCCTTTCTTGCTGAAATTGAATGCTGCTCTGATGGCATCAGCTGCAGCCTCGCAGCCCATTAGGACACCGACGCCCAGTTGAACTGGTTGAAATTCGGGCGATAGATGTTTTGACGCCTCAAAACAAACAACTTTGGAGGCGAGTCTGCGGAAGGTGTTACCGACAGCTATCGGGCGTATCCCGCCGCATTTTTTGCGAAGAGCAGTCAAGTTAGAGGAGAAAAAGAGATCACGTGCAAACTTCAGAAGTTGGCCGTTAATCAATGAGTTGCAGAGACGAGTAATAGCAGAGCGAAAGCGAATACCTGCTTCAGCTGTTAGGGGAGCTGTGAGGTCTTTCAAGTGCCCGGGTCGGAGACCGTCAATGCCGCCGCTGCTGCTTGGTCGAAAAGACTTGAATGCGAACATAACCTGTTCTACCGAAATGTCCTGGGAGTCAATCTCTTCGAAACTAGGAGGGGTGTCCGTTGGGGCCGGTGGGTGTTTCAGTCGGAGAGCGACTAGTACTTCATCCGATGGAGGATTCGTCTTGTGAAGCAATAATACAAATTCCTGTTTCAATATTAAAATTCACACTACGGAACCACTGATGGCTAAGAGATTTATCTACATCAATTTTTTAAGCGTAGGTAAGTTATTGGGTTTGAAACGTTTTATTGTTTATCGTTTTGCTATTCGGTTAATTGCATTGGAATTTGCTGTCCTTTTCAGGTTTTTTGCTGCTACAGTAGGTGAATGAGAAGTTTGTTACTCATCTTCGACCATTTGAAGTTCCCTTCTGAAATTGTTAGTTTAAGCATTGTTATCAACGGAGTAGAGATTCTTTTGTTTCTTTTGCTATTTTATACGCAACCTCATCTTTTGTAACCCCGGGTATCTTTGAAGGCCTATTGTCGTTTTGTAAGATAGTTCAGGTGGATCTGGTAACTTACAGATGGTCAACATAATGTGCTCAATGCCAAACACCTACACGTCTGTAATACTCCTTTATTATTATTACTCACGAGACGTTTTCGCATGAGTAGTTGTCAATTACGTTTCACTGCTGAAACCAGGTGGTGCTCGATGATGTCTATATTACAACAAGTCTCCTCAGATTTCCAGGAATCTCCGCTTTTGACATCTTTGAACATCATTTAATGTGTACTCGCACCGGCTATTTAACAATGATTTTATTCAGTGATAATGGACTTTCTTCTGGAATTTGAGTAAGACTAATTCTCATCTGGATTCCAATACTGATCTTATCCTTTCACTGTCAATATCTGGATAGTGCTATCTCTCCTCGAGTTTTCTATTCGCTCAGACTGATGTTCTTCTTCCTCTTCTTCTTATTATTATTATTGTGTTTACTCACTGGAGGTTCTGATACAGACCGTCATCCGTGATTGCTCACTAATAATCACTTGTGGTGTTCACTGGAGTCTGAGTGACAACAAGTCTCTCAAGACTTCCAGTGCTCTCCACCTCTTTTGATATCTACTTCAAATGAATTTGCGTTATCACAACAGACGCTTACCATCGATTTCTCGTTGGCAACAGACCCTATTATTATTATTATTATTATTATTATTATTATTATTATCATCTGTATTTCACTCAGTAGTATTTTTTGACCGAGTTCTCATACAGATCAGTCATAACGGAGTAGATCGAAACTTCCATTTTATTTTCATCCATAATGCAAATTTTATGTTCATGACAACAACAAAAAACAACAATAATGATAATAATAATAATAATAATAATAATAATAATAATAATAATAATAATAATAAGAAGAAGAAGAAGAAGAAGAAATGTTTCCTCTCACCTCTATGTTTCTTCACTTTGGATTCCATTTACTCTTAGAAAATCTTGCCAGAGGAACTTTGCAACAAATTAATAGCTGTCAAAGCCACCCAACTCTATCAAATCTTCATAGAGTGAGATTGAATCGCTCATTCTGCATTAAGGCTAAGCTACGTCGAGGATAAGCAACTGGATCACGTGACAATAGTTGGCATTATGACGCCATGTCAAAAGCGTCCACTTTATTGATATACCTGTCGAGATATATACACCATAAACATGAAAAAATTGCTAACGTTAGTCGGGCACATGTGAATTCTTTAACTTCAGATGTAATGTACGGATCTTAGTAGATATAAAACATAAAATCTCCAAATGTAGATATGACTCGGGCATCATCACCTTTTAGTATCCAATAATTATCCTTCGACACTTATTCGTTGTTATTAGCTTAAAGTTGTTTTTATTTACCTATATTCCATTTCTATCGCTGAAGTTGCACTGAATTGCATACGAATAGTAGCAATTAGTATCGCTAGTAAATTAACTGTTATTGTTCTATCAAAATCAGAACATTGAAATACAGTCAATAGAAACTTAGTTCACTGATGACATATTTTGTTTTGATTACATGGAGATTCGACTCGCTTGAATATTATACTTATGTGATTTCATTTCAGGCGCAATATTGCAAAATATTATATCCATATTAATAAATGTATGTCACCATTTCTGGTGTGTATGTGTTTTTCGCATATACGTGATTTACACATCATTACTTGTTTATTCACTATTAATTGATTATTTACTGAAATAAGAAAATAATGCAACAGTAATAAAACAAAATCTAAAAACAGACTATTTAAAACATAATTTAGTTACGAAATTAAATTCACCAGAACACATTTACATTTATATTTTAAACAAGTCAGCCATTTTAATCGTTTATTAACATTTGAAAATGAGACCCTTCGAAATGTGAAGGAATTTAGTAGCATTTAAACTGTCGAGTAGAATGTCATTTCTGGCTTTAACATTTTTACCAAATCCTCATGTTTTGAATGTTCTGAAAGTTAAGGAAATCCATAATTTTATAAATAGAGATTACACCATTATTAACTTAACACAATTATTGTTTCATAATAATTTGGTTTAATTAATAATTGAATGATAAAATGATACTAGATAGTTGAATTAAACTGTTAAAATCCTAGGCGAAACCAAAATCAAAGTAAAAGGCTCCTGGGAAACGTCCGACAGGTCAGCTCGTGTCATATATAGTCACGAGTAATAACCAAAACCAAAAGACGACATGTTTATATAATGAACTCTGGTTCTCCAAGGTTTTAACAATTGGAACAACTCATATTTATTCATTACATTTATATTCTCATCCTATTGCGTCTAATGCTCCGAACACAGTTTAATCTATCTATCTATCTATCTATCTATCTATCTATCTATCTATCTATCTATCTATCTATCTATCTATCTATCTATCTATCTCCCTTTCTCTGTATATCTCTCTCTCTCTCTATATATATATATATATATACATTCTAGAGATGAAAGATGAGAATAAAAAATTGCAAAGAAATTATATTTATTAAAACATCAGAAGTTCAAAACAAGGAGTTTCATATCTTTAATCCATGGATTTTCAAAGACAAACTCTTTCCGATCAGAGGATAAAAACCGACAATGTAATTTTAAATATAATCGGCAACATTAAACTTTGAAAATTGTATACACAAAATAAAAAAAAGATAAAGATTTTTTAGTTGAGACGAAAACGTAGAGTTATGGTAGTCACCGTCAAAAACACGTCAAAAACAAAACAGCTGTCAGAAATAAATGAGGAGTCCAAATGTTGATGTTAAGAAGCTGATTATTTGACGGTTGTTAGAAGAGTTCAATTCATCCTGTGTACGCAATAGTCCGAGAGTGTAATTATCCGTTTCACAGGGTCCAGAGTGAAGTTTATAAGTCAGGGTTCGATGTATATCAAAGTGTGCATTACAAAAACCTCTAGCTGCCTGGTTGATCAGAGTTTCGATAGGTTAGAAAAATGGATTTAAAACCGATATTTTCAAGCCAATGTTGAGTGAAGGTATTGCTTGTAAGCGATGGTGAAAATGGCTATTTTGTCTGCTGGTAGAGGAAGATTAGCTGTTGCTAGTGCTAGGGATCTAGGCAAAAGATGTGACAGGGGTGTATGGAATCAAAGAGAGGTGTACTGGTATGTATACATACATGATGATGATGGACTCTCCCGTCGATTTCGATGTATGAGTGCCCCACCACTCCGCGCTTGAATTTGTAATTGCAAGGGTTGCACAATCTCCAACAACCGCTCTCCTGAGTCGGCATTGCTTGATTCCAATGGCAAGTAGTAATGCAAGACGACTGGAAGCAATGTCGAGATAAGCAGAGAGCACATACAGAAATGATCACCCATTTAGTACTGGCCAGGCTCGACGCCGCTTAACTTCGGTGATCTAACGGGAACTGGTGTGTCAACGTGATTGTGTCGTGTATGTATATATATATATATATATATATATATATATATATATATATATATATATATATATATATGTCATGAACGATCTAGACACAAGTGAAAGTTGTTGGAACCTCATACCTCGCAATCGACGGGAGAGTCCATCATATATATATATATATATATATATATATATATATATATATATATATATATATATATACATGCATATATATATATATATATATATATATATATATATACATGCATATATATATATATATATGCATATAAAATTAATGCATATACACAACTGTAAAAACATATCTTTTTACATTTTCCTTTTACGTAGCTAAAAGAAAGAAGGGTTAGGTGGCCAGCGTCAAGCTGTATAGTATTAATGGGTTGGGAGAGTAGTTATTTATATTTTGCCGATGTGAATGAGCTTAGATAGTGGTGAGGGTTGAATAGAATGATATGAAGGAGATTTGATGAAAATATTTACAATGACATTGTCGGTTTTTTATCCTCTGATGAAAAGAGTTTGTCTTTGAAAATCCATGGATTAAGGATATTAAGATCCTTGCTTTGAACTTCTGATGTTTTAATAAATATTGTATCTTTACAATTTTTTCTTATTCTCATCTTTCATCTCTAGAATTAGTTGCTTTATTCAATATATTGAGCTTTATATTACCACGATAGATTATTATTAAACGATAATTCCATTATCTTTAATTTAATACAACATTTTAATATATATATATATATATATATATATATATATATATATATATGTATATATATATGCAAAGATTGTTAAAAAGAATATACTTCGTCTGTTTAATTAAACTTTTTTATTTTTTCAATTTTTCTAATGGTCTTTTAGTATTAAAATAAAAACAATTAGTAAATAGCCCATAAGCCCGAATCGACATCGTATGTAGGTAAAATATTAAATATATATATATATAATTTAATATTATATATATATATATATATATATATATATATATATATATGTATATATATCTTAGAATAATATCCGAACAGTACAGTTTTGCATGGCTTTTATGTTCCTTTAGGAAAATCAAAATCAAGATATAGGGATACAAACCTTATGTTTATAATCCTTAATACAATGTTGATCAAAATCACTTATATTATTTTGATTCTAGAAAATTTCTAAAATTTAAGGCTTAAGTTTAAGGGGTCTTAAAAAGAAATTTCAGGGAATCTTGCTTTATCCCTATGGATAAAATTCAATGCAAATCTTATATATTTTAATTTTCAATTAGGGGATTGTTCGAATATTCTGCACAGCATACTCCAAAGAAACTGAACTTTGGGGAAGGTTTATTAACTGATGTCTAATACTTATTGTTAAAGTTAAAAAAATGAGAAGTATCTGAATTTTTATGAAGTCCTTCTACTTTTATTTTACCCCTTTGCATAAAACAAAATTAAACTAAATATATCCCAAATTTGACCCTTTGGGGCTAGCAGCTGTGTTCCAAAATTCATAATGATCCGTGAATGATTTTAAGAGTGAATGCTGTAGATTCCAATAAAATAGAATAAAGAAGAAGAAAAAACTATATACCAGACAATAATTATTCCGACCATAACTGGTCTCTTTCAAATCCAGGTAAAGAAGATACAATTTTACTTTTCACTCGTTTGCAAGCACTCATCGACAGATTCCACAATTTTCTGAAACTCTGACCAAAGATATGACACAAAGATGAGTACTCCAGAAGGCCAGTATAGAAAAAGAATAAAAGAGCAAAAGAATAAAATCAAAGACAAAGATAAAAAGGAAGGAGAGGTAGGAAGTCGGAAAAAATAGAATCAAGTCGGCTGCATTTTTATGTAGATAGGGTTTGTTACTTATCTCATACCTATATACAAAAAATATGGGAAAATAAAAAAACACAGAAACATTGAGAAAGGAACGTATACAAATATCGCATTTACGGAGAAGCATTACCTAAATGGTCGGGGTGACGTTGTTCTCTTTCTATCAGTGTGATGCTCCCATATGGGAAGTGTCTGTATTTGTAAAATATAATTATCCACAGACAGACACGTGGGGCGCCGTCATTAGCCTGCCTGATACTAGCGAGATTCGAAACCGAGACCACAGTGGCTGATGTTCGGCCTCTTTACCACCGGGATACGAAAACTCGCAAACTACATTCACTTACAATATATTTGAAACACGGGCAACGTCGGCGAATTATCTTTTCTACTTATTATTTCGATTATAATATTAGTGTGTCATGACTTTCTTGGAGGAATGTTTTATGTGAAACGACTTTGGCGGGTTTTACTTCCTCCGTATTCCGCTAATTTGTGTTTCTTACTTATTTGCAATAATCAAATTCCAACCTGGACGTCATCGTTTGTGAATCTTGAAGAATATATAACAGCTTTTTATGAAAAAATAACGTTAACACCAATGACATTTAGAAACTTCCAGCACTATGTATAAGCGACAGGATATTGTCACACTAGATTTGTTGTTTTCCAAAATAAATAATTGTCAATATTTTTTGTAATTAAATTCGTGTTAAGTAACTGTAGATATATTCTCCTCTCATTAGACCGATAGTCATTATGGTAGTATCAATCTCATTTTTTTTTACATACTGTCATTTTTATAAACGGAACATAATCAATGTCCCGAATAAAATTTATGAGATAAAATAGCCCAACAACAAATACCTACTGGAATTTAGTAGTCCCTTTTATTAGTACTTTGAATGGATATAACATAAGAACAACATTATCCCATACAGATGGTTGGTTCACAATGAACTTAGTGCGGTATCTATGGTACCTTGTATCATTGATTGACGAATAATAATACTCACCTTTAGAAGTGGGTAACAGATTATATTTTCGTTCTCAAACCTGTTGAACGTACATTATGTCGAAGTAAGAAAATGTGCGTAAATTAACTGTAGTCTTTCAAAATGAACAATAAGTTAGGCAGAAAGTAAAATTAATTTTAATTTTGTATTTACTCATCTTTCAAATCTGTAAGCTGCACATGACCAAATATTTACTTAAATAATGAAACTAACGTTAAAAACATGGACGCCAATGAAATAAAAAATAAAACGTACGAATGATTTTATTTTAAAACTTACTGCTCAAGTTTTAGAGGGTAAATAACTTTGCAGATTGGAATTCCGATAAGAGGTTTGTAAACGGGATATTTTTTTACCTTAAGATTGTCGAAAAATCATGTAGTGGGTCTATTTTACGTTAAATTTACATTAAAACAATGTAAAAATTGAAGAAAAAAGTATTGTATAGTCCGTCTTTTCTGAATTTAATCTTCTCCTTAAAAAATTGAACAGTAAAATTGAAATACGTTTTACTTCAAATAATCACAGTATTTAGTGTTCACTTTTCCTAAATTTGAATTACAAACACATAATTAACACTTTTTTCAATTTCGAAAGAATTCTCTTAAAGTTAAATAATATTGAGATTGATTATAAATATTTTCTCCAACATAAACGTCTCGAAAATTAAACTTTTTTATGACATTTTGTACGTATTGTAGCCATTTTCTTTTTAGTAATTTGTTATTATTTAACTATTGACTTCATTTTTTATTTTAAATTTGTTAAATTTTTTCATGCTATGAATAAATAATTAAATAGAAAAATATGCAGTTTTTATGATAAAAATTTGACACTAGAAAAATTGACAAACGGACAAAAATAAGAATTCTGATTATTAAAGAACGTATGTCGGCTTCATTCTAGTATTAAGTTCTCTTATTAAGATCCATGTTAACAAATGAAAATAATTCAATAAAAGAAATACTTCCTTCGAGATAAAGGATGATGCATCTCTACAATAGTGGCGCAATTGAAAATAAAGTCTTGCTTTTGTTTAGGGGTACAAATTAAGAACTTGACTTTTGACTACAAACTTTAATTCTAATAAGAAATTACTTCTTATCTGACCTTCGGGTTTGAATTAGAATGAATATCTGTTCTGTTCAGTTCTTAGGAGCTCATGGCCGAGGCATTAACTTCTCCTAACTGAGGATTAATCGATCGACTGAAGCGCCCTCATCAGAGAATGCCGACGAGTCTCTATTTACCTGCATCACAACGAGGGCAGAGTTTAACACAAAGTCGATTTTAAATGTGGGGGAAATCTAGCTTCCTCAAAAGGAGCACTCTGAACTGGGGCTAAAATAAAAATAGCCTTAGTCTAGAAAGATGTTTTCTTCACTGACCCGAATCAGAAAAGATGAAATGTAGTATCAGAACAGATGCTACACTTTGGTACGAATGCTGAGGAGTTCGACCAAATACATTTCACAGTAATTGTTACTGGCAATGATCGCGTTTGTAAAATGCCCACACCCACATTTAGTTCGACCTCGTGTCACATCATGTCTTTTTAGGGAGGCTGTTCAATCAGAATTAACTTTTCATACTAGCTTCGAGTATAGATTTATTGCCTGTCTCATGATCCCCTCATTACTGAAAGATTTTCGACAGAACTATACAGGTATGTTCCATGCCAGAGTGATGCGGTCTCTAGGTTCTCTGTATCGTAAATCTGTTAATAAATTAAAAAAGCGATATAATTTCATCACTTTTAAGTAGTAGGTTCGGTTGCTTAGATGGTAAGACGCCTTTACGCGACTAGTTACAGTTGGAAGTGATCTGGCGTCTGGGGTGAGTTGTAAATCAACGACACAGCTGTGTGTGGGTGACTATATTTTATTACTAGCTGTACCAACCGAGTATTTTACTTTAATTTTTCTTATGACAATGTGATTTTTGTTACTAAATTATTTTCTTTTTTTAGTAAAATTGGAATTTAAACGTTAAATTTTATTACGGTATTATTAATTGAAAAACATTGTTATAAACTATAACGAATTGTTGTTAAAATGGAAAGTTAACGTTGTTTTAGATTACTATTCTACAGTTTAAATTCTTCCAAATTCCTTTAAAATGTCAAATGATCGCGAATTAATTCATTTTAAAACTGTTGACAAACAATTTAAGGGACTGTATTATTAATGAAGAAACCTACATTTTCTATTTTTCTCAATTTTTGTCACGTAAAATATTTAGAGTAAAATTCGGATTAGCTTTCCCCTAGATCATATTTCTCTAAACAAAGTAAAAACATGTGTGTGCGCAATTCAAGTAATCCTCCTTTGGAAAAAACGCAGCGATTGGTTGAATTCATGTTGGTTCGCAAATGAAAATATTACTAAATATGTTTCCGGTTGTTTATAAGTGGCGACATACAGCTCTATAATATCACTAATAAAAAATAGATCGAAGTAAATAAAATAAAATCGATTATCCACAGACACATGCTACGTCGAATACTTTTAAATTATGAGTATCGTAAATAGAATTTAAGAAAAATATCGTAAATAGAACTTTAGTAAAAAAAACTTTATATAAAATATCGTAAATAGAATTAAAGTAAAATATCGTAAATAGGATTAAAGTAAAATTTCGTAAATAGAATTAAAGTAAAATATCGTAAATAGAATTTAAGTTAAAAATCGTAAATAGAATTATAAGAAAATATCGTAAATAGAATTAAAGTAAAATATCGTAAATAGAATTATAAGAAAATATCGTAAATAGAATTAAAGTAAAATATCGTAAATAGAATTTAAGTTAAAAATCGTAAATAGAATTTAAGTAAAATATCGTAAATAGAATTTAAGTAAAATATCGTAAATAGGATTAAAGTAAAATATCGTAAATAGAATTTAAGTTAAAAATCGTAAATAGAATTAAATTTAAATATTGTAAATAGAATTTAAGTAAAATATCGTAAATAGAATTTAAGTAAAATATCGTAAATAGAATTTAAGTTAAAAATCGTAAATAGAATTTAAGTAAAATATCGTAAATAGAATTGAAGTAAAATATCGTAAATAGGATTAAAGTAAAATATCGTAAATAGAATTTAAGCAAAATATCGTAAATAGAATTTTAGTAAAATATCGTAAATAGAATTAAATTAAAATATCGTAAATAGAATTAAATTAAAATATCGTAAATTGAATTTATGTCAAATATTAATGTAAAAAAATGAGCAGGCTTGCTCTACACTTATATCTTTCACTTTCTCGTGGTTTGTTGTTGATGAACCAACAGTTAGAATGCCGAACATCAAAATCGCAACCTACCATTAGCTATAATGTAAAAGTCTTCGTAAAAACGAATGGAGCATTATTCGCACGTTGATATTTCACTTTCGTATGTTTTTTGTTGATGGCCTAACGGTTATAATCATCGATAAAGCAGTCGGAAATATGCGGTTGTCACAACGCAAGCATTGCTCTTCGTGAAAATAATTGTAGCTTTCTTGGCAGTTGGTATTGCAAATGTTGTCAAACATGATGCATTAGAAATAATATGCGTAGCGACGACCAAACAGCGCAGTTTCGAATTTCAGCGTGAGATACTCTCCGCCTCTTGTCACACTGAACAACCGTGATAAGACGAAACAGCTGTATGTGGATGACTATATATGTGTGTGTGCGCGCGGGAGATCGAGAATATACATACTAATGAGACGAGTCAAAGTTGCTTATACTTGATTTCCTTTCTTTGTCATCCTGCCAAACACAAGGTCTTTTTAACTATGACGACAGTTCCATCCCGATGAATTTCTTTCTCTTTTGAAAGGTAAAGCACTCTTAACATGAAGTTTCAATAAAAACAGGAGTGTTATTTAAGGAGTGGAATTGTTGATTGAACATTTTGAAACCTTATTAGAGATTTCACACTATCAATGAGTACTGCCAACTAAGGATCGAAAAAGCCACAAAGTAATCGCCTTAGCGAACAGTGTTTACCCCTTTAAGGTAAATATCCAAAACGATGTGTTATCCGGGCGATTTGGGGTTATTTCATTTCCTGTGATAGTATGAATTCTTTATGCATTACTATGGGCTTTCAACCTCGTATTTTCCCCTGGGGTTTAATGAAATGACAAAAAAAGTCTTCTTCTCTTTCTCCGTTCACATGACCTTTTCATAATTACGCTTCACATTGATCACGTTTCAGCTTGTGTCTGCCTAAAGCCATATTGTCATCATCTTGCATTTTATTCAAACCAAAAGAAAACTTAATTTCCTATCAAATCTGTCTTTAGCAAAAAAGTTATCAAATATTGCTGAGGAAATTCGAGAGAATTCTATGCGAAATTAGTTTTTAAATCAACTTTTATTCAAGTAATAGAACATATTTCAGTAAAAGTCTCTAACTTTGTTTCAATGAAATCAAAAGTAAATTTAAATAAAATATTTCCTCCATCTTAATTTCAATCGCGTTTTATAGCAACTTTTCACATCGCCATTTCACTAAAAGTTAGTCTGTACATTGCTCACATTTTAACATTCATATGTCGTAGATAATCAAGTCATTATTCATCACTTTGGCAAGCAAATAAATAATCTGTGTTTAAAAGCGCAAAACCGAAACTTCTTGCAATACTGATTTAAAGCCGATAGTTTTACAATGTGAAAGATGCATCCGGAACATAATGAATGGTATTTCAAATGGAGTTGATTGAAGGATAGATTTCTTGTATAGGAAAACGCTTATGATATGATTGAAGTCACAGAGTTTTACACACAATTTAATGTATTCATTGAAATCATTAGGAAAGAATCGTCGAGTATAGCATTCTATCGCGAAAATGTTATCTTTTCTATATTGGCATTAAGGCATCACAAATTCCTCTCTATTTTTCAAATGCCTTTTAACAATCATTGAACGATACGGATTTTGAAGCTTTAAAAATGGAAGACAAAAGAGTTACTTCTAGATAAATACTGATTTTAACTGTTTTTCTATCGCATTTGATTGCTACATGTAACTAGTAAATTTCTTCAATAAATACTTGATGTGTGATACAATAAAACCCTAACCACTAAAGGTGATTATATGAAAATAAAATTAGGTTAATGTGCGATTGAGAAAGACTGAACACGTAAAGAATACGATACACATCACTCAATTCCATTAATTTGATTTTTAAATAAAAAAAAAAAATTAATTTGAAAAAGTACTTAAGTCTATCTCAGGTGAGAATATTATTCATATTACTTAGACTGAGAAAATAGTAATATAATCTGGAATTATATAATATTCATCTGAAAATAGTAATATAATCTGGAATTATATAATATTCCTCTGAAAATAGTAATATAATCTGGAATTATATAATATTCATCTGAAAATAGTAATATAATCTGGAATTATATAATATTCATCTGAAAATAGTAATATAATCTGGAATTATATAATATTCATCTGAAAATAGTAATATAATCTGGAATTATATAATATTGCTCTGAAAATAGTAATATAATCTGGAATTATATAATATTCCTCTGAAAATAGTAATATAATCTGGAATTATATAATATTCATCTGAAAATAGTAATATAATCTGGAATTATATAATATTCCTCTGAAAATAGTAATATAATCTGGAATTATATAATATTCCTCTGAAAATAGTAATATAATCTGGAATTATATAATATTCATCTGAAAATAGTAATATAATCTGGAATTATATAATATTCATCTGAAAATAGTAATATAATCTGGAATTATATAATATTCCTCTGAAAATAGTAATATAATCTGGAATTATATAATATTCCTCTGAAAATAGTAATATAATCTGGAATTATATAATATTCCTCTGAAAATAGTAATATAATCTGGAATTATATAATATTCCTCTGAAAATAGTAATATAATCTGGAATTATATAATATTCCTCTGAAAATAGTAATATAATCTGGAATTATATAATATTCATCTGAATATTGTCAAATTTTGGGAGCCTGTAGACCTTTCTAGGATTGTAGTGTAATACAGTCAAATGTAAACCCAATTCAGTGGAGGAATTTCTAGCCTCTCCCATTTGTACAATATAATATCTATAGTAATAGCATTATGTTCGCACTTCTTGCGTGTTTTTACTTGTTGCTTGTTTCTTCGTGACTTACACATTATTTCTGTGTTTACGATTAATCGATTTTTTTATTGAAATCAGAAATGCCAAAATAATTTTTTAAAAATCCTATTTAAAAAATAATTTAATAAAAACATTAAGTCCACCAGAATTCATTTCTGCTTATTCATAAACAAGTTGAAAAAAGAATGAATTATTTTGTGACCCTTCAAAGATCTAAAGAAACTGTGAAGATTTTAAACTGTCGAATATGCAGTCATTTAAACTGTCTTTATAATTCTTATTAAATCTTTATGTATTAAAAAATTAAAAGTTTTAGAAACTATTTACCTCCAAAAATGCTATAAATAAAAAGTGTTACCATAGAAATTGGTTACAGATTTATGAGGATTTAGTTCGTTTAATTATTTAATGAACAGACGATACCGGAATAATTAAATTTAACTTTCAAAATGATATTTAATTAATAATTTAGTAAAAATATAAACGGGCATAATTAACAAAAAACAACGAAACAAAACATGAAAATAAAAAGACTTCCGACCAAAGCTATTGTGGTACATATACCAAAGCTATGGTAGGACATATACCACCCCCTCACACAGATATATATATATATATATATATATATATATATATATATATATATATATATATATATATATATATGGCTTAAGGAAAGAATAATAAACACTAGTTTATTACTGAATACACCTTGCATTGAACAATTGAAATTTGAAATGAATGTGGACAATCGTCGCATATTTATCACTCTTTTTTCTTCTCTCTCTCTCTCTCTCTATATATATATATATATATAACGGGCCCCAACGAGAGTGTCACGTGACTTCACATTTCCGAAACAGATGACAATAGAAGCTGTAGAGAGCCGGATGGCTAAGTCTTTCCGTGCTTGAAACCGACGGTACGAATGTTGTACTAATTCTTCTGTACCAATATATATATATATATATATATATATTGGTATATATATATATATATATATATATATATACATGAATTTAAAAAGATAGGATTAAATCAAGAGAAAACATATTAATCAATAAAAGAAAGGCTTGGAAATATTATTTAATAAGAAAAAGAGTAATAAAATCTCTTAAAGGCATTTTCGTCTGGCCTTCTCTAAAAGAGAAACGTTAGAAATGATGAAAATTAAAGAATAAAGAATAGTCAAATGTGGAAATGAGTTCAAAATTATATGTTGTAGATATAAATTGTGGGAGAACAAAAATTAGGGGTAAATCTTTAAGTTAATTAATAGATGCATTATGTCATAAAACATCTTCAACTCTTTTTGTTTCAATAGGCTAAGTCGAGAGGTGTTAATAACGATCTCCCCAAGAATATTGAGTTGGAGATTCGACCGAGAAGTATATAAAATCGAGAACCACCCGTTAGAGTAATTGTTAGAACAGTTATTAATAACGAGCAAGTGATTACCAATATAAACGTGGCATACATGAGAAATGAATGCTATTTACTTTAGATTTCTATCGCTAAATGAATTTGTTTTTAAAGTTGTTAAGACATTGTAAACAGTTCAGTGACTATTATCACTAATACATAGTTATTCATGAAGGAAAGTGTACTCTCGGCTTATAAGAATGTTTAATAAAAGCATTTAGTTTGTATAATTTTGGTTATTCGGACTACATTTCTCATCTTGAGTGTTACATCACAACGTTTAGGCCGCTGTAACCTTCGGCCTTCTTCAGGTGTATCTCTTCGAACTCGAGAATATTTCTGTCAAACTCGGGAATCTGGACAGAATTTCGAACGGAAAACTTTATTTAATCGTCGGGTAGCATGCTCCTGTTCCGTCAGACATGACTATCAATTAGAACTGTGGATATAGTACTAAGTAAAATTCAGTTCTAAGTCATAGTTATCTGAAGGTTGACGGTTCAATCCTCGGTGCGGGCGATACGAAGAATTGCGAATTACTGAATATTTATCCCAGTCATTGCTGACGGAACGAGAGAATGATATCCCCGTGGATTAAATAAAGGTTCTGTTCGAAATTCCGTCCAGATTCCCGAATTCGAAAGAAATAATCTCCGAAAAGATACACCTGAGGTAGGCCGAAAGTTACAGCGGCCAAAACGTTGTGATGATAACACTCAAGATGAGAACAGTAGTCCGAATAATTAAAATTATAAAAGATTCATTATTATTATTATTATTATTATTATTATTATTATTATTATTATTATTATTATTATTATTATTAATGTAATTTTGAAGGGTTAACGGACAGTGATTGATTTTCGCTGACGCAACCTTAGACTGGATTTCATTCTGTTTTTTTTTTCTTTTCTCTTCACATTCGTTTTTTTCTGACTTTTTAAATTACTTTTTATTTGTATTCAATGTTAATTTAATTAATCTAGTTTGTTTAAAGTTAAAAGAATGATCATGTAATGCATGAGAGAATAGTGCATTTAGGTAATTATTATTTATTTTATATCTTTTTAATGTTTTATCAAGCCTTTTCGTTAGATTTCGTTGAGATTCACCAATGTATATCTGATGGCAATTATTGCATGGTACAGTATATATACCTTCATTAGATTTGGGCGTTTTAAGAAAAATGTCTTGTTTTAATGTCTGTTTTATGGTTTTTGATGTAGTTTGTATTGTCGGAATTCCTAGTTAATGTAGAGTGTTGTAAATTATATTATTATTAGCGTTGTTATAAGTTTTTGGTGCATAGGATTTTTGTTTATAACTCTCTGGAAAATATATTTAGAGCCTTTTCTTTTGCATTTAATATTAAATATATGGGGCTTGCAGTGTTTTGAGTAAATTTCTAATCTATTTGAATTATTCTTCTAAAATATAATTTTTTATTTTCCATATATGTATATGTATAGCTATCTAGCTAGCTAGCTAGATAGATAGATTTTTACATTACATGTCTTCATTTTCATTGTTATTGTCACAAAGTGTTAGTCAGTATATTCTTCGTAGATTAGATTAACGTTTCAGTTCGAAATTACTTGTAGGTTATTGAGTACGGCAGTTAAAGATGGCCAAAAGGTACAGCGGCCGGACATTAAAACGATATCATCAGAAAGGGAAACACTAAAATGACTATACATTATGCAAATTATAGTCATTTATGTCTGCTAAGAGAGTCCGATAAGACTTTGATAGATATTAATTTATATGCGTCTTTTATCAGAATTATCCTATGGGACTCAATTTTCCGACTTTTAACCAAAAAGCAACATAAATAATATAAAATCCGATTAGATTTGAATTCAAAATTTCTATCTTTGTCCAAGTTAAAAAAGAAGGTGTCGCTGTGCTCTAACAAGTCTTATTTATACGATATTTACTTCATGTAATATTTGGAACTTATTAAATTTTACTAATGTCTTTAGATATTTTTAGTATTTAATATCATGCCGCCAACTGGAACTCATAAATTACTTTTTTAATTAAAACCCTTAAAAATAAACTCTTTAATTAATTATTTAATCTTCATTTTCTTGATATATGCTGATTTCAACAAGAACTTATCAAACAAACACATATGTATTTCCATCGGAATTTTATCAATCCCGCCAAAATCGGAATGCGGTAGAAAAAAAAATGATTGCACGAATGACGTCATTGCGGAAGAGGTCACAATTTCATGTCTTCAGTGCAAACAGACAGAACGTGTGCTTTTTTATTATATTTAAACGACCACACTCGCGGGCGAAGCTTCAAAGTATTGCAAAGAAATAATGAAAGTAAGACAATTGCATTCTAGAGTCATGTTAGATGTTGTATATTGACGTAATCCGATATTTAAATGACACTCTCAACTGTTCCAATGGAGAAACGAAGTGTACATGTGTTTTCACGCGTAAACAGAAAAAAAAACACATGAAGCCGAAAAAGCAAAAACAATGCACCGACTAAATTGCTAGTATTTAAATTACAAATAATGGATTTAAAATGGATGTTTCTGATCTTCTTTGAAGGCTAACAACGTCGTCATTGCGATAATGAGTCTTCTAAGAGATCTGTCTTGTGAGAAAATGGCGGATAAACTTTTAGAATTAATGTTGCTTGTTAGTCAGAATCGTTGTGAGAGAAGACAATCGTCTAAGATGTTATTAAGAAGTTCGTAATTACACACAAAATAAGTAAAACGTTACGTGAGACAAACATCATAAAAGGTTCTCATTAGAAAAAGTTTTAATTATCTTATAAACAAACTGAAGAAATGGATTTTACTTCCGAAAGCAATAAGATCGTACAAATAAGATGATAGAAAAGAGATAAGATGATAGAAAAGTTTTGGTTACTTACTGAAGGGTTTTATAATGGAAAATATTTCATATCAGAACGAATAATATTCGCTTGTTATTTTTATTTCACTATATTAGTGTATAACACTTGGATACACACAATGAATACCTTCATGGGCAATTTACTCGTGGAAATCTGTGTTTCGTCTTCGTTGGTATGCGTCTTCGGTTTCAGATACATGAACAGTTAAATTAGAAAAATTATATGCAATTTCAGAACACTAATGCACATCTTCCAGTCAAACTTAGGAACGTGAGTAACAAAAAAATACCAATAGTAATAAGTACTAATACTACATTAAGGTCGAAGGGTCCCTAAATTCATACTAGAATAATTCATATGTATATACAGGGTGATTAATAAGTCACTTAGCTATTTATTTTTGAAATTCTAAAGTTAAAAAAATACGGTAATACAAAACAGAAAGTTTATTCAACAAATTCATTCATGGGAGTTTTAAATTACAGCAAAATTTCAAAATTTCCACCTTCGTACTGCATGCATAGCTCCATTCTTTTTTGCAAGGAATTTACGACTCTTTGTAGCATATTTGATTGATTATGAAATAAATATATATAGAAACAAATATATAAACGAACAAATTTAAATTAACAAATAGCAGTAAGTAGAGAGTAAGATAACAATTATCAAAAGTTCGTAGTATGTTTGTGCTTCATATGGTAATCATTTTAAATAGCTAAGTGAAGTGACTTATGAACCACCCTGTATAACAGTGTTGCTAAAGAATCCGTTATCAGTAAGAGTCTTCTGAGTGTTGAAGTTTCCATATGTACTACAGGCGATACAAACTAGAAATAACATAAATTAATACATCTACCCGGCCATGGCTGCGGAATGAGAACAATCTACCCCGTTCATTGAATAAACTATTCGACAAAACAATTCCGACGTTCGACTACAACGTTTCGAATTTTGATATAAAGAGGATTCCTAAGTTCGACTACAATCATCCCAAGTTCGAAAAGATGAGCCTCAAGAAGTCGGAGGTTACAATGACCAAAAACGTTGTCAATATAACAACGAATATGAATATAGTAGTCCGAATTATTTAAAATATTCCGAAACATTATTTTCTCTAAATATAACTTGCGTTCCAAGTAGATATTTTACGTTCTCTCAGCAGACACACATAAATACTCTTTTTAAATATTCCTACGCTAACAATGCCCTTTACTATTTTGGAGAAATAAGTTACGTCATATAGTTGAACTTAATTGTACTTACTATTAATTGCTATAAACGAATTTCAATCCATTTTCCAGGTTTGAAGTGAAGGTCAGTCCCAGAAGCTTATCAAAGCAGAGAACGTCCTCAAAGAGAAAGAGAGAGCTATTCATTTGACTTAGTGCAAAGTAATGATCAACGTGAAAGAAGAGAAACTTGGTTTTAGACTATTAAAAGTAACCAGGCACTTTATCCCCCATTTCACGATGTGCCTAGATCGGAAGAGAGGGAATCAGAAAGATATTGATCATTAATGCTCTTCGAAGCGTTACCATACATAGTTGGGTCATCTGCAGAAATGTCGACGAATTATCTTAGAATGCGATTTAGGAGATCATTGATGAAGATCTGGACGAGGGTTATGCCCAAAATGGATCCTTGAGACACACCAGCGTTGATACTATGTGATTCAGACTTCTGCCCATAAACGACAATTTTATAAAAGATTTGACGGTTGAGTGGACGTTTCCAGATATTCGAGACTTAAAAAGATTGCGAAGTAGACTTTCAAACCCTATCCAAAGCCTTTGGTATGCCAATAACTATTGCTCTAGAAACGAAGCCCCCATCAATAGATTTCCTGATCCTGTGTGTTATTACAGTCAGCATATAAGCTGTTTATCTTGCAGGACGAAATCCATGTTGCTTATATTTAGGCTATTTTTAATTAGGTGATTAGCAATTTCTTGATTTATAACAGATTCAAGCAACTTACTCATGACACACAGGAGGCTGATTTGTCTGTACTAAGATGCAGAAGACCGATTTCCAGTATTTTAAAATACTGGTCAGACTGACGAAGATTTCAAAGGTGTTAGGAAGCATTTCTCTTTTAAGCAACGATTGAACAGATTTGTAAGAATAGGAGCTAGTTCCGGTTGCAGCTTCTTAAGCACTATGATTGGAATGTTGTCAGGGCAAGTTTCTATTCTGAAATCAAGGTTCTTGATAAGTTTGGCAACATCTCGGACGGAAATATGGATGGACATTATTACAAAGTAGGACTGTCTTACGGCACTTATAGATAACATCTATTTCTTCGCTGGTAATGACCGTCAGTCCAAGGACTTGTGGAATAACTGTTTTGTAATTGAAGGGTACTATTCCATTATGTCGAATTGAATGAAAGCACAATGGTTCTTTTCTACAATTTCTTTGAACCAATTAATTGTACTAGTGGTGTTAATCCATTAGTTTAAATGTAGCTTTTCTTTAATAATCTTATAATAATCAATATTATTTTACTGATTTTTCCAATTTCAGGTCTGGTTGGGTTGATTAACGTGGTAGCATGTTTATTTAAGAACTCCTGTTTTAGTCTTTCAATAATATATATGCATCCCCAGGTTTCAGTTGATGAGCTCTATCGCTAATATGCACTTGATCAGTTCTTTCTTTAGTATCTAAGTTGATTTCATCGATAATATCTCGGTTTCTTTCTTTTCTGTAGTTCTTCGTAAGGTTTTCGTTGACTAATTTGTTATAATCCGCTTTGTCCATATTATAAAAGTTCCGCGTCTTATCCGCTTTAATTTATACTTTAGTCGAACTTCTAATGCTTTTTACTGTATTTTACAGTTGTCTTTTGAAAGTCTGTCGTGTTTCTGTGGAATTCTAAACTATTTATTATGTTGCATAGGTCGTTTTCAAAACCCTTAATTCGTTCAACACTGAAAGCTGTTTTCAAGCTCTAAGAACCGTACGTTTCCTTAGAGCTACCGTCGCTCTCGCTTAGCCTTTCATCTCATCTTTCTGATTAGTTCATCAGTCATTTGGACCAATTTTATAGTATATTACTTTTTGCTTGGGGTAGGAATATTCTTCAACGAAATGTCGAAACTAACTTTCTCCATGTTTATGATTAGAAGAAAATATATAGTAGAACGGTTCTCGACTCATTATGAGTAATTGTAATCAAGCAAGTTCAAATATATTAATAAAATAAACTTAAAAATCAATATTTTCAAAAAGTGCTCAATACAAAACAGAGATTTACAAATACCCTTTATATAAACATTAAAACAACCTACACAAATTAATTCGTGTTTCTGTATTGAGCGCACAACACTATGACTGCAACAATAATCATCAAATTGTCCAAAAAAGTCCTCATCAATTATATATATATATACATATATATATATATATATATATATATATATATATATATATATATATATATATATATAATTAATTAAAGGGGGCGTATCATAGCTGTATATGCTTAGATAGAGAGTTGATTCAGCATGATCCTCTTTGTTATTTTTATCTAAGAATCATTGAAAGAATGTCAAACAAAATAAATCTGTAAGCATTTATGAGCAATAAAATATCAAATAATTCTGGTTATATTCCGTAGTCTTACTGTAATGGTGTAGGATTACAGGAACTGTGATCGCGGTTTCGAATCTCGCTCATAAATCAGCTATCCTGAAGAGCCATAGAAAGCAAAACGCGCGCATCGGGATAATTATCTTATAAATAAAATAATATAAAGACGTACGCATATATATAGGGAACAGCACACAATGTAAGAGAGATTACTCCCACATAGCATTTAGGTAAACGTCTCTATCTCCAACCAAAATAAACAATAACAAACACAACAAATGTGTACACATTTCTAAGCGATAAAATGTCCTGTAAGTTTGACGAGATTCCATAGCCTAACAGTAAGGGCGTCGGATTGCAGTAACTGTGATTGCAGTTTCGAATCACGTAAACATTCGGAAACGTGCGTCCGTGGATAATTATTTTATAAATAAAAGAATCATATGTATTTTACACGTTCTATTTAATTTAAAATTACATTAGTACACCTGTTTGTTGTAATATTAGCTTATAGCTATAATGAACATGGTAGTCACGGAATCGAATTTACAAATCAACGCTTATATTCGAAAAAATTTCTGTTCTTTGATTAAGTAAATATCACAAAGTATAAAATTCATTATGAAATGGAGTATAACTTATCAACTAATGATTTTTAGAGAATAATTTTGTAAAGAATTCCTTTTAGAAAATATAAATATGGCGCTTACATTTTAAAGCAAAGAATGTATTCATATATCATTGGACATATTTTATGCAAATAATTAAATCAGTCAAGGTGTCATGGTAGTTTAATTCCTATATATAATAATAAACTCTTACATAAAGTTGAGAAAATGTAATCTATTTCAACGCAAAAACCGCGTAATTTTAGTGAACAATGTACTTAACTAACATTTATAAAAAACTTTCAAAGCTATGTATACGATGGTCAAACATGGCGTATCAAACCACTTCTGTGGCGCCGTGTGCTTATGCCCCCTGTTCAGTGGTTTCTGAGATGTAAACTGCTATCAATCTAAAAACTAATTTATAAGAGAAACATGCTTACCCCTATGAAAGATTGACAATGTGCATATTTCAGTTGTAAAGATGTAAGGTACGACAAAAAAGAAAGTGAGGATGACTGTTTTAAATCCAGTTGTGATTATGGAAAATGGAAATAGAAAAAAATATCTATCTGAAAATAAAATTCTGACACAAATAATTTTAGAATCACGAATTTGGTAATTGACGGAAAAGAATCAGATTAAATAGAAATTAGAAAGAATGCGCTCATCCTTGCATCCATTTTCTCAAAGTTATTGAAAATTATATTAATCATGCACTCCGCTTATATTTGATTTCGTTGATTAATGCGAAATGTTTTTAAAATGACCTGGCAAATAGTGATTCCAATAAGAAATTTCATTCCAAATTTAGAAACACATAAATATAAATACTAATGAATACATTTTATTTATGAAATGCATTAAAATAAAATATATGTAATTAGTTGTGTTTTTAAAATAATTAACTACAACTTTAGCTAATATAAACTATTGCAAATGTCTTATTAATCTGAAGATGTCAAAGCAACTGTTGACATGATACCAGTGAATAATAATATCTAAATCCAAGGCTTGAACCTCTGACATAGTCGAAGATAATCTGATTTAAAAATGACGCCAACTTTCTCTCTCTTGCGATATCCGGTTTCCGGTACAAAAGTAATGGTGTGTCTAGCAGTAGAATTATGACACACTCAAGTGTGTCATTTACTGATCCGACATTAAAATTCATAGCCTTAATTCCAGACAAGTAAGTGGATTAGTCTTATTCTCCTTTTTATCTCATCTCTTTATATTCACTTGATACAAGAAATTGACTGGTGATACCAGATCAGGCTGCCCTGTGGCTCCCTGAGACGAAATTCACCTACATTGACGTTTATTTTATTTTTTTTTTTTTTTTGTTTGTAAAACTTAATTATGTTCTACAAAACCAAAAACAAAAACAACAGCCCCTCTCCCTTTCTCCCTCCCCTTTTTTATTTTTATTCTTCCTACCCTACTCCCGGTCCTGGATATGACCTTAAACTACATCCGATGGTGAGATCCGGCTTACGGACTTTGGGGAATGTGGAGCCTCCTCTTAATTACCATTGCTCCCAGGTCTACCCTGACCCGGAGTGGTAGTACCTGTTAGGGTCCCAACTATGGGTTAAATAGAAACAGATATTAAAAGGGGAAAGAAACAAAAAAGAGAAGAAAACAAGACCAGATTCGGCATTAAATAACCCAAAAAGGGTTGATATGCCGTAAAACAAAACTACCAAACAAAAAACCCTGATTAAACATTTGAAGATATAAAGAACTAGACGCATAAAAACTTTCACTATAATGACCAGATTCGGCATTAAATAACCCAAAAAGGGTTGATATGCCGTAAAACAAAACTACCAAACCAAACCAAACTACCAAACCAAGAAATTGAATTATAGATATAGTTGAGGAAAGAACATTGTGATATCTATTCGATTGAAACTAATACATATTAATCATTGTTTGTATCTTTGTATTAAATTTAATTTATATTATCATTGGAAATGATTGGTATAAAGGAAACAAGCACATATTTAGTATACTTAATAGCGACACATTATTTAGGAAAAGATCAACTTTAGCTTTTCTATGAGGACGGATTTTGTCTGCATAACTTATTCACAACTGACCTTTTGGCTAGCAGCAATGTGTAGTAGCTGTTCTGATTCTACACTTCTTTTTTTTCTATTCTCAATCAGTGAAGGAGAAATCCTTCTAGACTGAGGTGATTTTACTTCTGTTCCAATGAAGAGTGTCCCGTTTTTGAGCGCTAGATTTCATCACATCAAAAACCGACATTGTGTCTAACTGCTCTAGTGGGGATAGAACCTTAATAGGGACTGATTGGATATTGGTTTCTTGACAACGCATTCAGTATCAGCATCATAATCCAAAATAACTTCTTGTAACGATATCTCATCAGCTGGTTTACCGATTTCAACTATAAAACAAGGTTATATGTGACGATATTTTAATCAATATACGTTAAACATTCCCCTTATTTTCATTTTAGCTGGAAAGAGTTTGATTTTAAATTCTAGAAATTACTTTAATATTAATAAACAGTATCAACTATATACACGCATGTATTATTTGTATATACCCTTTATTTTTAAATGAATAATTCTTAACAATAAAAATACTAAAAATTACGGCAGACCTGAAATATTCGGCGAATTCTTGTCTTGAATCAATTCAAAACAAAAAAACTAAAAATAGAACGAGAAAAGATATAGTCAACTGGTGTGATAACTTAACAGTGTTTGTGAATAAATCAAATAAAAGCAAAAAACAAAATTATATTAATCCTATTGAAAAAAAAAAACGATAATGGTATCACTTGTGAAAAAGATAACAAAGTTCTCCTAAAAAGTAACAATGGGGATGCATTTTGTTTTGCTAGTACAATTTCGTAGTAATTCCTATCCAAATTTGTAACATGTTCATTTATAAACACTCAGTCATAATGGATATTAGCTGATCTCATTCTTTGCCCACGCTAATACTCCTTTTTCTTTTCTCTTTCAGACTTTATTTTTTGTCGATATGTTTTCCCCTTCTTTTTATACTGTTCTGTTTCACTGAGCTTTTTTCATTTAACTATTATGTTCTCCCTCTTTCTCTCTCTCTCTCTCTCTCTCTCTCTCTCTCTCTCTCTCTCTCTCTCTATATATATATATATATATATATATATATTCTATCTATATAAAGTAAACTTGATTCTTCCCATCTGTTTAATTTTAAGGTCTCCGGAAGAATTAATACACCCTACGTGAAAACAATCACACCTACCTTCATAAACTTCGACCAATCATGTTTCCAGAAACTTTTCCTAAACTACATCAACGTACGTTAAAACGTACATTGAGACCCCTACATCTTACTTGCACAAAAACGTATTCGAATGAGAGGGAAGCAGCACCCTTTCTCTCTTTGAATTAAGACCTGCGACAAAACCCATTTCACCGGTTAAATATGGTCACACGCTATTTCCCAGGGAACTAAACTGGAAAATACCGTATTTAATTATTTTTTTGAAAAAGTTACTTCAATTGAACCACTTTTCATAATCATGCCGATTTAATGCAGACAGTAGCGAGAAAGCCTACACACCTACGGTTCGCGGTTTCAATTTCCAGTGTCGGCGCAGAGTTCCTTTTTATGTATTGTTCAGATTGAAATAAATAGTTAAAATTTGGTCGAAGTGTATTTCTTGCGCTTAGAAAACATTCTACCGACGCACATTCAGACAGACAAACAGACAGAAACTGTCTGCGTGTTTCTCTGTTGTCTGTCTCTCCGTTAGTCGTATAGTGTTATGTCGGTTGTTTAGAAATGTTAAATCATTCTTTAGATTCATCCCGGGCAACATCGGGCCATGGGTCCTGATATATATATATATATATATATATATATATATATAATGTTTATACAGAGTTTGCACATTCTCATTTCGTCGAAGGCTGAAGCGAAATCTATGAATCATTGTAAAGGTCAAGTTGCTGTTCTATGCTTTTGTATATGAAGGACTGTAAAGATCATGTCCGTCGTACAATTGTTGAATCCGTAACAATACTATGATTCAACTTTGTTCTTTTTCTACTATCTGAAAATGATTGAGAAATATTACAGTAAAACAGCACATAAAATAAGTCGAATATAAACTTAGATATACGCATAAAACGCATTATATATCATTTCTTTGCCGAAAAGATTTAAAGATTTACAATAAAGACAAATGGAATCATTAACATAACCTGCGACGTACAGTTTGCATGCTATGTTGCAATATAATATATATATGTGTGTGTTAATATATATATATATATATATTTATTATTTGTCGCTCCTTGAAAGTAGAGCACTGTAATTGGTAGTATTAACACAGCATGACGTCACTTGCTTAATAGAAGTAGAATGCCTCGACGTCAAAGCCGCCGTTAAAGTGTTAAAATTATCATAGTTTATTCGCTGTTTACAATTGGCCCAGCGATTAGCGACGTCGGACTGGAGTTGAAAAATACTTGAGGTCCGGGGTTTCGAATCGCATGTCATATCTCTATGCTGATGAGTCCCAATTAAAAAAGGACGAAACGTATATATTGTTTATAGATAATAAACAATAACAAATATTATATATATATATATATATATATATATATATATATATATATGTGTGTGTGTGTGTATACTATAAAAAGTGATTAATTGGGGCACCGATTAACTTGGATTAGATTGATTTAATCAGTAAAATGGCGACCGGCAATAACCTATACCTAATTCAGACAAAATGGTGGAACGCGTTGCAAACCAGACCATAAATGAGAATGTGCTAAGGATTCCCTGTTCGTATGAAAAAGAAAGTCGGAAAAATCTATTTATTTACGTGCCTACCATGGCAGTAAGATGTGACACAAGGTCAGTTTAATGAGGAGAAACCAGCATCCCCCCCAAAAATAATTCATGTTGGAAAAGTAGAAAATAACCGTGAAAAATAAACACACACAACCACAGCGAGAGCGAAAGCGAGCGGGTCAGACATACACAAAGTAGAGATAGTCAGTATTAAATAAGAGTGAGAAGGGTAAAGCAACAGAGAGAGAGAGAGAGAGAGAGAGAGAGAGAGAGAGAGAGAGAGAGAGAGAGAGAGAGAGAGAGAGAGAGAGTAATATTGTTATAAACTTAGTAAGAGATGGGTGCCTTGTAAAGTACTACTAATTACGGCTTATTAAAACAATTAAAATGATTTTATTCCAAACATAACGCAATCCCAAAACCAAGGAATATTTTGCCATGTATGTTATGTGATTAAAATATAGATGAACACGCCTTATAGAAACAAACTTTGATTAACATTATTTGACTACATATTGCAGTCATTTGATCTGAATATATCTGCAGTTGTGTAGCCAAATAATGTTTGTATTGTTATGATCGACACATCGTATGATTCGGTCTCCTTGCCTGCCTACTAGGAAGAAAGGAACGCGTACGCGAACGAACGTTTCCACGACATAACTGCCGGAAGAAATAGTGGACAACAACATATCCGAGGAGGACGTACTCAATCATCTACAAACAGATAACCAGGAAATAACGTCAACACAATCGAATTGGGAATGGCAAAATTATGGCCAGAATGAAGAGTATGAAGGCACGAACCGCGCAGGAAACGAGACGGTTAGAACTCAAATTACAAAGAAAGAAGTCAAGAACCAAGAATGAGGGAGTTCAACGTGGCTAAGCAAGTTAGATTAAATACCAAAGTTTGAGGAAGAGTAGGTCGACGTATATTTTAGGGCTTTTGAAAAAACTGCGATAAATATGGAGTGGCTGATACCCACGTGGGCCATCTTATTATAGACGATACGAGTCGGCAAATCCCAGACTACATACGAATGCTAACTATCGCCGTATGTTGGGGATCATGATACCTTCAAAGATTCCATATTGAAGGTATACGGGCTCGTTCCCGACGCATATAAGCAAAAATTTCGAAATTATCGAAAACCTATACAGAATTCCCTATGTAAAAAGAAACATTCTTCGACAGATGAAGTTCATCGGAACAAGCCGAAAATAGCCTCGACAAGTTGAAGCAGCTAATTCGTATTGAAGAATTTCAAAACGGACTGAGTAGCCAGCTAAAACATTACGTAGAGAAGAAGGGAGTCGGAAGCGGGCAAAAGACTGGCTACGTTATCAAATGAATATATCCTTACTCACCAAACGTTTCAGACGAAACCCAGCTACGCGAGGATGCCCAAAATCGGTCAGAAAGAGAAAAAGGAATACAAACTGGCGGCGAATGTCAAAATATTGAGAGATATAGAAGCGTTCCAGTCCTTGGTACTCAACAGTCGACTTCCGAAATGGAATCGACAGGCAGCAACCGGCAGACAGATTTACATAAAAAAGAATAGGAAGTGAACCCGTAAAAATACTTATTCACCGAATTAGTATAAAGTCTAAAGTGATTTCGAGAGAGCTGCAAACAAGTTAGCCATGGATGGGGTCGATATGCTGATGGAAAACGACCCCGCGGGATTGAAAATGAACATGCCATATCCATCCTTGCGAAAAGAGATGGAAAGAGCACTAAAATAAGAGCCAGACAAAATAGAAGTATTTGTGACGCTTGCGCAAACCAGAGCCGAGCAAAATAGAAGAGGCGATACCCTGTATTACCAGGAAGCCAGGAAGAACCTTGTGAATTCTGAAGTAAAGAAATACTCCTACCCCACCAACAACGACCGGGCAGGTTTTTCACACCCGACGGACGCGCCACTCCAAGAAAATATATACGACCAAAGTATTTGTTGGAAATTTTCCAGAACACTAAAAAATATGACTTCCAGAACACGTTTGCAAAATATGAGAAAGTGGCAGAAAGTGGCAGAAAGTGATATCTTTAGAAAATATGGATTCGTGCATTTTGAAAAAGAAAAAGATGCTAAAGTGGCCGTGGAAACCTTAAATAACTCAGAGTTTGAAGGTTCTAGAATAAAAGTGAAGTTCTCTCATAGCAAGATTCACAGAAAAGCTTGAAAAGGAAAATGTTACAAATGTGGTCGAAATAGACAATGGTTCAAAATTGTCTATAGAATCCACCCCGAATTCGGAGGAATCTGGAGAAACTCTCTAACAACGATACTGGTGAGAACTATGGAAACTATTCATAACTCTTGCGTGGACGCGTTATACAGAATATCAATGCAGGCGAAAAAAAATGAAGAAAATAAGAGAAAAAGAGTTAGAGACGAGCACTATTTTTGTGGAAAAATATTTTCTCCATTGAAGGGGTGGAGGAGATGTTACGTTCGATATCGTATCATTCGATCCCCTTATAACTAAGCGAAAAGGAAGGCACGACTGCCGGAAGAAGAAGAAGAAGGCGAACGAACACAGACTACGGTGTGCTTCTCTTTTTATTTCACTCCTTACTATCGTTCAGCCGATACCGGGTATAAGGCTTAAACCATTTTCCTACTTTAATCAAAGCGCGGCCGGAAACGAGACATGATAAAACAATACAGAAGAATACAAGTGGTTATATTGTAAAGTATGATAATTTTGGGGCCAAACCATGTGCGATACTTTTAGAAAAGATTCACGAGTGTTCGTCTCGGGCGAGAGACGCTCTTAAGAAAAGTTCGGACTTGTTTGTTATCACTAATTGAATACGAATTTATCCTCTGTCCTCTACCAACGCGGATAATACAATGACAAAAGGGGGTATCGACATACCCCCAAATTCAGTAAAGACACCTTTATCATCTCTCTCTATATATATATTTACACATTGGTCAAGGACTGTTTCTCATTTCATGTTTACATACATTGCACCACACTTTCGCGTTTAAACAATAACACCTATTCACCTGTTTTTTCCTTCACTAAAAATTTTGTTTCGTGTTTTTGTTCACCAATTCGTGTCCGACAGCCATCAATTCCCTAGCCAACAAAACATCGTTGCCCAGATTGACGGAGATATAAAAAAGGGGCAAAAATATAAAATATCTTTAGTCACTATATAATGAAAAGTATATTTACATCTTCTATCCCATAGTTTAGAAGAAACGTCGGAATACAATAGCTTAAAATAAAGGTTAGATTGTTGAAGAAGAAAACAATTGTATTCTCAAATGGCAGTATGTGTATATGTTTATAATACATGTATTAAGAAGGCTGAAGGCAATGCAGAGAGCCGGATTGATGAGAAGCTGGAAAAAAATATATATGTTTATGTATATGTTTATATATATATATATATATATATATATATATATATATATATATATGTATGTATATAGGTATATGTATATATGTATATGTATATATATGCATGTATATGTGTATATGCATATTTATATGTATATACATATGTATATATATGTATATGTAAATTTATATATATATATGTATAAGAAAACAAAAACACAAAAACAGTTAGTTTGTACTTAGAGTAACTTTTATCGCCCCCTCAAAATTAAAGATACTTCCCTATCTCATATTTTGAGGTTGCTGTATAGCAATAGAGCGCTGACACATTGGGAATAATGTAATGAGTAAAGGTCAAGTCTGGAGGAGAATTTCGAAATAAAATTCAAACAAAAGAAAAAATAATAACACATTTTATTTAGAAATTATGTTAGGGAAGGAGGGTGTAGAGTAAAAAATGATTTCATCTTATCATGCGGGCTATGACATTAGTATTTAGTAAATGTCGCTTTTGAATCAATGGAAGATAACTTTATTATTCGTTTATATGTTTTCATCACTTTCAATGTAAGGGTAATGTCGAAAGCTTTGTCAAACTGAAAACGAACTTGACCGCTATTTACAATAACAGCAATGCATTTTCTGCGAGATTCAAAATCAAATTTTAATGTTTCAGACACAAGATTTAAATTAGATTTTTTCGAGCATTTTGTTTCTTGAATTTCTTGCATGTCCAATTTGAATGACCTGTTTGCCTTTCTTAGGATTATAAATCCTACTTCGTATCCGTAATTGAATCATTCTTGCCACATATGCTTCTTAAATGGGCAAAAGCCCGAAAATGCATCTTGTCGCAATTCCAGCAAATACTTGGTGGGGTTTTCCTTGATGGATGTTTATTAGCATTTGGTCGAACATCGATGGATTACTGAACTGTGTTACCATCATAGTATTCATTTTAGATTTAATGAACGTTGGTGAGAACTTTGACTGTGACATTTTTATCATGTTCTATTCTTGAAAGTAAACAATTACAAAAGTCCAAATCCTGCGGAGATTGTATTCCTGCGATGAATATCAGAAATTTAAACTGATCCGGTGTGAAGAATTTGATTTTAAAATTTTTCGCATTCACATTATACATAACCAGCAAAGGTAATATAGTCGTCAGCATAGTTTTCTGTATTCTAGCCAATGAGAACCAACGTGGAAAATGTATGTAAGCGGTTCCACTTTTTTAGTGAAGATTAAATATTTTGCTTCTTTCGGGAGAATAAAATTAATGTAATAAGTATGTTCGTCTGGTCCTAATTTTCTTAATAATAAACGCGTATTCGAACTATAGTTCTTACGGGAAAAATAAGTTGAGAAAGTGTTATTCCAACGCGAAAACCATGAAGTAAAAGTAATTTCTCGAAGTTCATCGTAGACGAATTCTTTAATGTTTGCAGATAAGCTATGTGTATGTGTGAATTGCAGACATAAGGCATCTGTACTATTTAATGAAATATGTCTACCAGAGAAAATGCTTCTTATATATATATATATATATATATATATATATATATATATATATATATATATATATATATATATATACATGCGTGCGTGTGTGTTTAAAACATAAAATATACTGGCCTTTGTAAAAAAACATCTGGCTTACGGTATTATCCGGGATGGCCAAATTAATTTGTGCACTGAAAATAGAAAATAAATTACAAAATATAATCAATAAAAATAACATACATAAAATACTATATATATATATATATATATATATATATATATATATATATATATATATATAAAATGAAATAATAAAATAAGGTGTCAATCAAATTTTATTAAAATTCAAAGTTCAAGCAAAGTATCTTAACGTTAAGATACTTTGCTTGCACTTTGAATTTTAATAAAATTTGATTGACACCTTATTTTATTATTTCATTTTATATTATAATATTAAAGCTCTATCCAGTATATTGAGCTTCAGTTTTTATCCGGATGTTTTCGCTGATTATAAGATATTAGCTGACGCATATATTTTTTGTTGGATTACTTGATATATATATATATATATATATATATATATATATATATATATATATATATATATATATATATATATATATATATTGTTACAACTGATCAATGACCAAACGCGTTTATATCTTCGCGAAATCAGCGCAATAATGTAATCCTGTAAAAAAATAATATATTTTCTCAAGTCTGATTATTTATGACATGTGTCTCATCCAACATGTGTCTTAAAGACTGATCGCGTCTAATCCTAATATTTACTCCCTCTATTTACAAAGGGAGAGACGCTTTAAATCAACGTGGATTGTCTCCAAGGTTTTCAGGTGATATAGCGAGTGAGCATGATTCAATATGTTAAATGAGTCTATGCTGAAATTCCTTGCGCACGTCGGATTTTTCATTAAATGGTCAGTGATATAAGACCGGTGTGTTTTATTTAGAACGTCCGTTGAACGGAAGGTTCAATTCCTAATTTTAGTAGGTATGTGTTGTTGGACTCTATTGCCCAATTTCAACGTAGTCGGCACCGCCACAACATTTAAAATGGTAAATCACTTTATTTTTATGGTGTGTGTGGGGTAAAACGTCTTTTCAAGAGGACGCCAATAGAGGCTTTGTAGAGAACACAACACGCACGTTCGAATCAAAATAGAATTTTTCAACTGTTGAGTTAGTTTACTTGGTGAATTTCTCACTGCATCTAACCAAGGCAAACGAATTTAAATTGAACATTTAGTAACAGTATTTGGGTTTAATTGGGAAAAATAAGTTGTTTTTCTTTAGATGACTTCATAAAGACTCTATGTGTTAGGATCCAAATTAAATTTACCTTTCGTTTGTTAGGATTAAATGAATCCCAGCGCGTATATAGTCCCGGGAACGTAGGTTTATGTTAGATTGATGTAAGGTAACAATAGAATTTTTGTTACCAATACACCGAGGAAAGCTAAAGTGGAATTGCGCTCTCCTTCATAAGTATATTTTAATGCAGAATTTATTTGCCTCCGTTTGATTATTGAAAAAGCAAAATGTGTCATCTACACATCGAAGGTACACTAAAGGTCCAGATAATAATTCCTTCAGATAGAAACTCACATAAATCTTTTGCCATTGTAAGTCGCACGACTGAGCCCATGGAGTCAGTGGCTTATTTTCCAATACATTACATCGTTAAAACTGAATTCAACAGATGTAGTGGCAAATTTCAGCAACTGCACGAATATGGTTTCATGGATTGAAGGGAGGCGATAAGCGGATATGATATAATATAATATCGAGGTAACACATACATTTATTAGCAACCTTAGATTTTGAATATAATTTGCAAAATAAAATTAATCTTTTAAGCAGTATTTACTATACTACTCCAATACTGGTCGTAAGATATTATAGATCCATTTTGTAACCTTATGTTGTGATGACCCTGCCATAGAGTAAAATGGGCCTTAATATTATATTCGCTTCATGAGTTTTGGGTAATCCATATGAACATGGGCCAGAGAGTCTGATCTCACTAGCTATATCGGTAGAGAGTACCCCGCTTTTCGCTCACTTAACCAATTGTTTCTGGAATTTAGTTTCTAAAGGAAGCTGTTACATAATGGGTGCCGACTGGGCCCAATTTGACAAATGTTCAGTGTCGTTAAGTATCACTATCATTTTGTCGACATAATCTTGATGAATTAGTACGACAATACCTGAACTTCATCCGTTCTGGTTATTATATATATATATATATATATATATATATATATATATATATATATATGCAAACATTGTTAAAAGTAACATAATTCGTCTGTTTAATAAGACCGTATATTATTTTTTCAATTTTTCTGATGGTCTTTTTTGTATTAAAATAAAAAAAATTATATATGTTCCATAGGTTTCAAAGATTTCACGAACGTTTTCGATTCTTCGTCGAATCATCCTCGGGTGTTAAAAGCAAATGAACAAAAAAGCTGGAGAAAAAAGAAAATTTTAAAAAGACGGTGGATAAATTCTTTTCTTTCTTCCAGCTTTTTTGTCTATTTGCATTTGACATCTGAGGATGATTCAACGAAGAATCGAAAACGTTCGTGAAACCTGTGAAACCTATGGAACATTTATTTATTTTTTTTTTTTTAATACAAAAAGACTAATAGGAAATTGAAAAAATAAAAAAGGCATAATTAAACAGACGAATTCTGTTATTTTTAAAAATGAGAAAATGCTGCCTAAATACACACACACACACTATATATATATATATATATATATATATATATATATATATATATATATGGAAGTATATAAATATGGCCAATTTCTCCCTTTTCAATCCCCTTTAAGTGCGTCTGGACTCACCTATATTTTGAGCACTTTCTCCACACTGCTCCCACGCAAAGAGTTTTCTTCACATTCTACAATTCATTTGACTTCTTTTCAACGGAAATTTACCACCCGGACAATCTGCATATATTTTTCACGGAATTTTTCTTTTCATTCACTGCGTTTTTTTAACAAACATTCCTTTAATAATAATTTTCATATTTTTCAAATATTTGAACTTTTGTTTTTTCGAAAGCCAACTTAATCTATTTGTATTTCACCTCTGATGATAAGATTTCGATCTTTGAAAAGCCTTGGCTTAAGGAAAGAATAATAAACACTAGTTTATTACTGAATACACCTTGCATTGAACAATTGAAATTTGAAATAAATTTGGACAATCGTCGCATATTTATCACTCTTTTTTCTTCTCTCTCTCTCTCTCTCTCTCTCTCTCTCTCTCTCTCTATATATATATATATATATATATATATATATATATATATATATATATATTATAAACCGTATGAAAAATATTTTTTCTATTAAAGATACCACGTGTGAAACTTTCCCCAGTCTCAATTCTGAAGTCTTAACAAGTATTGTTGAGTTGACGAATGCCGTGCGCTACAGTGAACGTAACTAGAACGACGAACTCATGATATGTTCATTCAAATATCTCAAAGTGAAGCGTGGCAAACTAGCCAACTGACAGCGCCACCTATCGAGATGTTTGGTTGCATCTAAAAACATCTTCAACTATCAAGCAGATCAACACAACGAAATAAAAAAATTCAAACCACGTTTCGTCATAGGTGACAGCGCGTCAATGAAACGCTCACGTTTAGTCGCGTGTGATTATTTGATATATCTTGACAGTTTTGTGTTCGTTTCGATTTCTCTTCAATGAATATTCATGAAATCAAACTTTTCCATATGGACACATCATCCATAACATCTCAGCTTTTGTAGAGTTTCTCGTGGATTATCATCGATTAGCGATAATCAGAATTCATAGATTGTCAGCCGTGTGCGTCCGCTCAGAACAAAACTTGTCACTCATATTTGTGTTTATGGTACTGACAAACGTATTTCCAAATGCCTGATGTCCACTACTTTCGTTTAACTAACTTGTGTTAGGCTACTGGTCATCTGCTATCTGTAACGCGTGTTTTTAAGAAATGCTAAAACTTCAACCGTGAGAATACATTCACCTTTATTTACATCAAAGGATCAATAATTTATCAATACTGATAATAAGGCTATTTGAAACATGAACGATTGTTATTCGTAAGATACGTCCATTTTATCTGCGCGTTTTGCAAGGAAAATACTGTTTCACATTTTAGGATGACGGATTAAACTCTGATTGATTGGCCGAGAAGAAAACACATTCCTAAGATCCTAAAACGCATTTAGATTAGTGTGCAATATCTTATTATTTAGATTTGACAAGAAAAGAAGTGATAAGGTGAGAATGCATTCTTGGCCTTTTGGCTAAGATCAAAGTGTAGTATCTGTTCCGATGGATACTGCACCCCATAGACTGGTATTTTCTTGGCTTTCGGGGCTTGATTTACGCCGGTCTATGGGTCTGTCTTGTGCAGTTCTAGGAGGTCCACCCTCCCAGGCTTCGTCTCCCCTCTTTGGGGAGGAGTAAGTTTATTGCTTACTGTCTGAGGCGCCCCTACCGGAGAATGCCGACGGGGCTGCCCAGGCAATTTTTAAACCCCACTTTCCCGACCCGACCTTGGGTCACATCTTACTTGTGGGAGTAAGATAAAAACTGGCCTTGTGCCTAACTCCTGGAGAGGAGTAAATCAATACTCATAAGCGATGAGCAAGAATCTTCGTTAATATTTAGGATTCTATTGACTTTGCTATGTTGTCCTCGGTATTACATCACATAATCTATTCTGTCCTTGGTCAGTGAAGGGAAACTCATTTTAGACTAAGGCAACTTTTATTTTTGTCCTACTCCAGACTGCCTCTTTTGGGGGCATCTGGATTTTCCCCACATTAACAGCTGCCTTGTGTAAATAGACCAACACAACGAAATAGAAGAATTCAAACCGCGCTATTTTGTCAGCATTAACTCTGTCGAGAGCTAATCCTTCAAATATGAGCATGCGACTGCCTGTATGATGTGCCCCCCCTCTCCTACATTTCTATCGCGTTTCCTCGATTCTGATCGATTGTGATTGTTTCATTTTTTTTCCAAATTATTGACTTGACATCATTGTTCAATAGAGAAAATAGGAGGCTGCAACTGGAACATCATAAAAATGTACCTGTTTCTATTCAAATAATCTAACATGACAAATATCATTGCTGGTCTATGATTCCAAAGGAAAATAAACTATCCTAAAACTATATTAATTAAAAGATAGTTTACATCTATTTTTTTTTTAAATTTGTGTTTCCTTTTAATGAGTCTACCTTATAATATACCCCTTCTTAATAACATCTATTTTCGTAATAACATTTTGAAATGATCATCAAATAGTTATATGCATTTCGGAAAGTTATTTATTTAAAACAATGTGTTCACATGTTATCATGGCATATAAGGTTAAATGCACCGATTAAGGAAGCCAACAGTCAAGTAAAACAACATAAAGAACATTTACAAACAGGTTAAATAGTGAGTTTATTCTTATCTAGTTTGTTTAACATGATGATATATCAGTATCTGTTAACATAATGATGTTTGAGGAGACATGCAAATTCGCTGTTCAGAAATACAACAGATGCTTTAAAGTTTGCGTCTTCAGAGTTTGCTTGATAAATCCTCATCCATAAGAAATTAAAACACTAATATATATGTTGTGGGGTACAAATCACCCCTATTGAAGAACTAATGGAAGCAACCATCTATAATAAATACCATGGTTGCAAAGACTCAAACAGACGACATTCCTATTCATGTTTTACCGCATGGTAGGAATCCGGTCATCTCCTACCACATTTAGTGGCGTTACTGTATTGCTATGAATAAATACATTGTATATTTTAACCTGTCACAATTTGTGGTTGTTATCTTTGTGACCCCTAGCACGGGTCCACAACAATATAGCAGTTGATTATTCTTGTAATAATCAACTGAACACATTGCGGAGTACTTAGAATAACTAGAAAAATTCATTTCGTAAAACAAATGTATTATCACAGTTTTTGAAGTTAGTGCTTCGAAAGAGATTGGCAAAAATAGATGTGGGATTATCACGAATAAGTTACATAGAACTTTGTTCTTCCGCTTTACACGCACAGTGATATTACTAAATGTTCCTGGTTATAACTTCTACATACATACTCACACAAACACACACACACACACACACACACACACATATATATATATATATATATATATATATATATATATATATATATATATATATATATATATATATATATATATAGGCACCAAGACCGGTATTGTCCGGGCCTTTGGGTCTGGATTTACGCCGGTCTATCGGTTGTCTGTCCTGTGAAATTCTAGGTGGTGCACCCCCCGAGGCTTTGCCTTCTCACCCTTTGAGAGGGGGTTAGTTTATTGCTAATCGCATGAGGCGCCCCTACCGGGGAATGCCGACGGGGCTGCCCAGGCAATTTTTAAATGGCCAGAGTGCTCAAATTCTCGAGCGCTAGTTTTTCCCACTTTCCTGACCTTGTGCCACATCTTACCTTGTGGGAGCAAGATAAATAGAACCAAGAATCAGTTGTTGTTAAATAATGCTATCCTTGAAGATTGTAGGAAGAGGCAGAGATACCTAAGCAAGGTTTGGATCGATTACCAAAAGTCATATGATAGTGTGCCCCACACGTGGCTACTGCGGTGCCTTAAATTATATAAGATTCGTCCGCTAATAAACAAAACCATGGCTGTACATATACATATGTGACAAAAAACCATGGCATTTAGCCACATTAATGGAACAATAACAATCCCTGACATCAAAATCCAGAAAAGGGTCTTCCAAAGAGACAGCTTATCTCCTTTACTCTTTTGTCTGGAGAAATATTCGCTACTGAATAATAGCCGAATTGTCTACAACCTAAGTCAGGGCCGCTAATAAGACACAAACAAAAAAGTCAACCACTTGCTCTTCATGGATGATCTCAAGCTGTGTGCCTGTTCAGACGCTGACTTAAGTCGACTCTTGCAGGTTGTACATACCTTCTCGCAAGAGTATTGGAATGATGTTTGGCCTGGACAAATGTGCCAAGTGCTCCCTAAAGGCTGAGAAGAAGATCCAAACGGAAAGAATACAGCTCGATGAAGATACTGACATCAAAGAACTAGAAAAGCAGGAATAATACAAATAGCTTGACATAGAAGAAAACGATTCAACATGTCAAGATTAGAGAAAAAAATTGGTAGAGAATATGTACGCCGTGTTAAACAAATCGTCAAAACACAGCTCACAAACAAAAACAAAATAACTGTCATTAACCATGCCAGTTATAACACACAGATTTGGAAATATTGATTCGCTAAAAAAAGGGCATAAACAGGCGAGACACTAAAACGAAGAAAATATTGACACTGTACAGAGTAATGTACAGAAACCAGTGTCTACCAAGGCTGTATCTGCCGAGAAGAATAGTAGGTATGGGTCTCTCAGAAATTGACCACCAACATCGAGCCACTATTGTAAGCACCGACCAATATCTGATGAGGTCTCAGAACCCAAACCATATGATGATACATCAACATAAAAAACAAGAGCCAGTAGAACAACCTTAATCACAAATTTGGCTAAAAATTGTGAACAAGACTGTCTTACAAATGAGACACAGCACACACACAAAGTCTGCCACGGTAATAGCACAAAAGAGCCGTTAAATATACACCAAGACCTTCCATTGCAGAAAACTGGAAAGAATCGGCCAACCAACAACGTGCGTAATATTTTTTGGATTATCTATCGCAGGAATATATAGATAAGGAAGACTCTGCATACTGGCTCAAAAGAAGATCGTTTCACTATGATCAGGAGAGAATGATAATTGCTTCTCAAGATCAAGGCTTGATGACATATGCTTTTAATGAAGATGGGTGGTCTCAGCAATGACATCAAGTGCTCGGACTGCCACACACAAGTAGAGAGTGTGAGCCACCTGGCATCTAGTTGTAAGGTTCTACTGGGGTACGGTTGTTATACAATGCGAAACAATGGAGTGTGTTGATATAACCACTGGACCATCTGTAAAATGTGAATATCCAGTGTGACAGCAAGCCCTGTGAACATATATAAAAAAGAACAATAGGAAATAAATAATACACCATCAACTATGAATATGCAATTCCCATAGCTACGTACCTCGAAAACAGAGTTGTTAAACCTAAAATAGTGATATGCGACAAGAGGAGGAAAGTAGCAACCCTAGTTGAGGTCAGTGCCGTTAATGATGCTGGCTTAAACCAAGCTGAAAGAGAGACGATAACGAAATACCAAAGTCTTATGCACGACATGAAAATAAACTGGAATCTTAAGAAGATCTCCATTATTCCAGTAATTATGAGAACAACCGGATTCATCAAAACAATTTCAAAAACTATCTGGCCAATATACGCGGTGAACCAAGTATAAGAAAGATTAAAAAAAACAGTTGAACTTAAAGGGACGGTTAGAATGTTAAAAAATGTCTCGGTTAGAATATCTGAAATGGCGGGTGAATGTCTGGCATCCGGTAGGATGCCCAATCTCCAGGAAAAGCAATAAAGATAAGAAAATGAAAAAAAATATACATGAGAGGAAGGTAAGAAAAACTCAACAATCTATATTTAGGACATGTATAATTTTACTTCGATCGATAGAGCGGCTTTTTCAGACTATTTGATTAAGATTATGCTGAATGAAGTGAATACTGGCAGTAAAATGTTTCAAATACGAGCATATTACGTATACACAACATTGAACATTTAAATGTTCTGCTTTAACTGAAAGCTTAACTTTCATTTCTTTTCATGTATTAAATTAAAAAAATTATATCCTTAGAAGTGTCGTTATAAACCAATACACACACGAGCACATATGTCTATATGAAATAATAGATTATGAATATGAAAACATATGACAAACACCTCCTCAATATTTGGACCTAATATGAAACAAATATCCACATTGTGATAGAATTAGGACCTGTCTTCCATTATATTTCCTGTAAAATGCAAATAAAGTTCAAACCATCTTCACTTCCTGTCTTTCGTTGGGCACGTATTGATCACAAAGTTGTTCAGTCAAATCAGAAATGCTGACACGTGACATGGCAATCCATTATGACAAGTCTGGTATTCGACTCATGATTAGCCAATTGGACAGTGTGTTTAACCTCCACGTTAAAGTAAAAAAAAAAACAAACTTGCAAGATCTTGCAAGAGGTCTTGCATTTAACTCTAAACTAACCGCCGCAATCTATTAATGCATTTAAAGATTAATTGTGTTAGCTAAGATTGGTGTGGATGCCTATATGTGTGTGTATACGTATCAAGAAATGGTGTCTATCACATGCAGATATGTATGTATGGGTTTGTTGATGCTTATTTTTCTCTGCGTTCGGGTTCTGTATTTTAAAAATTCAATGTCCGTGTGTATGTGTGTGATTCCTATAGAAAGATAGGTTTAAGAATTACCATAAAATCTAAAACTGTATTCTAATGTAACATTTACCGCGTGAGATAATGGAAGTATTCCTGAATCGCTAAGTGCCCCTCTAAGGGGGCTATAAGGGCGTAACATCCTTATAAATTGCTCATATGATGTTCTGGGTAAGACAATCGAAGGGGTTCCGAATCTGTAAGTGTCCTCCTAACCTAAAGAATCTATGAGGTCTTAAGTATATTTAACATTTGAAATATATTTTATTTGATTAAATTTAAATCATAAGTATAAAATTCTCTATAGTGCTGGCATGGAACAAATGCATTTTTCACCTCCTCAACAATGTTGTGATAGTCAAGCCAACGTATATAGATACAAAAACCTACACGAAAAAATGAAATTGAAATATTATTTTAAAATATACTATAAGCTGAGGAGAAAAATGAACTTAAAATAAAACCAGAACTACCTGACTTATTTAAAGCTGAATCCTTAGATATAACATAAACACGTTTCTCACCATGTGCGAAATCATCCCGACATTATTATCAAAAAGTCGATAAAACCAATATGTACGTCATATAAAATAAATATGATTACTATTCTAAATTAGAAAGTATTCTCGAAGATCGTAACAAATTCCAAAATATAAACCATTATCGGACTTACCTCCTAAAAAAAAAATTAATTACTGTCAACAACGCCGACTGTGAAAATGACCCCAAATTATAGGCGAATTCAAACCCGGATATATTAACGGAACAGCTAAAACATATAAGCCGAACTTTCCGCTTCGTCCAATTATCCCTCAAGTAAATATACCTACTTACCAACTGTGAAAAACAATCAACGCATTGATATCCCGATATATGCCATACCAATATAGCATTAAATCTACAAATGAACTAATTCAAACTCTTAGAAGTCAAAAACCTGAACATGGTGTCATCGCCTCTTTAGATGTCGGAAACCTGTTTACTAACGTACCCGTTAAGGAAACTATTGACATAATCACCAATCATATTTATGATAACTCTAATAACCGCCTCCTCAAAATAAACCCTAACACTTTGCGTAAAATACTGTTGTCTTGCATTACCGAAGTTCCCTTTTGACGATCATCACGGCAACATTTATATTCAAAAAGATGGCGTCGCTATGGGTTCCGTGCTAGCCCCGACATTTAGCAAGTATTACATGTCTAACCTAGAAAATAGAGTATTTAATCTCATCACATAACCACTAATCTATATACGATACGTAGACGATATATTAATACTTTCTAATAACAAAAATGAAATTACTATATTACAAACTACTTTCTAAAATTACTCCATATTAAATTTTACGCATGAATTAAACATTAACAATAAAAAACCCTTTTTAGACGTTCTAATAGAAACGAACAACAATCAATTCTCTACATCCACATATCAAAAACTTACTAATAACAAATCCATACACCCTTAACTTCCTTAGCGAATGCCCCATTCAGATATAAATTAGGCATAATTCAAAACTTTTAAAATCTTTTATGGAGTTGAATTCAAAGTGATATAATAAGAAGTGCTTTCAATTTAGGTAACAAGCCGGTAAAACAAACGTCGAGACAGAAGTCGAAAAGTTAAATTTGCTGTTGGAAAAATTTAAATTCAACAGATTGCGTATAAAAAAGTGGGAGGTAGCAAAGAGGGATAGTTTGAAGGGGTGACTGGTGATGCAAAAAAGGTTAAATGGGGGCCTGTCTGGATACACGCCAGCTTCAGATGTAAAAATAGATTTTAAATTAGGCAGTGATTAAGTAGGACAATAAGGTGGGGTGGGACGGGGCGATCGACAAAGTGGCAGTGATAGTAATTGGAGGCTACATAGATTATATCAAGGGAAGATTATTGTATAAGACTAATATTGATTAATTAATGTTGGGGTTGGCAAAGGATTAATGCTGGATTCAGAGGTTAGGAGAAAGGAAACTAAAAACTAAAGGCCAAATAAGAATGAGAATATAATTACCGTGTAAGGAATAAAGTTAAAATAGACAGGAAAATGAATTATTATCGAAAGTATAAATAAAAGGAGAAGAATAAAGGAAATACTATCTCAATAGGGAACGCACCGTCTCTGAAAAAAACATATAAGAGCATTTAAAATATTACTGATATTTAGGGGGTATTAGTATCATGATGCTAAGAAGATTAATATACAGGTGTCAGGGTTGGGGTTAGGATAATTAGAAGTAAGTATGTAAAAAGGGGGAAAAATTAGCTTACAATTAAATAAACCGAACTTAATTATAGTGATAAAGGTTAAAGAAAAAAATATAGCGGAGAGAAAAGCTATAAAAATGGCCGTCGTTTACAAATATAAAAACTGCAAGATCTGTAGAGTATGCGTTGTGAAAGAAGATAGTAGTAACCATTCGTGGAAAGAATAAAGTCTTTAGATTTCAACCTTTTTCTGCATAACCCGTAACTATCTCAAACTCTATCTCTTTGCTACCTCCCACTTCTTTAAACGCAACATTTAACGACTAATTTGATCTTCGACTTCTGTCTTGAAGCTTGGTTTTCTGGCTCTTTACTTGAATTGACACCACTTCTAATTATCTCACTTTGAATTTAACTCCATAAAAACTATATCTAGAAAACCCATGGAAGTTCGCCTAATTGCTTTTAATACACAACTTACATCATACACTTTTGCATTGTAATTTTCCCAATTGGATTACTTGGACCCTTATTGGTTTTGGCCTCTCCAAAACTTTAACGGATTTTACAACTTTTACGCCAAAATTTTCCTGGGCTTACCGTCTTTTAGACCTGATGCTACAATATTAATGACGCCGTCAACGGTGAACTTTTTACTATATTTTCAACCTCTTCTCTTTGCATTGAACATTTTTTATATTTGTATTTATCTTATATTATCTTGTATCTTTACAAAATATGACTTTTGGTAATTTCGTTTACCGACTTATCTGTTTGTATTCGTCAGACGATAGGATTTCATTCTTTGAAAAGCAATTGCTGAAGGAAAGAAAACAAATTTCTTTTTTTGAAACACCTTGTTTTGAGCAACTGATAACGTTATAGATATTGCACGTTTACAATGTTTATTCAAATCTTTTACTTGTCTATATGATTGCGCTATCTCGTATATCGAGCAAAGATATATATTATATCTTTGTTTCCTGCTTTCTCTCTCAATATATATATATATATATATATATATATATATATATATATATATATATATATATAAGGTGATATAAGTTGTTTTGCATATGCATACGAGGGCATGGGCGTATAAATGTTATTCATGTTGGTATAAGTGTATATTTTGCTATAATAATCGTTTTGTTTATGTTAATATTCTAATGGATGTATTATATATATATATATATATATATATATATATATATATATTGTATAGGTACACGCTTTTACAGGCATATACGTATGTGTATGTATCAAGAAACAAATCTGTTACGTGTACATATGTATATACTTAGATGTTCGCGGCGTTCTAGTGCTATGCATATGTGCTATTTATGTATACTTGCGTATATTAATGGACAAGAGTTAAGTTCGTCACTATATATTTCATGTATAATTAGGTGTTTATATATATATATATATATATATATATATATATATATATATATATATATATAGTTGTGGTTGTATGGATGTATTTTGATATGATGATATGGCCAGCAAGTTAAGGTGTGTAGGGGCTAGTGTTTGTATTACACTATGTGTCTGATCATGGAAATGACAATAGATTCTGTTAAAAGAAGTAGGGTTATATATATATATATATATGTATAAATATATATATATATATGTATATATATATGTGTGTATATATATATATTTGTGTCTATGTTGACTTGTATATTTATGTGCGTGTGCATAAATGTGTATTTGAGTATTATTATAAAAGCTGTAATTATATAAAAAAAGACATAGACTTTTGTTGATGGGTATACCTGTGTATAGGCGGTTGGATATGTTTTGAGTTTGAAAGAAAATCTTCTTTATTTCTTTTTGCATGTTTTATTTCTTTTTTCTTTTTCCTTTTTTTTCTTTTAATTTTCTTTTTTTCTTTCTTTCTTTATTTATTTATTTACCTTTTGCGTATTTAATACTTTTATGCATATATATATATATATATATATATATATATATATATATATATATATATATAAATATCTATTATATATACGTATATATATGTATAGGCTTAGATTTATTTCCTTCTAATATCTTTTCTGCCCAAATAGATTTATCAACCCTCCCTCCCCTTTTGCCAAAACATTCATTTTTCACAACATTCATTAATATCTTCAGAATCTTTTCTGTCAGTGACCTCATGATGCTGGACCTTAAAAAAGGTCGTAGCTGAAATATGTATGCACTTATGTTACAAAAACCTTGTATAAATAAAAACAATTATACTAAAAACAAGCTCTACTTTTTATTTGAGCACTATCTTAAAAACACATTGTAATTTCATAAGACGAACCCCTATGTGCTAACAGACTTACAAACATCATATATATATATATATATATATATATATATATATATATATGTATATATATATATATATATATATAAAGTAAGTTAGATCAACAAAATTTGAACATTGTTCTAAGAATTCAAAACCAACGAATTATATGGCGTCCGAGCGTTTCCAAGACTATTTCAAAATATTTTATTCTATATAATTGCTCTGATTACTCCAAACTGTTTCTTTGTCAGAGACAGTTACAACATCATACTTCAGGTTCCAGTACTCTCTAAAAAAACATATATTCAGACAATACTGGAGACATAACTTCTCATCATTTAACCAGAATTTTAAATTTTACACACACACACACACACACACACACACATACACATATATATATATATATATATTTATATATATATAATATAGTTATACATATTTGTTTTTATCTACATACGTATACGTTTCATTCTTATGGGAATCGTTCGTATAAAGAAGATTATTTATACCGGTCGCCGGACGCGAACCCCGTAACGCGCGTCATGTTTCAAACCCAAATTCCGACCTTTTAGCCTACACAGTCGTTATCAACAACCCGGTAAATCAGCATGAGATTAATCTCATTTAAAAACAGCCGTCGTCAAAGTGTTCTACTACTCAAACGAAACATGCATTTAAGCTCCGATAACGGCTGTGTTAATACTACTCACGACAGAGTTCATCCAAGATTTAAGGGCGACAAATAATTAGAAATATTTGTTTTTATCTACATACATCTCTCTCTCTCTCTCTCTCTCTCTCTCTCTCTCTCTCTCTCTCTCTCTCTCTCTCTCTATCTATATATGATTATTTTTATTTACACAGACATGTACAAAATCTGCGACACTGGCATGCCGATGTTATCGATCAATAGTTATTATTAACTGAGATCTCATCAGGTGGAGTTAGAATCCGATCTTTCCAAATATGATCTAATGTTAAGATCGGATTCTAGCTCTGCCTGATGAGATCTCAGTTTATAATAACTGTAGATCGATAACATCGACATGCCAGTGTCGCAGATTTTGTACATGTCTGTATCAATAAAAATAATCATATATAAAAGCTCTATTTGATATTGAGCACTTTTTATGAACCCGGTTTAAATTCTTGAGATTACTACTCTGTAGATGTTTTACCTGGATTATTATATATATATATATATATATATATATATATATATATATAATTAACGAATATATATATACAGGGTGGGCAAAAATAAGGGTCCTATTTTAAAAAATTCATAACTTTTTTATTTATTGATTTTTAAAAAAAAATCTTTTAGAATAAGTAAAGGACCCCTTCCGAAGCAAGCATGAGCCGTATTAGCCCTAAGGAACGTACCCTCATTTAGAAAACATTATTTTTGCTTAAAAAACTCAAAACAGTGTAAAAAACAATACTTTAGTTTTTGTAAGTTTTAAGAAGTGTTTTTCGGCTAAAATTTGTTTTGTTTATTTCAAAAAATCTCGGAAGGGTCAGTCTATGCACACATAAAGTTTGGTGAGTTTAACTTTTATTTTGTGGAAGTTATTCAAATTCAAGTTATTCAAATTTAAAGATAGGACCCTTATTTTGGCCCACCCTGTATATATATATACACACACACACACACACACACATATATATATATATATATATATATATATATATATATATATATATATATATATATACTACGGACTGAAACAATGACAAATTACCTCAGAGAAAAATCCTCCGACAGAATTCGAACCTGTGTATTCCAATAGCAAAAAGACCAGAGCTAAGGCAAATAACGACCGAGAACTGGAAAACACTTTCCTCTATTTATGTGATATTTTAAAAACACATTATTTTAATTACGTATAACATATCCTTATATATTGAAAGTATTTTAAATGTAAATGAGCCTGTGTGACAGAGAGGAAATTGAAATCCTTTCAGTTATACGAGTATCGTTGATAATTGAATAAAAGTGTTTCTATTCTTCCTTTTTATGGTAGAATCCTATCTCTTTCTTGCCAGCATTAATGGACAAGCTATTCGAAGTCAGACTTATTTAATGTGCATTAGCATCTCTCCTTGAAAGATTTGATTCATTCATCATCTCGCTAATTTATAATGACTGAAAAATAGGAAATGAAATCAAAACATCCTGCCTCCTACATTATATATTAAAAAAATAAATGACGTAAATATCTATTCATGATAAATATATAAGAATGCTTCGATACATCAATCGTACTCTTGATATGTGTATCTACATACAACAGTGATATTTCTGAAATAATTGAATACCATTCACGCATTCCTAAATATATATGTATATATGGTTATTCGAATATTAGAATCTATATGCTATTATAAAGTCATGATGGTTTTGAAAATTGCCTGCTCATACGCAAATAGACACATGTGATTGATTGACAAAAACAACAGAATAGGCAGAGTACACATTACTAAGGTAGTCGTGTTTTTACGATGGCAATACACGAGTTCAAAGATCATGTAAGTCTTATTGTTATTAAAATAGAATGGGTACGTGTTTTATAAATTTAAAGAAATTAACATAATATAATTACATCACAAACCTCGCATCAATATTTTGTTTAATTAAATGACCTTTTTTTAGATAATTGTCATAGAAAGTAAATAGAAAGGGTATTCGACTTTAGTTCAAAGCGAATTATTTTTGTGTAAAAACATAATTTCTAATTTTTCAAATTTTTCAAGTGAGGATTGGTAATTTGTATTTTTAAGATTATTTGGATACTTATCTCATCTTGGTTATTATTCTCACATGTTTCAACCGATGTAACCTGCGACCATCTTCAGATGCATATTGTCGAGCTCGTAAATCATTTTTTAGAAATCGGGAATGTGTGCGGATTTTTAAACGGAACCTTTTATTTAATCCACGGTGGTACCATGCTCTCATTCCGTCAGCAGTCGTGAAAACAACATTCAACAACGGAACCCTTTATTTAATCCGTTGGTGTAGCTCTCGTTCCGTCAGTCATGACCGTGTAGAAGTCTTAAGAAATCCTTAGTATCGCCTGTACTGAGGATTGAACCTTCAATCTCCAGAAGACTATCATTTAGAACTAATTGTACTAAACACCTTCCGTTGTGCCACGGATACTTTGGGAGTCTCGAGTTCGACAAAATACACCTGAAGAAGGTTGGAGGTTACCTCGACCGAAATGTTATGAGAATAACATCCAAGATGAGAAAAGTAGTCTAAATAGTCCAAACAATACATCATTTTTAATGTATTTTGTCAATAAAACAATACGTAAATATATATATATATATATATATATATATATATATATAGTCTCGGAAGTTTCTCAACCATTAAAACTAAAAAAAAAAATTTAAAAAAACCTTAAGTCCCAAGTCGTTCAGTAGAAAATCACTCATGTAAGTCAATTTAATTTTTACAGTTATTATATTAGTTTGCTTCTAACATTATTTAAGGGATCATCAGTTGTTTACCATGAAAAACTGTTTTGGGAATTTAAATATTAATTAATATATATATATATAAATATTAAATTAATATAAATATATATATATATATATATATATATATATATATATATATATATATATATAATG